>PDNT01000015.1:0-323317 GCA_003353625.1 Fusarium fracticaudum | reverse complement strand
TAACCCTAACCCTAACCCTAACCCTAACCCTAACCCTAACCCTAACCCTAACCCTAACCCTAACCCTAACCCTAACCCTAACCCTAACCCTAACCCTAACCCTACCTTAACTCTTAACTTTACCTAGTATATTTTCTTTTAACCCTTACCTTCTATTTCTTTTTTTAATTATACTTTTTACTATATACTATATTTTTATTTTAAACTTTACTTTTTATCTTTTCCTTTTTACTAATATTAACCTATAGTCTTTATCCTTTTTTTATTTCCTTTTCTTTACTTTTTACCTTTTTTTACTTACCTTATTTTATACTTTTACCCTAATAATACTCTATACCTCTTTTCCTAACTTTACTTAATATTCCTTTTTTTACTTCTTATTCTTACTTTATACTATACTTTACATTCTCTTTTTATCCTTACTTTATATAACCTTAATTACTATTCTTTTTAAATTATAGCTTTATTTTTTATTCCTAACCTATATATTTAAAACCCCTACTTTATACCTATTCCTAACTTATAGCTTTAAAACCCTACCCTTTACCCTAACCCTTAGTAACTCCTAACCCTAACCTTATTTAAACTGCTTATATACTTATACTTACTATAAGCCTTACCTCTAGTATATAGTATTTCCTATACTCTTTTTTTTATCTTAACCTTAACTTTAATTTCCCTAACTAGTATATCCTCTCTTAACCCTAACCCTTTATCTCTTTTCTTAATTAATCCTTTTTTTTAATTTACTTCTTTTTTTTACCTTACTTTATATCTTTTTCTTCTTTTAACCTTAACCTTATATAACCTTAATTACTGCCCTTTTTAAACTATAGCTTTACTTTTTATCTTAAGCTGCACTTTTAAAACCTTTACTTCCTGCCTTTTTCTTAACCTGCAGCTTAAAAACCTTTCCTTTTTACTTACTATCCCTTACCTTTACTTAATGCCCTGTTTCCCTTATAGTTATCTATCTTTTTCTTTACCTCTAATTACCCTTTCTCTATCTTAAAATATACTATATAATTTTATCCTATACTATAAGCCTATTTATTATTAATATTTTATATACTTACTAACTTTACTTAATTTACTTATAATATTTCTTTTTATTTTTACAGTTTACTTTAAATCTTTCTTATATAAGCCTCTTTAGTGTTTTGCTTACCTTTACTATTATTACTACTAGTAGTATTATATTATAATAACTATACTTACTCCCTGCTACCTGCCTTATATTATACTAGCTATATAGTAAACTGCACTTTTAGTAGTACTTATACTTTATAAACTATAAACCTGCTTACTACCTATTAAAGTCCTTTTGCTATAGTAGCTAATAATCCTTTTGCTTATACTCTATCCTTTTTCTATTTTTTTCCTTTACTTTATGTATATACTACTTAATAAAGTACACTAAATATCCTACCCCTTATACTTAATCTAGCTAGCTATATAGCTTTATTATTTACCTGCTTTTCTCTTATATATTCTCCCTTAGCCTATTAACTATTATTACTACTAAAACCCTCTTTGCCTTTTTATTACTACCCCTTTCTTTATTCTTAGTATTACTATTATCCCTTTTAATATCTTTACTGCTATTTACCCTGTTTATATTACCTTTCTCTAGATATTAGTTATAGTATTTTACCTATATCTCCCTATAGCTACTGCCCTTAGCCTTAGCCCTATTAAAAAACTAGCCTAGTACTAATTATTAGTAGCCCTTACCTTCTATAAATAACCTTACCCCTTTCTGGTTAATATAATCTATATTACTGCTAAACTCGTTTCCCTACCTACCTTTACTATCTGTTATAATAACTAAGTCTATTACCTTACCTTTCTATTAGCCCCCTTACCCTATCTACTAAATAAAGTTAACTAGCCTAAATGGCAGGCTTATATAAATTACTTTAATAATGCCCTTAATATTAATTTCTATTTCTAATTTTATTATTACTGTAATTTACTGCTAACCCCCTTGCCTATTTACCTAGTCCTGCAGTATACTAGCCTGTATATCCCTTATTAGCTTGCTATAGTATACCTTATATCTAACTAGTATAGCTATCTCCTTATACTGCTTAATTAACTAGCAGTAAAGTATACCTTATTATATTATACTTATCTATGCCTTAATTACTTTAATTATAGCTATTACTCTATTTTTTATTGCCTTTCTGCCTGGCTTTACTTACTTTACCTTGTACTAAATATTTACCTTTATTATTATTACTTAAATTACTGCTATGCCCTATACTAGTATCTACTTCTAAAACTAAGCTTTTATTAATATTAGTAGTATTACTATTAGTATTACTAGCAGGCACTTAAACTAGTATAAGCCTATAAGCTACTCTAGCTACTCTTAGTATTTAATATTAGTAATTATATTATAATACTTATCTAAGAAGATCTATTTTAGTAACCCTTAAACCTAGATACTCTTAATATATATAGTAAATCCCTTACTTATAGCTATATTAGTGCTAATTACTACTAATTATATATCCTATTACTATTCCTTTTACTTAATATTGCTTTTTTACTCTATATAGTTAATACTTAGTATACTAGCCCTTAATACTAAGTCTTATATAAGTAATATAAATAGCACTATAATAATACTAACTAGCCCTCCCTTGCCCTGTTTATTTTTTATAAATACTAGTAATATAAAGAAAATACTTTTTCCCTTTTTTATTAGTAGTACTATAATAAGCTATTTGCTTTATACCCTGTTATTCTCTAGCCCTATAATCCAGTATATACTATCTTACTGCTATAGTGTCTTCTAGCTAGTATCTTTACCTAGTATATACTTTAGCCTAGCATTAATTTATATATATATAAAGTAAGAAGCTAGTTAAATATACTATGCCTGTAGTTATATTATTATTATTAGTAAAGTAACTTACTAAGTTATAATATATATATTAGCTATAATCTTACTAAATATACCTTACCCTATAGCACTACCTTTTTATCTATACTTATAGTAGTTTCCTTCCTTTTTCTTTTTTTCTTTCTTTCTTACCTTGCCCTTCCTATTATACTCTGCTTATATTTCTCTTTTTTACCCTTAGCTATACTAAAAATAAATATATACCTCTTGCTAATAAAAATTATATTATTACTTCTTTATAGCTCTATTTACTATAGCTATACTTATTCTCTTAACTAGCTATTTTCTCTTACTAAAGTCTTTATTAGTATAGGTAAGAAACTAATACTATAGATAGCTAATTTCCTAATAGTTTAATATTATCTTAGGCTATAGCTAATTAGGGAACTGTAAGTTAACCTTATAGTAGCCCTATACTATATAGCTACTATGTATTACTTAACTATCCTATATATATTTAACCCTTAGCTACTAGCACTGCTTACCTATTATTAAATTAGCTACCTTATTATTACTATTAGCCTTAGTAGCCTTAAGATCTATTTACTGTATAATTAAGCCCTTAATCTTATAGCCTATCTCTATAGCTATATACTAGTAGCTTAATACTATTAGCCAGGCCCTAATCTTAATACTAAAAATAAGTATAAGCTGCTTACTTAGTATTACTATATCCTATATCCCTTTCTTAACTAACTTCTAGATCTATAGGTTAAGTAAGTCAGACAGTTTATAGATATTACTAAGCTAGTATAGCACTTTCTTAAATAATAGTAGCTACATAATATATATTATTATTATTTAGCTTAAATACTTAGGTAAAAAGCAGGCTACCTTATAGCTACCTGTCTTACTGCTTAGACCTTTACTTTTATTATAGTTAGTAATAATAACTACCTGCCTATTAAAAATAAAGATATTCTTTAGTAGCTACTTTATATTATAGTGCTTTAGCGTTACTATCTTAAGGCCCTGCTTAGACTGCCCTTCCTAGATATATATTGCTAGGTATATCCTTATTTAAAATAACTTAAGCTAGCTAAGATACTTTATAACTACTTCCTAGCAATATATATATTATTTACTGCTATTACCTGTATTTATTATCTTTTATAATCTCTTACTTATAATATTTACTAGCTTCTTAGCCCTAGGCTATAGCTATATATTCTTTTAGTTTATTATAAATAACTAACCTAGCCTTTTATATCCTAAGCTATTAGTAATATCCTATAGCTATACTATTTGCTATAGCTTGCCCTTCTTTTACTAGCTACCTATTAGTTTATTAAGCTAGTTTTTAGCTTCTTATAGCACTGTCTAAGCCATTAACTAAAAGCTAGCTACAGTAATGCTTTTACCTAGATAGTTAATTATCTTACTATTACTATCTTACTATAGCTATACCTACCTTTTCTTATAATTATAGTACCCTTAGCTATATATTATTTACTAAATAATTATACTAAATAGTAAGTATAAGCTACTTATAAGCTATTTATAATAACCTTTATAGAAGCGCTTAATTATAGTAAAGCTTATTTTATATACTAAATCCTCTAAGTTATATAGGTTATCCTTAAAGAAGTGCTTTAGTATTAGTACCTAGCTATACTATAAGAAGCTAGCTAGAAAGCAGGTATATAAGTATACTAAGACCTAATTACTATTCTCCTTAATGCCTAGTATAGCTATAAAGTATAGCAGTAAGTTATAGTACTGCTTTTAGCCTAGCTTCTACTTAATACTACTAATATAGAAGTAGTAAATAGCTTAATTAAGTATAATAACATTGCTATTAATATTACTATTAGAATTAGTATTTAAATCTGCCTTTGCTTTTTAATTACTATTACTCTCTTTTTAATTCTATAGTTACTGCTTTCCCTGCTTCTAATCCTTTGCTTTTCTCTTATTATTATTAGCTATAATATTAAGCTACTATATAATATTAGCTAGATATCCTTACTGCTTATCTATAAACTGGATACTATACTTTTCCTAGGCCTTGTCCTGTCTAAGTAGCTAGATATAGGTATAGTAATATAGATACTACTTCTAGTCTATGCTATATTGCTTTATTATTACTACCTCCTGCTTATGCCTAAATGGCTTTATAACTAGCTTTATTATATTAATACTCCTAAGCTACTTAAGTATCTTATCTAGTACCTTATTAAGACGCTCTAGCCCTTATACTAGCTTATAGTAAAAGCTCTTAACTAGTGCCTATAGCCTTATATTAGTATCTTAGGCTTTTTACTTTTAAAGCTTTAGCTTACTTACCCTAGGTATTAGCAATAGACTGGCTTAGTAAAGCGCAAGCTTATCCTTGCCTTATAAATATACTGCCTACTTTATAAACTATACTTACTAGGACTTCTAATTAATACTACCTAGTGCCTTAACCTTTCTTTTTTATTTAGTAATAGCCTTTCTAAGCTCCTTTTTATAGCTTTTAATAAGTTTTAGTAGCCTAGAGTTAATACTAGTATTAAAATTAACACTACTTAGGCCTTTTTTTAAGCTACTTTTACTACTTTTATTACTTCTATAGCTACTATAGCAGGTTTATACTAGCTTAATAATCTAGTATTATATATAAGGGGTTTTATATAGTATTTAAAGCATAACTGGCTTTTAATTATACTACTATATATTCTATTTACCTTTATTACCCTTACTATTATTATTACCTTTCTTATAATACTTAGAAAGTATTTAATACCTATCTTAGTTAAATTAATTATAGGTTAGGTACTAATAGCTCTTATAGCTAAAACCTATATATATCTTTAGCCTAGGGATTAGTAGGCCCCTATTAGCTAGTAGCTTTATATTTTTATTAGTTAGGTCTTAAAGTACTAGTAGCTATAAGCCAGATAGGGAAATAAAGGCAGTAAATATAATAACTTCCTGTAGTTACTTCCTAACTATTTTATAGCAGTTATAGTAGTAGTGCTTAACCTGCTTTATATAAGGCCTAATTATAGCTAGGTAGATAAGGTAAATAAGAATATTAAGCTTTTTATATAATTAGATAATAACCTGGCCTCCTCTTACCTTAGTATTATTATTACTATTAGAATTAGTAGCTACTAATATCTTATTACTTAATTATTTAAATTTACTAATAGATAGAAATAAAAAGATATAAATAGGTAGATAAAGTTAATAGCTAGGTTACTTAGTAAAATAGGTTAGCTTATTATTATTAATAGTAATATAAACTCTAATTCCTAGCCTGCTTTGCTTTTTATTGTTACTAGTAGTAATATAATATTTATCCTAGTATAGTAAATAGATAAGTAAGCGTAATAGCAAGCCTTTTTAAACTGTAGCCTAAAAAGCTTAGCTAGGCCTATAGTTACGGTTAGGCCCCTTGAGCTACAGTTTAAAAAGGCTAATAGTAAGTAAAAAGGAAAGAATTAATTAATTAATTAACTAATAGATTTTACTAGCAGTATAGTAATGTAAATTATAGTTAGTTATTTTTATTATTAAGCTAATAATCTTGGCTAGGGTTTATATTAATTAACCTTGGGGTTAGCTTAGGGTTAGCTTAGGGTTAGCTTAGGGTTAGCTTTTAATAGGGGCCCTTTTTACTAGTAGTTTACTATAAACTGTAGTTAGCAGTAAATGGCCTAAGCGCCTAGCTCTTTTGGCTAATTAGCTTACGTTGCTGCTAACCCTAGCCCTACCTGCCCCTGTGGTTTATAGCGAAACGCACGTGGACTGGCGACCAGGCTATACTGTACTACTATTAAACTAGCAGTTAGGACCTAACTTACCTATAATAAATAAACCTAACCTTAATACCTTAGTATAATTAGTAAAGTATCTTTTTAATTAGGTATAACTAAGTATTAATATTAATAATAAATTATATATAAAGGTTAGGGTTTATTTACTTTAGATTTAATTATTACTATTATCCTAGGGAAATATTATTCTAAAGAAATAGCTTATATATTACCTATAACTACTATATAATTTTACTAACTTTAGGTATTTATTTAGCTAAAATAATACCTAGACTAAAAACTAGGCTTTTTAGTAAATAGATTAATAAACTTAATAGTTTTACTTTACTATAGCTTATATTACCCCTTAGCTTATATTATTACTATTAAATTATTTAGTATAGACTTTACCCTTTAAACCTAGTTATTATTTTCTTTTCTTTAAAAGCTATACCTACCTATATAATAATTTCTTTTTTTTCTTTTTTTACTTAGTAATATAATTATAGTTAGTAAGGGTATTAGCTATATTACTAGTTTTTTATATAATACTTATATATTATATTATATATATAGTTATAATATATTTATATATAGTAATATTTTATTTTATTTTTACCTTACCTATAGCTAGCTACTTACTATTAGCTTTTTACTAGAAATCCTAAGGCTTAATAAATTCTAATTTACCTAGCTTATTTTTACTGTTTAATTATAGTAATTACCTTTTTACTACTTTATATACTTACTTCTTTTTCCTTTCCCTTTTCTTTCTTACTTAATTATATAATAAATATCTCTTTTTCTTATCTAGCCTTACCTTATCCTATCTTATCTTATCTTATTATATTATATTATATTATATTATATTATAAGCTGCTTTTTATTAATTTACTAAGAC
Organism: Fusarium fracticaudum; assembly: GCA_003353625.1. Classification (NCBI taxonomy): domain Eukaryota; kingdom Fungi; phylum Ascomycota; class Sordariomycetes; order Hypocreales; family Nectriaceae; genus Fusarium; species Fusarium fracticaudum. The sequence continues at coordinate 315,762 of PDNT01000015.1, read as the reverse complement.
TGCTTTTTTTATATTTATTACTAACTATCCTTATTCCTATTACTTTATAAATATTATACTTTTTTTAATTTTTTTATTTACTATCTTTCCTTATTTTATAAATATTATACTCTTTTTAATTTTTTTATTAGCTATTCTATCTTAGTCTTTACACTTACCTTACTAATTCTAAGTATTTTTAACTCTTTTTCTTTCCTTTTAATTAATTTTCTTACATCCTTTTACCTTTAAAATTAACTTTTAAATTACTATTAGCTATTTAACTATCTACTTACTATATTCTAGAAAACTATATTTAGATTCTATATCTTTTACCCTTACTATATAGTTTTAAACCCCTTTTATTGCCCTGACTAGCCCTGCCTGTTAAGCCTGCGTAAGACGGACCTGACCCTGACCCGGATTGGACTGCCTATATCGGTGCTATTAGGTTCTTGTAAGTACTTGACGCTAGAATCACCTGCAGGGCAAGTAGTACTCTGGAAGATGCTCTTATACACTAAAGCACCCTGAGGTATAGCTTCGTCGCGCTTAGAGAATGCTGGAACCATCGAACCGCCGTTCTTATAAGCGTGGATAAAGGCCGAGTACAGCGATTGGAGGGTAGAATGATCGGAACCGTCGGGGCTGGCCGTATTGGTTGGGTTTGGTATCCGTGTTCTGTTCGGGCCAGAGGCTACCGAAGTGATGACTCTCGGGTCCATCATTCTGCGCATTGTCAGTGATCGGGAGCCTTGCTGCGATGTAACGGCACTTACTCAAGTCAAAAGCTGGATGATATGGGGTTGAGAATCCAGGCTAAGGATGTTCTCCATCCTCTTCACAACGTTCATCTCACCACCACGATACAAGTTCGCTCAGTACTATCAATGCAATTAGTATCCGTCTTCCAATCCAATATCAATTCTTGACTTCGCGCATTCTTGTACTGAAGCATTCTGATGGCTAGAGGAGCTTAATAGTCCAGGTAGTGGCTAACAATACAGGAATGACATACCCATCATGAAGACTTTACCCTTTTTCTGCAGAGGGACTATAACCTTGATATCTTTGGACAGGTAACCTTCATTGGTGCCGTGGACTTCGGGCCAGGCTGGCTCCCAGATACTGGCTCCGTCGTGATGTCCCCCCAGTACTGCCACCAGACAGGGTGACTTTCCCAGAGTCCGAGAGTGTCATCAACGCCAGGGGCGAAATACATTTCGTTGGCAAAAGACTGCTTCCAAGCAATGAAGTCCTTATCGGTCTGTCTGCCTGTGCTACAGCCTGTTCATGCCAGCAATAGAACCTTGTATGTGAATTCAGAATCACTGGTGATGAAGGGGAAGTCGTTGAGTCCGTAGCGGAGGTAAGATTTACGTCCAAGAAAGCTCTTCAGTATCGCCTCATACTCCTTTGGGTACACAATTAGTTGACCAAGCACTGGGCTACTGCAAATACCCAAAATTCCGATTGAGGTATTTTGTAGGTCCCTTGATCGGCATTGCCAAATGCACCATTGATGAAACTGAAATGGACAAGAACAAAATTTGTATTGTAAATTATCTACCAATTTTTCCAAGGCCTTCCTACGCTCCTCCGAATTTTCGACGTATCTACCAAGTGAAGGATTCTTCTACATATCGAACAACAACGCCATGTCTCGCCATTGCAGCGCAGACATACCGAGCGTCATCACACATCGCATGTGGCCCACAGACAACCACTGTAGTTCCACCAATAGCGTTCTCCAATTCCGTAGTCAAAACTCTCTTTATGTCCATGCGCTCACCAACCGAGACATGGGTCTCGATATGGCCCCAGTTGGAGGGTTCACCTTCTTTTTCTTCAGCGGCATCTCCACCTACAATCATACTCTTGACAACATCGACAAGGCCCTTACTTTTGATTCCCCAGTATAGCTTAGTGGTTCCCAGGGGCTTAGCATACATTGACAGGGAGGCTTGGAGAGATGACAGGACGCCAGCAATGCCGACACCACCAGAGATGACGAGGGTATTCGGGTATTCGGTGTTGGGCTTGAAGCGGCTTGTGTCTTCGTGGCCATAAGAGGACTCGATGAGAATGGGGATGGCAATGCCTGTGTCGGCTTTCTTGGCGAGCTTGGTGGTCATACCACGAAGGTTCTGGATGAACAGAGTGATGCCCGGCTTGGTAGTGTTACACTGAACTCGGAGCTGGCGAATGTTGGACATGGCGCCTCCCATCTCTTTAGAGGCTGATGCCTCAGTTGGTGAGATTGCGCCCTCATTCTCAGACTGTGTGTGCGAGGCGGAGCTTGGGGTTGGGGACTCTCCATCAAGCTGGCCTTTGCTGCAGTTGACAATTGAGAAAGGATGGTTCTCCCATACGCGCCAGGACAGAGTAGGGAAGTAAGCGAAGCAGTGACCATGAGCATCAACATCAGGGATGTCAATTCGCAGATACTTGTCATCGATGCGAGTGACGTACGCTTTCTTGATACCATATCTGGAGACACGCAGGATCCTAAGCATTCTCTCAAGGCCCCAAAAAGCAAACGCGATAATGAGCCAGATCTCAAAGCCGCCCTTGTCTTCGTAGAGGAACACAATGTGATACCAAGAGCCTACCAAAGCGCCGATCGTCAAAACTATGTGCGTAATGAGGAAGACCTCATACATGATCTTTCGGATTGGAAGTATTGAGAAAGGGATCAAGGCAGAGAAGGCGACAGTTCCAACGATACCGACATACCAGTAGGGGTATGTAAGGACCAAAGGATACGAGTCTCCCTCAATCATGATTCGAAGCCAAAGAAGGGAATGCAGAGCGACTTGCACGACGCAGATGGTGGCAGTCCATCTGTGGAGGAGAAGGAAGGTTGAGTAAGACCAGTTAGTCAGCCGGAGTAGCACACTGCTACGACCAGCATAGAGGATAACGACGGGAATGTTGGCGAATGCAACGGAACCAGCACGGTTGCCAATATGACGCATCAGCTCATAATGGCGGTCTGGGAAGATGCCGTTAGGAGTGTAGTTAGGGTACCCTGCAAACGTGGCCAGGCAGTTGATGCCAATGAGGTAGATGATAAAAAGAGCTTGACCTCGGGTAGGGACCATACCAATCCCCAGTGTAGCCACGCTGTGCTGCCTACCCCAAGCCGGAGGGTCAATAAAATAGCCGTAAAACTTGCTTCTCCACGAGCTTGGGAGGGGGAGAAAACGAAGCAGGGAGAAACCGATGGGGACCATGACACAAGTCATGAAGGCCAGGATCCTATGGATGGTCAGTTTTGTTGGTGTCGCGAGAAAGAGCCACTTACGAGTACATGGACTCGTTCTTGGCTACGGCCTTGTATCCTTTTACACCGTTCATATAGCTCTGATATGTAGTTGCATCGATAGAGATGGTACGGTTAAACACCGTCTCGTCTGGAGACATTGGCTTCGGCGGAGTCGTGGTGTTGACCTGAGCCAAGGCTTCAGGGTAAGACCATCGAATCGTCAAGGCTTCAGAGTCGTAAATCATCTTGACTTCCCAAAAGTACTCAATCTTGTAGATCTTGACAGTCTTGGGGCAATAGCTGTGGATGCAGTATGCGATCGAGGTCAAGTAAGAGGTATCGTTGGCGAAGCATGCCGCTGGTGGATATGCAGCTGCTTTCTCCTCTGCTGTCATACCTGCGTACTCAGGACAGTCGAGGTTGTAGGGCATTGCATACGAGCATGCTTGGGCACAGTCTACTGGGTAGTCGTCCCTCCCATAGCCTTCAAGAGGGACCGTGGCTGATGTGCTGGGGATGAAAGAAAGTGCTGACAGCACGAATGCTAATGCCGGCATTGTATTGGAAGACCACATGGTGGCTACTGATCAAAGCTAAGAGAAGAAACGAGATCAGTAAGTGATGATGGTCTGAATGACCTTAGAAAAAGAAGTGCTTTAAATTGTGCTCGGCAGATGATTCTTAAGTAGGATCGCAGCCTAATCTGGGTAAAATGCCTCTTGTTCCCTAAACGGTGATTCTTAACAAAAGACCCATTACAAGATTCCATGGCTGCATTCTAGATCCTTGATCGCCGGATATCGTTCGTCTTGGACAACGGCTATTGGTTTAGTATTAGCAGAGAGAAACCCAGGCCATGGATTTTGTGGCTTGTTGATTAGCATCAACCTTTGGGGACTGGAAGGGATGGACCATGTTGAAGAGATGGTTTGGCCCCATTTTGTTAAATGCAGGCTTTCCCAGGATCGGAGGGAGACCGAGAGTTTGCGCTTGGTTAGTGCGGTCTCGTGTTTGTGGGCATGGCTCCAGTCAAGTTGTCAACTGTGTCGAGGACTTCAAGTCAATATCCTCAGTAAATTGTTAAAGACAATACTGTCCCTTGGTTACCTAAGTCCGATATTGAATCTTGGTATTAACAAGTGCCCGTCTTGGCAACGTGCCGACATCTCAACTCTTGTCGATATCATTCCTTGGCATCACCCAAGTCCAAGGAACCATCAGGCCTCCATGGAATTCAACCTCATGTCACCATTGGTCACAGTAAGACATGGCGTTCCAGAACCCTTAATTCCGCCCGCCAAAAGCAAAACAGTGACTCAGCGGAATTCTTAATGCAGCCAGGCAAATTTTTCGTTTAGTTGTGCCGAACTGCCGCTGATCAGATAAAGAGAGCTAGTCCCACGAGTTCTAGACCTAAAATGGGAATTTGAACGGATCGCGCGGGGTCCTTGGCTGATTGATAAGATGGATCTGATTGATAAAGGGACTAGGGTAGGACTAGCATGTGAATGGACTGTGGGACGAGGGCTTGGCGGAGATCCCCGTTAAGAGGTGTAACAAGAGCTTTTTTTTACTAATTTTAGGTAATAGTCTGTGTGATCACCAGCCACTGTCTATGTTTTTCTTCTCCTTGTCACGATGGTGATTGCCGATCATCTCTGAGACATGAGATCCATCACATGAAGCATCATCTTGCCAGACTTGAACTCATTGCACAAGTTGTCAAAAGCTAGAGTAGCCCAGCCGCCTCGGTTAACAACACCTGATATCTCTCCACTACAGTACGACTAACTCAATTAGGCTTACGTGGGAACTTCTCGACCTTCAACGAAATTTTCATCCGCATTTTCGTTACTAATAGCGCTCTAACTTGATTGCCTGCTCCAGACCCCTAGCATTTCGGCTCGGATAGCCGTTTCATTCACGTGGGGGGAACATTCTGGACCATCATAGATAAGGTAAAATAATAACTCTCGCAGTATGCATAACTCTTCTTTGACGGTCGCGTTTCTTTAGTCTAACTCAATATCGGCAAGTCTGTTGGTTAGTAGCCTTCTTGTCAGGCCAGAGGCTGCATTAGATGATTGATCTATGTGCCGAGTTCCGAGATAATGAATAAGGTTATCAGATCATTTACGCCCTACTGGACAGAAAGGTGCCCAAGTGAGGACAGCTTCTCCGCTGATCGTTCGGATCCTCGGGATGTTTCCTGGATGGCGGGCTCATCATTCACGTACTTGAGATGGTGTCACGGAGTATGAGAGGCTGGAGATAATTTATTTCTCGCGCTAGAATCGCTTCCATGCGGTATCGGCCATGTTGCTAGCTCTCCACTTCCATGGGAACCCATGATCAGGGCCTTGAGAGCCAACAGCCGATTTCCTCCGCCAATCCGGTACGCTAGAGCTACATGGTAATAATTGATAATACATATGACCCGGGAACAAAACTCAATCAATGACTCCCAAGTCCATCAATCATGAGATCAAAACCCGCTGCCCGAAGTCGGCCCACAAATGTCATGCCCAATGTCGATGGCGTCAATAGTCCAGCATCAGTAGGCTCAGTCTTGCTCAATTGATTGATTGGCGCTGCAGCCTCTACGGCTAAAATTGCCGCCATGTCAACCAGCGCTCCCTTGTAGCTGAACTCAGCCAACGCCACTGGTTCTTTCTTACCAGTCACATACCCAACTGCCTTCCATTCCGCACTCTCCATCTTGCGGCTTTCGTCTCTATCCGGTCCAGATCCTTGATCAAGGACTTGCCACGGATGAAGGATCTGAACCAAGGCACTGCAAGCAAGAAGATGCCCAGTTTTGTGACGATGTGCATGAGAAGTGCGGATATGAGGCCAGTGGCTGGGCTGTATTCTTTGCAAACGAAGTCTTGTCCGTAAATCTTCGGATTCAAGGTTGCTGATCGTTGGACGACAGACTCATTACCCCACGCAACGAAAGATGTTGCGAGATGCCCAAGATATCGGTCGTAACGATGGCTCAGCAGTCCCTTGTTCTTCTTGACCACATGTTTGGGATTTGGCAGCAAGACCGAGGTGTCAGAAGTCAACCAACCACTGACCCCGTAGGTCTCCGCCACGTCAAGAACAGTATGTAGGGAACCACCTTGCATCCCAATCATGCTGAGTTTTACAGAGCATACGATTTCAGATGCTGCTGGCAGTCCTTTCTCTCGTAGATGCCTAGCAATCAACCAAGCCACAAGATCGGATAGAGCAATTGAACCCGAGATAGCCGGGATAATGACAGCGCCTGAATCTTTGGCTGTCTCGTGAAAACTCTGTATCATTTCGGCGATCCATGCAGTCTCGGTACTGAAGTCGACGTAATGGGTACCATGACGAACACATGCGTTAACGACTGGACTTCCATAGCGGTGATATGGCCCGATGCCGTTGATGAGAAGTTTGTTTTTCTCACAATGGGCTCGAGGCCTTCAGCGTCGAGTTGGGGGATGATGTAAACGGCCGGCTCCAATCGATCGGGATTGATAGCTTGTAGGTCTTGGCGCAGAGCTTCGAGCTTTGAGGCTGAACGACCTGCAATGCACCACCTCGTATTCGTTGTGAAGGTCTTGGCAATGTGCTCTGCGCAGATCGCGGCGGTCCACCCTGTGGCGCCTAGGATTGTTATCTCATGTGATCGAGTGCTCATTGTGTTTAGATGCCTGGTGATCGATCGACCACTGATGTTTGAGGTGTCTGTTGATTATATACTAGATTTCGGTCTACTCTTCCTTTCTATTAAAGTCTTGGTGCCTTCTATTGTGACAGTTATTCATCTTACAAATACATATTGAGCCTTTGGACCCTGCCCCATTTATTGCGTAAAGCTATCCCGTTCGGGAAGCGAATGATAGAGCATGTTCAATTCGGACGAAGGGCGGACGAACCAAATCGAGTAAGCGTTGAGCACTATTATTTTCGCGATCACAAGTAATACAATCAAGATTGAGACTCTGACGACAGGCATATCGTACTAGACTGTAAGGCTACGGAGGCTTCTTTGCAGGTGCCTGATGAAATAAGAGATGCAGAGAAATGGAACCCCACAGTGGGTCTTTGGGCCTGAGCAGCGAATGAGATTGATAAGGTAGGAAGGCTAGGAATTTAACGGCATCGGTACCGACGCCGACGCTACCTGGGTCCAAATCGATGAATGCACAGGTTCGATGATGTAGCGCCGTCTTTACCCCGCAGGAGAGAAGCGATTCGGTAGTACACCCGCCCTTGATGTTGGATTACTATGTTTGCTTACCTATACACTCAAGACCTGCAACTTGTCAAATTCCTTGGTAACCTGACGGCCTTTGACACCGCTATCCACTCCAGCAATGGACGCAACCAGAGCCCCGGATTCGACACCGCGACCCTCTCGCCGATCTCGCGCGTAAGTCCCACGTGAGATCCCGTAAAGCCTGTTTCTTCTGCTAAACTCCGTGTGCCGGGTTTGACAGATGCAAAGGTTGTCGGGCTGCAAAAGTACGATGTTCGGGGGGTGAGCCGTGCCAACGATGTGTACGGCGGGGCGCCGAATGCATATTCGCTTCCGACAAGGACTTTGTCTCTGTCTCCGAGCGCTATCTACGCGATTTGCAGCAAAGGGTATTCGAGAAAGAACATGGCGTCTCGGCCGAAAGTTCGTCTGAGCCCCAGCAAGCTCCTGTTACATCACCCCGTGGACAGGTAGATATCCCACGGTCCTCATCCGTGCAGGCGAGAGTTTCCGTCCCGAACCCAACCTCGCCCATTCTCTCGCAGACTCATAACAGTACGAGCGCTTTGCCTCAACGGACAACAACAACTCACTCATCGCCTTTGTTAACATCTACGCAAGCACACAATAGGTCTCATTTAGGTATGATCTGGCCACAAGCTTAGCTTTCGGCAATTCATGGCATAAATTACAAGAAATTTAGCTAACTCGAGCCTGTAGAACAGCAGACGGGAAGTTTGACACATCCAAGACAACCAGTGACTTCATCGATTTCGCCCATCACTTCATCAATCACGCCTAAGACCCACGGCCATCCTGCTGACGGCGAATCCCAAGACGGAGATCAATATCAACGTCCCAGAAATAGCCTCCTTGGGAGTGAATTCGCTTACATTCACGACTCTCAATCATCTCTTTTCCGTACGTTCAGATCATCTAGCAATTATCGCTTCAGTTCTTCTTGCACCAGGAAATTGAGTCCCATTTTGAGCCTGATCTTTGCTAACAATGTACCCGCTTGGCTTTTTAGTGTTTCTTGGGCCCACTTCAACATGGACTTTCTGCCGAAGGGTGTTTACTGTTCTGGAAAATGCTGCCGACAGTCCAGATGCACCTCTAGTACCGTTAAATTTGGATGGAACAGAATTCATCTTACAATGGCAATCTAAGCTTGAAGTAGATGCAGATGACTTGTTACGTTTGCCTCCAATGGATCATGCCCTTTTTCTATATAACACAGTCAAGTTTCGCCTTGGGGAGCTATTTTGCATCATTGACGAACCCAGCTTCCTTGAAATCTTTTACCTCTTTCACAAAACTCCGCTAAGGACTGCGATCGAGCATCGTTTGTGGTTTATCGAGTACCTCCAGATACTTGCCTTAGGTAAGGCACTGACATCTGGTTATGGTAGTACCTCCCGCGAAAACAAGACTCTCAATGGATCGTATCTTGCAGCACGAGCCCTATCACTGTTGCCAGATATTGCAGTCCTCCAAAATAAACGCCCTGCGCTGCTGGCTATGAGGGTTTTGTCTTTATCAGCGTTGTATCTTCACGCTGTTGACATGCGTTCAGCGGCGTACCAATATGTCAGTGCGGATGTTTCCTCCACTCGCTTTGTAAATTCCACAAGACTGACCTAATAACCTAATACACTTGCAGATTGGCCAAGCGTTTCGCCTAGCGCTACATGATGGTCTTCATCGCCGGATACCAAAGGATGTTGGCCCCAAATTGGTAGCTGAATTCAGCAATACCTGGTGGGGTATCTACGTGCTCGACCAAGAGATCTCCGCAGGTCTAGGGTGCCCATCAACGTTGTCGCAAGACTATATTACCACCGAAACCCCAGATTTGCTGTCGTCCGACCATTTGGCAAAGGCACTCAGTCTACGAGTGCGTCTATCTCGACTCGTCTTAACCATAACCAGCTGTATGAGAATGCTACAAACCCCATCATAGTTCCTCTGCATCTGGTATTAATACAAGTTAGGTAGCTATAGTTTCGACCAACAGTCAGTCTCGGATTTTGTACGAGACACAACATCAAATCTGCATAGCCTTGCCGAACTATCCAGAGACATTGACCAAACTATCTCCTTCTATAGGAGCAGCGGTGGCGAACCGCCACAGATGTTTATTAACATAAATCTATCTTATCACTATGTAAGTTAGCATATTAGAACCACGTTCACGAGACATTGCCTGTTGACCACGCGACGAGCTGCTTAGTGCATAGTACTAGCGACCCGTCCACTTGTAATATGGCTACTTACGCGGAACTTCTCTCTGGGGGTTGAACCCCAGTGGCTGACAGGACCCGGCTCTACTCTTATTGAGAAGTCTGGGCAATCAGCTATAGCAATACTTTCGGCACTAGAAGATCTCGCTCAAATTGACATAATAGGTATAGTTGGTCCTATTCTTACTCTCTAGCTCAAGTTTATTAACAGTTCATTTCAGAAGCCTTTTTGCCATTCCATCTCGAATACGCGTTTTCTGCCGCCACGTTGCTCACCATCCTCTCAGCATTCCTACCATCACATATACAAGAGTTTGAATGGCGTCAGTCAGTGGCTGTGATTTTCGAAGCTTTGATGTGCAAGGGAAGCGTAACAGTTGGGCTTCGCAAAACCGAATTAGAGCACCTCGAGACTCTATTGGCCCCGTATAGGAACGAGGAGTCGACTAGCAATAGCTACTATCTGCCAACAGAACCCTCTAGCATAAATCCATCAACAGCGCATAGATCTTGGGGCGGACGAGCCAGCGATGGCCAAGGCCAGGATGACCAGACACAGGTTGTTAGTTGCCCAGATGATACGGGTCTGAGTACTGGTCTGTGGGATTTTGCTGTTTCTCACGTTGGGCTGGAAGAGATACTTTCATTGGCTCGCGAATTTGAGAACGATGACCCAATCCCTTGGCTATTGTCGCCTGATTTCGTTTAACATTTGTACATCTTGTTTTAGAATAAACCTCACTACCATGTACTAGATCCCTATGAAGTCTGTCACTCAATCTCATGCAAGGTTTGTATTCGTTCACGAACTACAACTTTCACAACAGCCTGAGACCAAAGGTTTCATTGGCTTGGTTAGCCTATTTCTACGACTCAGATGAAGGAATCTGGCATAGTACACAAAACGAGACAATTCTTGCGATAGACCCAGAGATGATCACAAAAGGGGATCGTGTGGTCATGCATCCGGCCTCATTGCAATCACTTTTTATCTTTCAGTAGGCATGGCTAGATTCTGTCTGATGATTTAAGCTCTCAGCCACAAGCCTAAACTGCAACTGTGGCGATACACATGATTTAAGGCTACGGCTTATGGGCTCAATTCGCCAGTGGCTGGTTGCAGAGGCGACGATGGTATATAACATTGTTAGGCAAAATACAATCTAAGCCTATATCTTGGCCAAAATTCTGCTCGGATTAGCTGTTTGCGTTGTGCTCTGGTCCTTAAGCATAACAAGACCCTCCCATCCGCTCTCCTTGGCCATTCGACATTGCCTTTGGTATTCTAATGCGCTTCCAGCATATCGCACGACGCCACGCTTGACTCTACCAGCGTTTCTATTGATACCAGTCATCCAACTATCGACCTCATTAAGAAGAGCACCTTCGCTGCCCTTAACAACGTGGTCATTCCAGTAGTCCGCAGCCTCTTCTGTGGCTTCAATATAGGTAATACCTTTCTTATAACACGTCTCAAGTATGCTAGTAACGACTTTAACAGAATGCTCAATATTTGGGGTGGCATTGCCAAAAGGTTGGTGAGGTCCAAGGACCATAAACATATTGGGAAACTTGGGTACGGTCATGCCGAGGTATGTTTGGGGCATAAAGTCGAGCCAGGCAGCACGATCGGCCTCGGCCTCGCCGCTCCGAGCCATAAGCGGGATACCGTCCTTACCGCGGAAGTCAATATTGACAAAAGCGCCAGTAATAGCATTGAAACCAGTGGCATAGATAAGCACGTCAAGCTCATATTTAGTGCCATCTTCGAGGGTAATTCCAGTGGGATTAATTTTCTCGATACCGTTAACACTGATATCGGCGAGGTGGATGTTGGGTTGGTTGTAAACCTCATAGTAACCGCTTTCAAGAGGGACCCGGGTAAGACCGAAACCATGATCCTTAGGAACTAATTTTTCAGCGATTTCTGGGTCACAAACCCGGGCCCGAATCTTATCAGCCATGAAAGTCGAGTATAGGTTATTGGCTTCGCGGTTTGTGTAAGTATCAGAGAAGGCACTGAGCCACTTGCCCATGCCTGGCTTATTATAAAGGCTTTCCCAAAGCTCAAAGCGCTCTTCAGGAGTAGCCTCGCTGGATTTGCGCTTGTCAGGCAAGTGGATAAAGCCGGTTGGGGAGTCGGCACGCAGCTTGAAGATCTCGGAGTATTTATTTCGCTCTTGAATCATTTCTTCTTCAGAGATAGGGCTATTGCGGAGAGGTGCAGCCCACATAGCTTGCTTTTGAAAGACGGTCAACGACTTGAGCTCGGGAATCTTGGCGAGGGCGGTAATGGTCTGGATGCCAGTTGCGCCAGTGCCGATGATTCCCACGCGCTTACCAGCGACCATGTCACGGTGGCTAATATCTGTCGGCCATCGCGATGTATGAAACGCCTGTCCGCGAAAGTCCTGGATCCCGGGGATAGCAGGTAAAGTAGGGTTCGAGAGGAACCCAAGGCACGAGACGAAGAATCTGGCCGAGTACGAGCGGCCAGTTTGATCAACAAAGATCCACTGACGAGACTCATCGTCAGACCAGCGAGCAGAGACGATGCGGGTGTTGAGCTGGATGTCCCGGCGTAGGTCAAGACGGTCGGCGACAAAGTTGATATACGCGAGGGTGTCTGGCTGAGCCGAGAAGCGTTCCTTCCAGTGCCATTCGTCGAGGAGCTTCTGGTCAAAGGAGAAGGTATATGACAATGACTCAGAATCGAAGCGGGCACCTGGGTAGCGGTTCCAATACCAGGTGCCGCCTACCGACGGTGCTGAATCTAGCACGCGGATACGCCAGTCGGGAAACCTGGTTCTGATGCTATGGAGGGCGCAGATCCCAGACATCCCAGCGCCTATAATGAGGACATCGTAGGTTTCGTCTATCGTATCAGAAGACATCTTTTATTATTTTTGTATGTCTTTAAAGCAAGAAGAGAAACGGTAAAATAATCGATAGATGTTGTTGACTGCAACGATTGTGGTCCAGGACCCAATCATGCACGTATAAATATGCCATGAAGGACGCTTCTCCTCGCAAATCGATCCGTCCGTTGTCAACTTAGTGATCGGCCTAGGGGCCGAAACCGGGAAACAACTGAAAGCACTACCAAAGATAACCGCGCCCATCTTGGTCTGATTTTGAAGTGTGTGCGCCGCTGTCATGGAGACCTAAAGGGGTTAGGTGTCGGAGTCGGTGCCGAAACCGATGCAAGGCAAAGCTAACCTGGCCGAACCCGATCGGGCCGTCGATTACGGGGTCCACTTCCGGGCCATCTCTCAATTCTTCAAGACTATTGCTCGTGGACCGAGACTAGCAATCTCAGCATTCCTCCCCGATCGTCAATACAGGGAGTGTTTGCCTACTTCCAATGGCTTTTTGAAGATTATCAAAGCCCAAGAGAATCGCAATAATAACTGCCACTCGTAACTAATCCTAAACCATCATCTTCAACACAGTATTATGGCTTCCTTCAATAACAACGTGGTACGTGTCACGTACTGCTGTCCCGATGCCAAGCTAATTATTGTTTTTTTTTAAACAAAACAGATTGCCATTACAGGCGCAGCTAGTGGTATGGGCCTTGCCACCGCCAAGCTGCTCGCGTCCCGCGGTGCCTCGCTCTCGTTGGCCGATCTGAATGAGGTTGCATTGCAAAAGGTTATCTCGACCTTGCCAGGCGGTATTGCAAAACATCTCGGCGTAGCTGTCGATGTCCGCGACGCAGCCTCCGTTGAGACGTGGATTGACAAGACTGTCGAGAAGTTTGGTAAGCTCGATGGCGCCGTCAACATGGCTGGTGTCCTTGGCCCCTCTCACACTTCTATTTTGGACACTACCGAGAAAGATCTCAACTTTGTCATGTCGGTCAACGTCAATGGGGTTTTCAATTGTCTCAAGTCGCAGATCAAAGCTCTTAGGCAAGGTGGTGCTATTGTGAGTCAAAACCTACATTCTGTGTTTTACAGCTTCTTGAACCAGTTTGTGACTCTCGTTCCGCTTTAGGTCTCAGCAGCTAGTATCTCTGGCCAGATCGGTCTCCCAAACAGCTCAATCTACTGTGCTAGTAAGGCTGCTGTCATCTCCCTCTCTACTTCCGCCGCCAAGGAGAATGGCCATCTACGCATAAATTGTGTTGCTCCTGGTAGGTTCTATACATGAAAGCCTTAGCAGGGGCTGCCCTGGAGGTCGCTGCTAACTTCTGATGTCCTGCGTTAGGTGTTGTCTATACTCCAATGTCTGCGGACCACGACCCTAAGCGTGTAGAGAATGGCCTGATGGCCAATGCTCAGAGAAAAATGGGTAGTGCCCACGAAGTGGCGACAGTCATTGCGTTCTTGCTGAGTCCGGAAGCTAGCTTCGTAACCGGCGCAGTATACAACATTGATGGCGGGTGGATCACTTCTGGCAAGACTTCGGGTCAGAGTAAACTGTAACAGTACGGGTTTAGTCTATATATGCATATTGACGTTGATGTATTATTTTGTCGTTATGCAGCATCTCCGACTCGAGGTATATGAAAGCTACTATGTATATGACTCTGAGCCTCACTCTCTCAGCTAATAAAATCCATCTATGCAAGTCAAAAAGTGTGTCAGATAATGAATGAATGAGCATGACGACATAGGGATGTTTACAGACGTGTGCGAAATTCCGACAAATTACAACTACATGGGTTAGTTGAAAGTCTCTCTATGACTGGCCAGTATTGCCCAATCTTCAGAGACTTCAATGCGCCAATCGCTACTCTTCTTTTCGCCAGCCTTCCCTTCTACTTTCAGTACTCAATTGTATGCCTATCGCTGTTGTTGTCTGGCAGGTTCTTAGTGAAGCTGCCGAAGATAGGGAATAGCCTGAAATTATGACCAGAGTAACGACTGAGGATGGCCAGGGAGGGAGAAGCGCCAAGAACGTAGTCTATGCTGTAACTAGACTTAGAGTCGACGGTGTCGCCAAACCAACGAAAGGATAGTCCCCGAACTCTGGAAGGTCTGCAATAGTAACTCACGGAATTGCGACTCGTCGTCATCGGGGGCGAGTTTGCTATGATCTGAGCGCAGGACGCTTGGAAATACCTATAGAATCACAGCTAGTGTAGCCGCAACCTGTGGGGCACAAGGTTAGTAGGTTGGTCTTACAGTCGGTCTCAAAGGAGAGATCCGTATAAAGGGTATATGTGATAGGTATACCACGCAGCATCGCTGTCTCCTCATCGCTGACGTGGGCGAAAAATCATACCTTGGCTACGAGATCTGAAATGATCTCGGGGACTCGTAGAGGGCTAGAGACCCTCAGAAGCCTTTGGCCCAGACGAAGTCGATTAGGGTTATACGATCTTTTATCCAATGTTTGGGCTGAAAGCTACTATCTTCTGTAAGTGCGTTTAACTCCGTATAGATGTGGCCCCGGTGATCAGCTGGCGTAGACTGATAGCGTTCTAGGGATAATGGTCCCGAAGAGACGACCGAGTTCAGATAACCTTGATAGCCTTTGAATAAGCCAATTAACGAAGTGCGGGGAAATCCCCACTTCTATCCCCCATATGATCACGCTGTTGCTTTTCTTATCTTGCTTTGACGTGAAATGGGGCTCCTGTACTGGCCTCACGCGGTATTGGCCCACGCTTCGGCCTCGGAACCGACATGGTCGCCTTGCCTCCACACTCCCTGCCCTCTGGATCCCATTTGATTATTTAGGAGTACCATGATGGAAGCCAATCGCGATTGGTGTCAATCATAGCCATGCACTCATTGCCAGCGGTGACACCTGGGAGCACTGCTCTCACGATCACAAAATGCACAGAGATTCTGTCGCAAGACTCAACTACGCACGATCTCAGAGATCTTTTGAGACGAATGTATTTATAAATATTACTCCCATTTTGCGGCTGATACATTAGTCAAGTCTACCAAATCTTGCCTCGGCCTTTCCTATCCAGGCTTCCACAGGCGTTTTGTCGGACAACGACAGGCATAGCAATGTACTGTTGGACGTTGATAACAGATTGAGATATCAGCAAATGATGCAGTCACAATCTTACCCTTCCATCAATATATTAAGGACGATGGACTTGTACTTTGATAGAAGCATGTAATTACAATCAAATCCAGTTTACTGGTACTTTTACTAACAGTACTGGTCTTAGTTGCGATACCATGTGGCTCGAAACATGCCACGGGCTGGGTTAGGCTCAAGCGTCGGAGTACGGACCGTCGGCCGATAGCCACTACCGACCAATAAGAGCAACAAATCAAGTCTATTTCTCTTACCCCGGATCATTTCTCCGCATGTGGGAACCCCCTTGCTTCCTATATAGTGGCGGGCCTTGTGTTTGCACTCTTGTCTTTTGTAAATCTTCATCTCCCAACTCATTATCAACCTCATTATTCCTCGATTTCGTTAAATAACTCGGCAATGAATCAAGATTTCGGAAAAGGCCTGGATATGAAGCAGACCGAGTCTTGTGACACTGGAGGAATGCTCAGGCCCGTTGAGTCAGTGGCCCAAGGCACCGTTTTCCAGGCTCAGCAGCTTCAACGCCGGCTGAACAACAGACAGATCCAACTCATTGCAATAGGTTAGAATGAACTATTGTTTGGATCCTGATGTGGCTTGTACTGATTCTCTTCTCAATACAGGTGGTTCGATCGGTACGGGGCTATTCATCAGCATCGGCAGTGGCCTACACTCATCAGGACCTGCAGGTCTTCTCCTGGCATTCATCTTCTACTGCTTCTTTGTTGGTCTGGTGAACAATGGCATGGCCGAGATGATGACCCAGTATCCCGTTGCTGGGGGTTTTATTTCCCTCGCTGGTCACTTTGTGGATGACGCCTTTGGCTTCGCCGCAGGATGGAACTTCTTCATTTACGAAGCTCTTGTCATTCCCTTCGAGATTAGTGCCTTGGCCATTGTAGTGCAATATTGGAGTCACGATGTTCCGGTGTGGGCTATGTGTCTAGCATGTGTTATCCTCTATACACTCATCAATTGCTTGGTCGTCAACGCGTATGGAGAAGCTGAGTTCTGGTTGTCTAGTGGCAAGGTCATTCTTGTCTTGGCTCTATTCTTTTTCACATTCATCACCATGGTTGGTGGAAATCCCGAGGGTGATGCGTACGGTTTCCGTTATTGGAATCATCCTGGAGCTTTCGCGGTAAGTTGCAACGTTTTTCTCTTAGGACAACTACCTTGGAGAAGCTTTAGCTGACTTTCTTGTCCAGGAGGAACGGACTACCGGATCTCTGGGTCGGTTTGAGGGATTTCTCGCTGCTCTTTGGGTTGCTTCATTCTGCATTGTCGGCCCAGAGTACATCTCCCTTATCGCCGCCGAGTCGAAGCATCCCCGAAAGTACATTAAAGCCGCATACAAAACCATCTATATCCGATTTTTTCTCTTCTTTATTGGGAGTGCCATTGCAGTTGGCATCGTGATTCCATCTAATGACAAGACACTTACTGACATCCTGATTGGCAACGGATCAGGTGGCGGTACAGCTGCAGCTTCGCCATATGTCATCGCTATGAAGAACATGGGAGTAAGTGATCATCGCGATGCATAACAAGAGCTTCAAGTATACGATCAAATTTGAGCTGACAATGTTCATATAGATTGATGTTTTCCCACACATCGTCAACTCTCTTCTTGTTACATCAATCTTCTCCGCTGGTAATACATACGTTTTTTGCGCCTCGCGAAGTCTATACAGTCTGGCACTCGAAGGTCGGGCACCTGCGTTCTTTAAAACATGTACGAAACAAGGGGTGCCGATCTACGCTCTTGCGTTGACCATGGCGTTTGCATGCCTTGGATTTCTCCAACAGAGTAAGGATGGAGCCCGAGTTCTCAGCATTTTGGTCAATTTGGTAAGCCTTCAATCTTAATGCCATACTCCTAGAGTGTAAGGGAGTGACTAAATCGAATTTCCTAGGTTACTGGAGGGGCTTTCATTAACTATCTGGTCATGTCGATTACGTATGTTTTCTACCACCGAGTCACAAAGGTACAAGGTATAGACCGTAAGAGTTTACCTTACTATGGATGGGGTCAACCATACTGTAAGTTCTAGAACCCCCGATAGAATCTTCATGGAATTGTCTCAGCACTAATATAAAAACCCTGGCAGGTGGATATGCCGCTAGCCTCTTCTTCACTCTTGTTATCGGCGCGTTTGGATACACATCCTTCAGCCCTTTCAACGTCGAGGCGTTCTTCGGTTGCTACACAATGACCATTGTTTCTATCCTTCTTTTCATCTTCTGGAAAACTTTCAAGAGAACCTCTTTCCATGATCCGAAGGCCGTTGACTTGGTTTGGGAGACTCCACAAGTGGATACCTATGAAGCTGAGACGATGGAAGAGTCATCAACCTTCTGGGCCGAGATGGTGGACATGTTCATGTTCCGGAACTTCAGGCGAAGCTAGAGGCAGTGAGGCACATGCGCCTTGACTCAGCCCTTCGTTAAGCTGTATATACAATGCCTAAACCAACTGTGATAACAGATAGTTGACTACTCTTTAGTCCTTCAGAATACTCCTCAAGATCATCCAGATTAACAAGACCTGCTTGTAGCTATGGACTATCTGAATATTCTCCTCTTTCAGGTAAATACCAGCTTAAGCCCTTCAAAAGCAGCGCCTAGGGCAGTGATCGAAACATGCCCCTGACCCGGAAACAAAACCCATCGCCAGGCGAATGTTGACCAGGCTTATATCTAACATCCGATTTAGGAGTTACCACCAGGATTGAAATCGGAACTCGGACGACAATCGGACTCGCGACACCCCATCAGGCGACGATGCGATAGGGGAACTAAGTCCAAGGAATGCCCGAAAACCGTCATTTAACCCGGTTAACTAGAGTCCCAAGTGGCCGGGTAATACATCCGCATTTGTCGATAACTTTAAGAGTACTTTTAATGTCGCTGCCCGAGCTATCCTTTTTCGCCCTTTGCTCTTGTTCATAGGCTTGGCCTAATTCTAATGTATACTAAGAGACTTACCTCTATATATCTAGAAGAACAACTAAAGGAACAACTAAAGGTAGATCGGTTAAAATCAATATGCTTATTACTTATAAAATATAAATTATTCTCTTCTTTTCTTTATTATTTATTTATTAGATAAGATAGATAATTTAGTTACTAATTCATAACTACGTTAAGTGGGTAGCTAATGCCAGCACTAATCACGCAAGCTATCACGCAAATGCCGAGCTTTATGGCATTATGGCGACTTGGCGCTATAATCTACCGACTGCACTTAATTATGTCAAGTCTAGACCCATATTCAGGGTAGCCCCAACCAGCCGTACTGCCACTTCTCCCGAAAATGCTATGATTGAGCTTCATCTCATCACGCAATAGCTACTACCCGGATAACACGGCACGATTCTCCCTCGCCATTTCGAGCTCGAATAGCAAACCCAAAAACGCGGATATGGACTAGACAAGATATATAAAATAAGGCTTTCCACAGTAGCTGTTACCTTAGACCAGAGACAGCCAGAGTTCAATGAAATAGTAGTTCAAAATGTCCAAAGACGGCCTCGAAGAATCCTATCCTGCTGGAGAGTTCGCGACACAGTCTCCCAATCGTCAAAGATGGTATCACCTCTTTGGCAAAGATGTCAGTCACGTACCAGTCGACGAAGGCTACTCAACAGGCTCAGAGACTGCATCTTTACAAAGTGACTTGGTCAACAACCATCACAATGTATTTGCTGCTCCTGAAGCCACAGACATCTACAAGATCGTAGATGGCTTTGAAGGTGCCCACCGCTTCGAGCCTTCTGCAACTTGGGAAGCTCACGAGGAGGAGAAGCTGGTCAGGCGGGTATGTCGCTCACGTTGTGTGTTTTCACGTACCAGAAATACTAATCTCGATGGTAGCTTGACTGGTATATCGCACTTCCTGCCTGCATCATGTTTTTTGCTCTCCAGCTGGACCGTGGCAATATTGTTCAAGCTCTTTCGGATGGCATGCTAAGTAAGCTGACAGCCGATAGTCAGTTTTGTATGCTACCAGTGCTAATTTCGAATAGCTGATCTCGGTCTTACGACAAACGATTACAATAATGGCATGACCATATTCTACTGTTCGTTCTTGTTCGCAGAACTACCCTCACAAGTCATTGGAAAAAAGCTTGGACCCGACGTCTGGATCCCCATCCAGATGGTTCTATGGAGTGTCGTGGCAATGTCGCAAGCCGCGCTTCAAGGAAAGACAAGCTTCTTCATTTGTCGCTGGTTGCTTGGAATGCTCGAAGGAGGTAAATATTAATTAACGCTGGGCGTCTGTCGTTACGAACCCCTTACTTACATACTTCAAGGATTCATCCCTGACACCATTCTCTATCTTTCGTATTTCTACAAGAATGTTGAGCTTCCCAGACGCCTAAGTTGGTTTTGGACATCATACCAAGGCACGCAGATCGTTGGTGCCTTTTTGGCATACGGTATTCTCCACCTTAGGGGTCACAGTGGGTTGCATGAGGGTTGGAGATATCTCTTCTTGATTGAGGGCTCTTTTACTGCACTGATTGGTATACTGACCTTCCTCTACCTACCACCGTCGCCTACGCAGACGGCTCGCACGGGCTGGAAAGGTTTACTGCGACCCAAGGCTGGATGGTTCTCTGAACGTGAAGAGATCATCATGGTCACACGAGTTCTTCGGGATGATCCTGGCAAGGCTACCATGCACAATCGTCAGGGCTTAACAGGCAGCCTGATTTGGGAAGCCTTGACTGACTACCACATGTGGCCTATCTACCTCATCGGTCTTTCTTGGGGTATTCCTAACTCGCCTCCCCAAGCATATATCACACTCACTTGCAAGGCTCTTGGTTTTGATACTTTCCATACTAACCTTCTTACCATCCCGGCATACTCCTTGTTCATCATCCAGCTACTGTTCTGGACATGGGTGTCGGAGAGAATCAATCAGCGGGTTCTCCTCGGTATCGTCGGCCAACTGTGGATCTTGCCAATGTTGGTCTCCCTGGTTGCTTTGCCTCCCATCTTCCCGGGCTGGAAATGGACAAAGTGGACTCTCTCTACGCTTCTTGTTGGCGCTCCCTACCCTCATGCCATTCTTGTGGCCTTGACGTCTCGCAACGCCGGTTCCGTCCGCACTCGTACTGTTGGCTCCTCGCTTTACAACATGAGTGTTCAAATGTCGAGCATTATATCTTCCCAGATCTACCGTAAGAACGACGCACCATATTATTACACTGGTAACAAAGCACTTCTTGGCGTCGTGGGTTGGAACATCTTGGTCTATATCCTCATCAAAGCCTACTATGTCAAGGAAAACAACAAAAGAGATAAGATTTGGGAAGGCATGAGCAGGGAAGAGAGAATTAGCTACCTTAAGACAACAACTGACAAGGGAAACAAGAGGTTGGATTTCAGGTTTGCTTCTTAATTTTTGCTGAAAGCTATTGGTACTATTAGCTCGTACTTCAGGCAATGGTTTAGAGAGGTTGTTGTTAGGATTATTAATTGATTTTGTCTTGGTCTATTGTATGGCAGGGAGGATACTATTTGATCTGCTTTTACGAGAGTTCTGTTTTACATTATAAGACCGAATAGCTGATCCTTGAATTGCGTACCTTACCTTACGGAAACGAAGCTTAAAAGAACTGGGCTAACGTGGCCTGAGATGTTCAGATGGCGGGAGACGCCGCTAGTACTAGCTGAGGAATTCTTCAATGCCACAATTCTCTTGAAGTTCATCCTCCACGCAATGTTCTCGGAAATTTCCATTTGTCCCACAGATTATAATTATATTGAGCTATATTCATTCTATGGCTATTGAACAGCGTTGACAAAACTCGGGTGAAGTCTAGCGAGAACTGTATTAATTTATCATGCTTCTCAGACTTAGGCGCCATTTCCATTATAGGCAATCAGGTTAGGGCTACCTGATAAGGTACCAGTGATCTTTCCGGAAGTTCCAAGAGCCTTAATACGGCTTGTGACGGAAGCAGGCGTAGTAAGACCTTCAAGAGCCTTGAGATACAGGGCGAGACCAGCGACGTGGGGAGAAGCCATTGAAGTACCACTAATAGAGTTAGTGGCGCTGTTGGATCCGATCCATGCAGACAGAACGCTTTGACCGGGAGCAAAGATATCGACACCAGAGCCTTTTCACAGTTAGTCAGTCACTTCTAAGTTTCCAAAGGGAACGAAATCAGCATACCGTAGTTGGTAAATGAAGTGGGTTTCCAGGCAGAGGTGAGAGCAGCAACAGTGATGGCGTTGGCTGCATTGGCAGGAGACTGACTGGATACAGGCAGCGGGTTTCCATTCTCATCGCCGTTTCCGGCGGCGACAACAGAGAGGACCCCAGAGTTGTATGCAGCGTCAATAGCAGTGACCCAAGCTTGAGATGCATCACCACCTAAACTATCCGTTAGTGGAATGACTAGGAGACGGAAGGATTAACCATACCAAGAGAAAGGTTGATAACGGCCTTGCCGGCACGGCCCTTGGAGGTGATATCGTTCACAGCCCAGTTGAAACCAGCGAGTACACCAGAATCGGTTCCCTCTGCTCCCTGGAACACCTTGACGGAGACAATGTTCGCCTATCCAAGTTAGCAGGAATTTCTCAATATAAAGCCGCGCGTACTGACCTTCTTAGCAACACCATAGGTAGAGCCGGCGATAGTGCCAGAAACATGGGTACCGTGTCCAAGAGTGTCAGTGTTAGCTCCAGAAAAGATACTGTATCCTGCGACGGCGCGGCCACCGAACTGTGAGTGAGAAATCAAAACACCGCTGTCGACAACATAAGCATAAGTGCCCTCGCCAGCAGAGGTATCATAGATGTAGCTGGTGGAACCGGAGGTGCGGTGGGAGATCGTTCCAAGACCCCAGGGAGCTCCTGATTGGGTGGTCAGGGCCCTATCGGACAGTTCGTTGGAAGGCTCGAAGCTGAGCTTAACAACCTTGTCAGGTTCGACGAAAGCAACCTTGTCTCTTGTAAGCAGAAGTCTTGGGTTTCATCGTTGAAGCTTACCTCGGGGCTGGCCTCGATTTCCTTGATGGTGTCCTCATCGAACTGTCCAGCATAGGCATTCCAGTTTTTGATGTTGAAGGTATGTTCGATACCTGCAGTGTCACGCTTAGAAAGGCTGCGGCGATGGACATCACCAACCCACTGAAGGTGAGACTCGATCTTGGCCGAGGAAGCAGAAGACTTGAGGGTGACAATATATTTCCCAGGGATTACGTCTGCGCTCTTGCTGGGTGCAGTGGGGGCAGCAAGAGCAGTAGGTAGCAAAGCTCCCAGATAGAGGGCGAGGCGAACGAGACTAGCCATTGTTGACAGAGAGAGAAAAGTAATTGGAGAAGTGGTGATGGAGTTGATAACGAGAATGGATATTTGGGGCCCAATGGCTACGATTTATAGTTATGTGAAGACTATCATACAACGGTTTCTAGTTGCCGTTCCCATTTCTTGGCAAACTGAGTTATTGGCGGGATATATTGCGCAATAGGTTCAGGACTGGGTCTTGGCTATCTGACTTGGCACAGCTTCCTAAATAGTCTATTGGCCGATGCACCCCAGAATGGAAGGTCGCACTTTTCAAGAGATCAACAAAGGAACTATTGTTAAAAGACCACGGAGAACCGACATAGCCTTAAGCAACGTATCATCTTTCGCAATTATAGTCTCGGAGTGCGT
Source organism: Fusarium fracticaudum (assembly GCA_003353625.1). Classification (NCBI taxonomy): domain Eukaryota; kingdom Fungi; phylum Ascomycota; class Sordariomycetes; order Hypocreales; family Nectriaceae; genus Fusarium; species Fusarium fracticaudum. The sequence goes on along the minus strand of PDNT01000015.1, from coordinate 292,349 downwards.
TGTACTTAACCTGATCGACAGACAGCTATTCGGTCATTTAGCCGCCGAGAGGTTTAGAAGTGATGAAAGTGGAGTTTACATATCGGACTGTAGCCAAAATAGACAGTAATGCTACAGGGGTGTAAAATAACAAGTAAGCTTATCAGTAAACAAGTAAGCTTATCAGTAAACAAGTAAGCTTATCAGTAAACAAGTAAGCTTATCAGTAAACAAGTAAGCTTATCAGGATTAAGTATACGGATACCGGATCAACTATTCCTGAACTGGCCAAATGCCTGGTAACGCGGGGCTTGCATTTACCTGAAGACTTAGCGCGTTCGCCCAATAGCATGGACTTAAGGGAAGGATGTCGATGTTTTCTACCAGAAAAGGATTCAATACACAGCAGATAAGGTCCAGGTGGCCAGTTTTCGCAATTACATAGCTGGCAATACCAGCATATACATCCCACAAACCTAGCTTGCAGTTGACTTGAAATTGGAGGAGGTATTTCTCTGGGAATATGTCCAGGAGCTTATAGATCCTATCTCGCGGGTAATGACAGTGGAGTCCTCGGCCCGAAACCTACCAGGCTTGCCCGCTGTGGGCGGCTGATGTATCCGAAGTCTCTTTCCAGCTTTTCCATATGTAATGACTGAATTCTGACCCCCTCTAGACGTTCTCCAGCTCCCTTTTGAGCTCCTGGATCAAATCGAAAGGTGATGTCCTGCCAAAGCATGCATTTCATGTCTTCAAGCTTATCGTAAATCTCTGGAGATAATATCCTCTCCGAGTCCCAAAAAACGTACCCAAGTTGCCGCACGCCTGAATAGCGACCGCCCGTGGGGGTGATTGGCTTATACATTATCTCGCCACCCTTAACAGTGTTGAATATGAGGTATCCAAGGTTGCTGCGCAACGAATCATTCTTCAAAGTTGCCGTTTCTTCACATTGGTGGTCAGGTGTCCACGTTAGCGAATATCTCAGAGCTTCTGGTAGAAACTCGCGAGAATATTGGCAGTTTGACCGAATCAACTCAGATCGTCCTTTTCCAGTAGTACAAAGATCGTAGATAAAATCTAGACCCAATGAAGTCATATAGCTAATATTATCCGAAGAGCGGTACCTACCCTCTTTTGAAAACAACGAAAGACTAGTTTGATCCAGTGCTGTAAGTTCGACGAGGCTGTCCCGCTCGAGCTTTCTTTCCATCTTTTTTTTTGTCTCTTTCTCTGCTTCTGATTCGGGTTCAGAGAGCAAAAGCCATGCATGTCTCGCATAGTTATCAACAGTAGACATGAACTGGCTCTCAAGCTCGTCGATGTAATCCCTTATCATAAGGGTGACGTATAGCTCGACGCAAGCTATCTCTTCCACTTCCCAAGGTGAGAGACGACTTATGAAGAGATCAAATTGCTCCATAGAAGAGAACTCATCGTTTGCCGAAACCGTTTCGACGGGAAAAGAATTGTCAGCTGGAAAGACGCGGCAGTAGATCTCAAATCGGAGAAACGCCCTCTGTAGTCGTATGCATTCTGTTGAAGTGGGGATAAGAATCGAGTCGACAAAGCCAAGCCGGTACATATACTCCGTATAACAGGAAATCAGGAATGTCACGCGGTTGTAGAGTCGGCAAAGCAACACAAGCTCTGCTTTTCCGGTAGGGAAATCGAAAGACCAAGAGGGATCAAAATAGTTTTCAAGAAACTCAGGTACTGTACTCTTAGTTGCTGGTGAGGGACTTTGTAGGAGAGCAAGAAGGTGCTCCAAGTTGACCGTCGGTAAAGCATTTCGAATTACGGATAACAGAAAAGCCTCGGGTGTTTCGGAGAAAACCCGCAAGCATAACGACGACGCTGATATCATGTCATGGAGCCCGCGAGGTGAGTCGACATTTTGTAGGATGAGAGAGACAAGTTCGGGCGCCAAATGCTCTAGCGCCATCTTGAGGACTGAAGGATAGACGATCAAAGCCACCTTGTTTGGTTTGCTAAATTTTCACCTACGCTGACATATAAGGACTTGGCAATCTGACATGAGAACGAGGAAAACGCAGCGATTCGAGCTGATCCTTCAGCGTCACGTGGCAGATGAGGGGAAGATAAGTGAGGCTGCCGCATCGACACTAGCGTTAATGAACGCCTGTAGCGGCATGGGCGGAAAGGATGATCAAGTAATATGAACCACATAACAGAAAGGTAGCAAAAAAGATACGAAGGACTACTTCTTTATGTCTACATCCACTGCTTGTTTCCAAACTTCGAGACAAAAGCCCCACTACTCCCTTTCTCCAAGGAAGCCTCATTCATGACTTTCAAGACAGCTTTGGCCGAGTCAACAGGGGCGCTTGGGCCCTTAAAGTCCGGGGCATAATTGACAAACTTTCTCCCGAGCCTGTCTACCTTTTCTTTCTGCTCTTCGGTCACTGTGCAGCGTCAGCATTCTCCAGCATTGTAAGCGTCACTGCTACTTACGCTCTCCTTCAAAACCACTATCGACACTTCCAGGACAGATACTCATGAAAAGAACCCCTTCTCTAGCATAGCGAGCAGCGAACTTGGCGGTGAGAACGCTTATGCCTGCTTTGCTAATGGCGTACGCAGGACCTGGCTCAATTTCAAATTGACGAATAAAATCAATGTCGGACATGCCGGACGAGATGGCGATGATCTTCTTGCCTTGTCCTTTGAGAATAAGGGGGATAAATAGGTTGAACAGATGGAAGTTTCCAATTACGTTCACGTTGAATGAGTTTCGGAGATCTTTGACCAGATGTCCAGGGTCTTTGGCTCTATTAAATCATGAGATATCATTGCCAAAAGGCCATAATACGGACTAGTCAAGGGTTCGACCTACAGCGCATCTACAGCATCCCATTGGGACCACAATGGGATGAGACCTGCATTCGCAATGACGAAGTCGAGGGAACCTCCAGCAATCTCCGAGACGCCCTCAACGGCATCCTATATACTGGTCAGCGCAATGTGAAATGATTCTAAGTGAGACGTTAAACCTTCAATGCATGATAGTTGGTGATATCTGCCTCAAGGGTATAGACGTTATTTGGAGAACCAAGTTCTTCAGCAAGCTTCTTGTCAGAAACCACTTTGTTGCGGACTAGACCGATGACGGTATTATTGGGGTTGCTGGAGAGTACTTGGATGAAACCGAACTGAGAGGAGCGGGGTCAGCTGCAGGGTAGCGACAACCAGAAAGGATCCAGTCAGACTTACGCCAAGACCACGCGATGCTCCTGTTACTAAATAAGAAGGCATTATAATTAAAGTGCTAGTCAAGATGGGAGACGGACGCTTAGGTTTTGATGAGCAGGAACAGTAAACTTCCTCAGATATAAATAGTAGTCTTTTTCAAAACCGCGTTTGCTTACAGATGTGTCGATGTGAAATAACAATTGCCAAGCAGACTGATGATAAATCGTGTCAGTTCTGTTATTTAAAGTAAGCCTCCCGAACCCCCTAGCTTGCGCAAAACTTGCCCTATGAAGTATTCTAACATAAGCCGTATTAATAATGCTGATGAGTATAGACTGGTGCTTCCTTCTTAAGTACTTGATCTGATTTTGAGGTTCCACTCCTGGCGCGACAGCTAGCCAACACACGGGCAACGCTAACCCCATTTGTCACCATGCCCAGACTGACTTTTATACCGAGTTATTACTAGGGCTTTTATAGAAGAATTTCGTAATTACAAAGCAAAGCCAAATAACATTAAATGTAAAATAATTAAAGATACTATGTAAATTAGATTCTTGGTATTTATATTAAGTAAATAACATGCCTACTTAGCACTGATCTTGAACAATGCTTTTTGCCCAGCCCGGGTGCAGTTAGGTCCTGGTAGTGCGGGGGTGACCGAGCAGGTTAGCACCTGGCTGGTAGAACCTTAAGTAGAGATAGCGCATTAAAAGTCTATATAAGGTAGGTGCTTGGCACCATTTTGTCTATTGTCCTCGTAACCAGAGCCTGCCAAATTCATAATTGCTACCACTTTATCTTATACCCCGCTATCCTTTCTCAATAAGTAAAAAATGCCTCAAGGCATATATGTGCTTATAACCGGTTGCAACCGCGGTATGTTCTCTCATCACACCGTATTCTAATTCTACTCATCTAATCACGTGTCAGGCATTGGAAGAGGCCTTTTTGACAAATATATCGCTCGCCCGGACCATGTGGTCGTCGCCGCTGTTCGTGATCCAACAGCTAAAAGCTCAGAGGAATTGTTGCATGCCACTAAGGGCACTGGCAGCAGATGCATCCTGGTAAAGATTGATAGTGCTTCCGAGACAGACGCTCTGGCAGCCATGAGCACTTTGAAGCGAGAACACAGTATTAAGAAGCTTGATCTTGTCATTGCGAATGCCGGGATCTCCAAGTACTTCGGCACAGCAGAGGTGACCCCAGTCAAAGAAATGATGGATCATTTCATGATCAATTCCGTGGCACCACTACTATTATTCCAAGCAACCTGGCCCCTCCTCGACACCGCGAACGCACCAAAGTTCGTATCAATCTCCTCAGGTGCAGGGAGCCTTGGGTTCATGGAAAATCTGAAGGTCGAGAATACGGCATATGGCTCTTCTAAGGCAGCTCTTAACTTCATCACGAGGAGGATACACTTTGAGAACCAGCATCTAGTGACCTTCAGCATCAACCCTGGATGGCTTCAGACTGACGTAAGTAAACCTATACAGTTACTGCCCGGTCACTCTGGTTGTGTCTCGATCTGACTCATAACAGCTTGGGAATCATGCTGCGCAAAGTTCAGGGCTATCAGCGGCTCCTGTGTCGGTACAGGATGGTGTCAATGGAATTGTCAGTGTTATAGATAGCGCAACAAGGGATGCGACATCGGGGAGGTTTCTTTCGTGGGAGAACAAGGAGATCCCTTGGTAAAATGCGGTATAAATAGGTATTTAGACCAGAATATAGTTTATCCCGACAACTTGATACACAAGATACTAGATATTGATGGAAAAATAGTACTGTTATACTCAAAGAAGCGACTTGACCGAGTCAATGACTGTCTTCTTATATGGTATCCAATCGATTCCAAGAATTGTGTTTGCCCGAGTGGCATCATAGCCAAAGGAATCTAGAGCTGGGTTTGGGTCGCCTCCTTTATTGGCATCATCCGGTAGCCTATCTCGTAGATCCGGGAAGTTCTCATACAGAATTCCATATAACTCCTGGTTACTGTAATACCCAGCAGTGACAAAGATGCGCTTACCAGCTGCCTCTTCCGTCTCTACAGCCTTGACATGGGCCAATGCTACGTCACGGACGTCAACCCAGAGAGGTAGTTGAGTTGGAGGAAGGCCGCTCTTATGCTTCCCGTTGATGATATCAGCCAGTAGCTGGTTGGATGTGTTGACGGAGTCGAGAGACTTGACTGGGTACTTGACCGGACCGTAGACCATCGGAGGACAAATTGTCGTAAGAGAGAAATCAGGTTTCTTATCGGACATGAAATCCCAAGCAGCCTTCTCAGCAAATGCTTTGGATGCAGCATAGGCAAGCCCCGGGTTAGAGTAAGCATCTTCCATAGTAAGAGGACTCCAATCGGCCTCAGTGTACGTCTTCTTCGCACCGGTGAACGACAGCTTGGGGTCCAGGATCGCAGCAAAGGATGACGTCAACGCAACTCGTCGAACGGTGGGACAAGTCTTGTGAAGAGCATCAAGCACTGAAGTTGTGCCGAGGACAGCGGGATCGATCAAATCCTTTTTGGCGTCTGTGATATTGTAGTGGAACTAGACAAAAAGGGTTATTCTCAGAAGCTCGGAAGGCAGTCACGCATTCGCCATTGACTCACAGGACTGGCGATGTGAATGGCTGCTTCGAGGCCATATCCACCCAAGCCTTGGAAGGCATCTTTGGCAGCAATATCGGGGACGATAGCAAAGTCTAGCTTCTCTTCACCAACGCCTTGAAACTCATTGCGGATGGACTGGGCCTTTTGCTCTGAGCGAACAGTAGTCACGACGCTATGGCCATGTTTGAGAAGGGCATCAATTACATGTCCAGCGACGAAGCCGGTGCCACCTACACTGCGCGTTAACTACTAAGATAGGTTTTGTGAAATACTTAGTTAGACATACCTGTGACGAGAACTCGAGTCATTGTGAGTGAGACGGGATAATGTTGCAGCTTGGTGGTGATTGAAGAAGCTGATGATTGTAATTCAGGCTTCTGCAAGGCGTGTCAGACTTAAGTACATGTCATGATACAGCAATGAATCATGTGTCTAGACCCAGTCCGGCCTTCGGTTTGAAGGAAATGCCGAGATGGAGCATCCATTTCACCTTTGAATACAAATAAGCTTTTTCGAACCCATGACTAGCCTCAACAAGACTACCCTCGGCCCGATTCTCTTTTGGTGGTATGTGGGCAGACTTGTTTACGAATACTCGTATTGGATGGACTTAAACCTAATGTCCGGACTCATGTAATATGCTTGCAGACTGTCTCATGCTGCTGTTGCATAGCATCCGGCCATTGCCCAAATAGTCCAATAGTCTATATCCAGTCGTTTCTTCGACAAGTCAAGCACATCCCTCGCTATCCGCATATTACCCTTCTCTGCCATGTGCTCTAGTATTCTCCAAATCCATTCCTGCACGGAAGCGTCTGTTGACAGCTGAGCAGCTTGATAAAGAGGTGCCATTAGTATCCTGCACTCTAGCTTCTGCATCTGCGTGAAAAGCTCGGAATTCTGTGGCTGGGCTTGTGGCATGATGCAGTGCGTAACTGAGCGACATATCTGCTTCGTGATCTTATTGATCACATCACCGTTGTGCTCGTGGAATCTGCCCCTTAACAATCCTTCCATCTCCAAACGCATCATCCTTACAGCGTTATGTAGTTGCATTGTGAAGTGGTTTGGGTAGACATCGTATTCTCCGTCCAAGGTTTGCCAATCGCTCCAGAAGATCGTAACAGGCCCGCAAGACCTTTCCAACGAGTCTGCAAGATACTCTAGCCTGGAGTTTATGTCGAGAACCCTCTCATTCATCTTGCTGCCGTCTACCGTGATCCTGTTTGTCATCGAAGCCCTGAGGTTGACAATATCCACTAGGATTCTCATGTAATCCCACTTACTATCCGTGATCAGCCCTGAAAGATCCGTCCAGACAGCGACTTGCGAGTCAGTGATAGGGGTTTTGGTTATTCCACAACTAATGATGAATTGTGACAGAATGTTTCTGGCGATTTGAGTTGATAAAGCACTTGCAAAGTTTAAGTTTCCTCGTGACTCGATGATTGACATTGCCCCTCGGATATGGGTCATTGAAGACGCTGGCATGCCAAGAATAGGCGCTGTCAGCTTCTCAAAAAGATCAAGAAGTATTATTGACTGCAGAATGTCATCACCAATGAACACGTTCGGCTCGTACAGCGAATGCCTGAGATTCCCTATGGCAGCCGAATATCTGTTCAAGGCGGTGCTGATTAGTTCCCGGCTGTCGAACTGTACTGCCGAGAACGCAAGGCTGACTGCATTCACACTGTATGCAAGGTGTTTTGAGATTGGGGCCTGGTTATATAACGGCGGGAGACAGGAGCAACTCCGTGATAAGCCGGTAACGTAGAGCAGGAAAAAAGTATCTCTGCACCGCGTCTCGACGTCCAGATTCAGGTCCAGCATGGGCGAAGGCCGCGTACTGAGCTGATACGCATATCCTTGGCGGGCCACCACCTTTTGCCTGGCTACACGTGTCTGGTCACGGAATGCCAGGTCCTTGGCACTCCGGTAGCCATGGCATAAGATGTTGGCTCGTTGACACTGGCTACAGGATTCCGGTTTCAGGTCGCACTTAGGGTCAGATGTCAGCCAGTCTAATACAGAACTAAATTGTCCAATAGGCATACTCGGAGCTTCCGTCGTCTGCAGGGCAGACAGTCCATTGAAGGTCGGCCGGTGTTAACCATCTTGGATGACTACACATCCCCACTCTGGGCTTCTTTCGAGATTGGTGCCGGAAGTGAATCCTGGAATGCGGACAGACGTCGGCAGTAGTAGGGACAGATAGAGGTGCTATGACTCGAGTGCAGCTGAGGTGAGCGCATGACAAGAACCGCAATGGATATGACGAGCCACCAGGGAAGAAGAGGAAGAAGAAATCAGTGTCCAGTCGAGATTATGCAACATCTCCGCTCATAACAAAGCTTGCGCATCAAGAGAAGGGTGTCGCCCAATGTTAACCGCTAGAGGTTTAGTCTGTGGAGCTGCAGATAAGCCTCCTGGCGTACTCCGGATGGCTAGCCATAAGAGGTTAATGAGATCGGCACAGCCTAAACTCAAACATTCCAACTTCCTTGGCAGGGTGCAAGACAGAGCGGGTTCTTTGCTGAAAACATGGTTGAAAATTCGGACCGGTATGTACTTCAAGAACATTTTCTGTTCACCGCCATTATAGGTGTGATCCGTTGAAGCCTTTGGTACAACGTCTGAACTGTGATCTAATTTATTGTGCGAATCTGATTCATCTGATTAACACTTGCTTCCTACCGAACCTTGCAACAAGAAAGTCCCCTAAGGCTGGTCACATTCTCTATTTTCCAGTTCGCTGGATGTATTCTTTGTGAGCATTCGTTTCAAATTCAAATGCGTCAGTGGCGCAACTTCAAAATCCTGATTCAATTATTAACTAGTCGTCTCACGAATCGATGTCTAGATTACAATCAGTGCTGATTGGTTTGTGTCTTGCGAGCATAAAAAGGTCCTGAAGCGATAAAGAGTTTGTGCCAACACAAGCTATTCAGTCTCGCTATTGCTTAAACCATGCCCTTCTGAATAGCCTGCAACAAGACCTTGCCAATGACCCCAGCGCTGGGAGGATTTTGACCAGTGATCAAATTATTGTTCTTTCCGCTAGTAACCACCTTGACGCCAAAGAGCTGATCAGCCTTCTCATACTGCCCTCCATGTTCCTTCAGCTTGTCTTCGAGCAAGAATGGCATTGCATCAGTGAACTTGTAAGCATCCTCTTCGGCATTCGAAAATCCCGTGACTGTCTGTCCCTGAACCATGTATCTTCCGTCTGAAAGCTTGACGTTCGCCAGAGCCGCTGGCCCGTGGCAAACTGCTGAGACCAATTTGCCCGATTCATAAAACTCACAAACCAGGGCGTGAGATGTGTGGTCTACAGCGAGATCGAACATGGCTAGGGTAATCTGTAAGCAACTCCTAAGTTGGTCAAAAAGCAAGAAACTCACGCCCATGACCTCCAACGAAAAAGATTCCGACGTACTCGGCAGACTTGCCAATGAAACTTTCGAGTTTCTGGGTATTTTTCCAGACATACTCTTTCTCTTTGAAAAACCTCTGACAAGCTTCATCATCTTTAGAATCCTCAATGGAATACGGATCAACGGGAGCTTCTCCTCCCTTGGGTGAAGCCACAACGAGTTCGACGTGGCCATCCAAGTCATTGTATGGGTGAACTAGCTCAGGTAGATACCATCCCGTTTTCATATTGGCCCGCGTGGGGAGCACATCTTGCGATGTAAGGACAACCAAAAGCTTCTGTCCTGTTGACATGGTGAGGGATGAAAATTAAACAATAATTTCTTAGAGCGTTTGCTGATATTAGAATGTAAGTGAAAATGGAATCTGCAAAGTCAGAGGATGCCTTCATATATGGAATGCCGACGTAATACATTTTTGCAAAATGGAGTAGTACTCTTTGCAAGGCTAGTGCACTGTGCCAAGTCAAGATAACACGTCACTTACCTCGACGATGCTGGCCAACCGTGATTTATAACTCTATCACGTCGAAGTGGGGTATAATTAAACCTTAAGTCTAATGATGACAAGTATACCCGATAATGCCGTGGGTAAGACATGGCCTATAGCTGCTAGCTCTCACTTCTCAAGCATAAAGACTTGCTTCCAAGCCATTGGTATTCGAACCGCTCTTCTCACCACCAACTCCATATATCATAACCCAGACTAAAATCAATTTATTCACTTCAAGCCGCATTTAAAATCACTGTCAGCATGACCTTCACCGTCACTGTCCTCTTTCCCAACGAGCCGGATGCCAAATACAATTTTGACTACTATGTATCCAAGCACATGCCTCTCATCCTAGAGCGATGGGGTAAATATGGTGTCAAAAGCTGGTCGGCTACACAATTCACGGCTGGACTCGACGGTTCACCCAGTCCATACGCATTCGGGTCAATCGTCGAATGGGAAGATCAAGGCCAGGTCAAGACTGCTTTTGCCGGGCCTGAGGTCGCCGAGATAATGGGGGACGTGGCCAACTTCAGCAACAAGGACGCGATTTTTCTTCTGGGCAAAGTTGTCACCTGATTCAGGCCCGAAATAAAAGCTCTATACAGCTTACAGCCGAATCTTGAAAGAGATACCCCTGTCTCAGATATATTTCAACATCCAAATCTGTCTAATCGATTGCGCAGCTCGTATTAGACAATATTTATTATCAATACTACTTCGTTTTAGATACTCTTAGTAGCAGTGTGGCTTTAGTAGATCCTGCTATTGGTTTCTATACGCCTTCCAACCTTCAATGCCAATTGGATTGTGTGGGCCATATTGGCAGGAATCCAATTACAAATTAACTTAAATCTCCTAGAATCAATAAGCATAGCTTGGAAATTGAGCGCACAAACTAAATAGTCCCTCTGATTGAATAAATATAGCCTGATAAGCTGGAAAGCTACACAATTCACAAATTAGTATCTAACTATGCTTATTATCTATTACTACTAACGCCGGTTAACGCAGTATTTGCTCAAAACCTGGAAATTATAATATAGAAGAGATTAGTAAGAAATACAGTATCCTTCTTGCAGTCTTTATTATAGCTTAGTAATTAAATGCTTAACTTATATACTATTCTTTAAAGTATAATAAAATATAATATTTCCTATTAAGCCCCTTTTTAAGGGAACTTAATATAATTTTAATTATATTTATTTATACTATATATAACTTTATTAGTAGCTATATCTAGAAAATTAAGCTTTTATATTAAAGTTTATTTATTTATTTTAAAAGCTAGATTTACTTATTTCTTTATATTACTATATACTTAATAAGTAAGCTTTATAGCTATAACTTATTACTTTTTAAACTTATTAAAAAAGTTTTATTAAAGAAGTTTTTTTTTTATTTATAACTCTTTAAATAAGATTACTTAGTTAATTACTTTAATTATTAAAAAATTTATATTATATAAAATCTAGCTTAAACTAAAAAGTAAAGTAATAATAATTAAAAATTACTAACCTAAGCTTTATAAAGTTACTTTTTTTATTATTTTTTATTTTAAAAAAAATAAAATATTTTTTAAACCTCTTAAAAAGGTTTTTAATAGGTATTTAAAAAAGCTTATAGTATTTAACTAATAAATTTATAAATAACTAATAGTTTTTATAAGCCTATTAATAACTATTAGCTAGTAATTAAAAAGTAATTCTTTTATTTAATAATAGTATTTTAGTAATTATATAGCTTTTTTATAGTTTTATATAAATTTTTATTTTATTTTTAGTAATAAAGGATTAAGTTTAAAGTAGCTTTTTATACCTTAGCTATTATTAATAAAGTTATTAATTAAGTTATTATAAAAGTAAATTATTTTATTTTTTATTAGGAAATTTATTTTTATTAAGGCTAGATATATATTGCCTTCTAAAAGCTAAAGTTAAATAGGATTTTTTAATATATTAGCTTAATATACTTTATAAAGGCATTATAAGCTTTAGGCATTAATCAATCTCCTATTAAGCCTGTTCTTCACTCTCCTCCTTATAAGGCACGTATTGTGAAGTGTAGTAATAATCCGAAAATATATCATTAGCATTATCTGATCTAACAGAGCATTGGGTCTTGTTGAAGAGTACGTGGCCCCTTCCATTGCAGCGAGCCTGACAATGGTGGGCTATGACGTAGGTATCGGCATGACATCGTCACCGTAGATGATTTGCTCTGTTGAGTCGACATTGTCTTTGCTATCTTTAGTCGGAATAACAGGCAAGCTGACTACTATGCTGCCTGGCATACTTGCTAGAATAGCGAGTATGAGGATTACATTCCGAGGGCCGCGATTTCCGATCATGGTGAAGAAAGAAGACATTAGTTCTAGCAATATGTTAATCGGCGTCACCTCTTGGCTCAGGGGATCTTACCAATGATTGATTAATAGAAATGGGTCTACGTGATAAGCTTGTGTTTTAATATGGCGGCTGCTGCCTCTTTTGTAAATGTATTCTGAGTCGGCTCTCTGCTAAGAGAATAAGAACTGATCTTGTTCTTTGGCCATAAGGAGGGACAAGAATGTAACCTTCCCGTTATCTTATATATTAATATATCCAAGGCAAAGATTATAAAAGAATAGCTAATAGTTATTATTTGTTAGTTATTAACCGTTGGTTATTACTTTATGACGAAAAATCTGCAATTTCTAGCCGGAAAGACAGTAGAGGAGGTCACTTCCGGTCGCCTTACAAGTTGAAGTTATACGCCGACTGACCCGGGGCGAAGCTCGTAAGAGAATAGCAGATGTTAAAGCGGGGGTTAGACGAGATGAGTTGTTGGTTGTTGGTTGTTGCTCGCTGGGCAACTGTCCGAGCAGCTTTTTCTGGTTGGGTCACCCTGACCATGGGTATCATAACGCGATTTCCCTTGTCTGAAGCAAGTCCAAAGCCACATTGCCCTACCTTTCGCTATGTTATCTTTAGTCATATAGGGTCTCTTAAAACCTTAATCTTACCCTTATTTCAGCGTAGTTAGCTGGTTATCACAAGTCGATTTAATAGCAGAGGTGTATGTTCGAGATGTGTTATTTGGCGTTAAACCTGGCTCACATCCTGCTCCTCTGACCTCGCCTTTCGGCAAAAGCGTGCCGTTATGCATCAAGCTAACAACCAACAAAAGTATAAATCATTCAGAACAGCTTACTATATCCCTGGTTTAATGCATAGTGGCATGTGTATCCCCACAGTTGATAGTGATAGGAAATAATTTTACAGCGCCGAGGTCCGTGAAGTACGAGGTCATGCCTTGTTCAGAGAGTAAGAATGGCTATCTTTTTGCGGCATTAACGCCATTGGCTGCTCTTAAGTTGGTCGTGTTGCTGTTAGTTTGTGCAGAGATATATATTTATTCTTCTTTACTATTCTCCCTTTAGTAAAATACCAATTTCTATTTATCTATTATCTTATTCAAGAAAGCCAAGCAATATGGCAAATCCAAATAGAGTTATCTATACGGTTAACCCCTCTACCAATCCTGCTTCGTGGCCACCTGGGCAAGCTCCAGAATTTGGAACAGCAATCTACAGAGTCGATGTTACTTACATCAATCTTCATGGTGACTCAGACTTTCGCACGCTTCGAACCGGAACCAATAAACATGTACACCATGCAGTTATACAGGTCACTAAGCATATAGCAAGAGGCCTGTATCGGATTGTCAGTATGAATGTGGGCGAATATCAATGTACAGTAGTCATGGAAACTGAGAGGTCAACTGACGATCTTATGGCCAATGGATTCCCCTGGGATAGAGAGGGTGATTATATGCCAAATGTTATTTTGCCATAGGCAGGTAAGCCGATAAACGGCGCTCTATTATTAGGGAAATTTTATCTTATATAGAGGGTTATATTGACAAGATCTGAATCATAAAACTGCTTGACTATGCTGGAAAAAGTATAAGATGACTTGAAGATTGAGTGGATACATTATTTCTCCCTAGTGGCGGTTTACAATTTGACCTGGAGCTCCACCACTGTCGCGACATGCGCGCAACGCTAACCTCATCCGTGACCAAGCTTATGAAGTTGACCATTATGTTGAGCCTTTATGTTACAAGACATTACAATTACAAAGCAAAACTGACTAATACTAAGCTATGTGGGATTTATAATTCATGCGGATCGATGTGATAGTGAGTTTATTAACAAAGCATTATATATAATCGCATAACAGTGCAAGGAAATCTCAATGCCAAGGTAATTCCCTTCTTAATTATACATCCCCATTACAAGCTATCAATATGCGTATCTCTAATTCTGCGATTCCAATTGGCTCCATCGTTGTAGTCGTTGGTGCTAATGGCTACATGGCGGTCGAGACTTGTGAAAAGCTCCTCCAAGCAGGCTTCTCTGTCCGAGGAACTGTGAGAGACGTGGAGAAGAGCCAGCAGTGGATGCATAACCTATTTGATACCAAGTGGCCACATATGTTTGAGCTAGTTCATGTACCTGATTTCGAAGCTGAAGGCGCATTTGATGAGGCCTTTAAAGGTAGGAGGGCACCCTTTTGTTCTGTTTCGCAGCCAAAGCTGACCACGGTTTCACAGGGGCCAAGGGTGTTATCTATGTGTCAACACCGATCATACTGAATTCAGACCCGGCAAAGGTGGTGGAACCTGTGATCAAAGGTACTATCAACAGTCTTGAGGCTGCAGCACGCGCTGGAGTAAAGCGCTATGTTCTCAGTTCAAGCTCCAAGGCGGTTGAGTCTACCAATTACAACCACCCGCACCATATCACGTCAAGTATGTTCAACCACGAAGCCATCAGGAAGGCCTGTTGTGAGCCAAATGTCGAAAGCCTTGATAGATTCGTGGACGTTTACAGTGCCAGTCGAGCGTTGGCGGAATTGGCGTTCTGGTCATGGGTCGGCACGAACCAACCTCCCTTTGTTGCAAACTGTGTAGTACCTGACGGACAGTTTGGAAGAGCCTTAGATCCAGAAAACACTACATCAACTTTCCGTATGTTGAAGGCGGCGGCCGAGGCTGAATGGGATAAGGTATTTGGTCAAGTCGGTAGGCATTCCACTTCTCATCAGTCATTACCAGTAGGTTAAGTTGACACGTCTTATAGCATACTTCACCGATGTTCAAGATGCAGCACTTCTTTTGGTTGCTGCAGTAGCTCTTCCTTCACTTGTAAATGAGCGGATATTTGCGTACTGTCACAATTCAACGTGGAATGAACTACGATGCAAGATTCGAGATATCTCGCCAAAAGGGGAGAAATTGGTAAAGGGCGAAGACCAGGCAGTAGAAGGGAGGGATCTCTCCAATTCATATGGGCTTATTAAAAGAGCAGAGGGTATTTTGCGAGAGATTGGTCAGCAAGGCTTTGCGAGTGAGGAAGATATCTTGCGCGACTTCTTGGAATGCCTCTGAGAGGTACGTTTCTTTGTGATTGCCGGTCATTTCCGATATAGAGAGAAGAAGAAATAGCAGTAATAAATCGGTCAGATCAACTTCATCTTGCTCTCTCCAGGGACAACACGTTTTTATCTGGTTGCCTCAACGCAAGGCCTATACAGGCAACACGTTGGTGAACCTAGGAATGATTCTAAGTGGATGATTGACGGAAAGATCTGCAATCCGGGCGTAAGTCAACTTCATAATATCCGGTTTCGAAGTGCCGAATCGGGAAAATCGTCACTGGTGGCACGGCAAATCGTAAGCCAAGCCCCTCGGCACAGGGCCGGGAATGTGATGCCTTGACTTGTGTGACATTATGACGTCTCGCATAGATTACGAACATTGTAATTAAGTATTAATGGCCAGGAAATAGAACCCATCTCATCTGTTTCCAATTTCCATCTTATATCCTGCTCAAGTAGAGAGCCCATTGATCCCACTTATTCACCGCATCACTATGGCTCACTACGATACTCACGCTGCACCCACCGACTACGGCACTACTTATGATCGCAGTCGCGAAACGGGGCTGTTGACTCGCTGGGTTCCAGAAAGGCTCAAACATTCCCGCCTCTATCGCTGGTTCCTTCGTCTTACACGCGTTGTACAATTCCTCTCCGCTGTCATCTCCCTTGGGCTCTTCTCAGCCCGCCTTCGCAAGGTCTACAATCTCGTCAACGCCATCAAGACGCGTCGTGGTGTCAATAGTTCCTTTGGAGCTGTTGAAGGCATCCTGGCTGCTGCTGTCTTCTACACGCTCATCGCCATGCTGATCTCGCTGCTGCTCAAGGGCGGCGGTCCGAGATGGCTTCGATGGCTTTGGGTCCTGTTGGGCATTGCTTTTGTTGGAGCTTTCATTACCGTCTCTGTTCTTACTCGCCCGAATGTTGGCATGGCTGGTCCACATCATTGCTACAGAAGTGAGGGTTTTTCGAGTACCTTTGGAATGAACGCAGACTCGTCGGATGAAAGCTGCAATCTGCCTTGGGGCACATTCATTCTCGCCATCATCAGCACGTAAGTAGCAGATGTGAACTTCTCCAGTGCCATAACTAACGATCAATAGCATCCTTCATGCCATCACCGCAGCATTTCACGAAGTTCGTGGCCGCTACAAGGAACATCGCGTCAAGGAGCGGCATGTCAAGGACGCTCATGTTGATAGAAACAGAACAGCTGCACACTAGAGCCATATTCACTTCCATGGCAACATTCGTTTAGCGAAATTGATTCAACGCTATTTAATTCGTGTAAAATAAGATCCTAAGTGCATAACTCAAGTCCGGGATTAAGCCTTAATCCCTTTCACATTCCCTAATTGAAGCGTCGCTTGTGTATCTCGACTTCACATTCAACAGCTTTGTTGAAGAAGCCTTCTCTAATTACTGTGGACTCAGGGTTGACTCTCTTCATATCAAAAAGCTTAAAGACAACTGCTACTGCTTTCAAGATCTCCATCCAGGCGAAGCTTGTAGTCATTAGTACGCAACAAACTACTTGGGATCATCAGTGACTCACTTTCTTCCGATGCATGATCTTGGCCCTATTGAAAATGGGTAAAAGTACTCCAGGAGCTTATCTGCACCTGGTTCAAGCCACCGCTCTGGTCTGAATGTCTCTGGTGATTCGAATATCCGTGGATCCATCATGATACCCAAGGTTGGGACGCTAACTAAGGTCTAGTCTTGTGATCAGCGAAGTCCATCATCTATTCACCTTTATTGACTTGCCTCTGCCGGTATGAACTGTCCGGCTATGGTCTTTCCACCCTGCGGTGTCACTCGTTCCAATCCAGTGGCACTGGTTGGTCGAAAGCGCATGACTTCCCTCAAAGTTGCAAGCAATAGCGACAACTCGTTCAACCTTTTCTCACTTGGCACCCAGTCGTCGGAAGGCTCGCCTGGGAAGATCAAGTCGATCTCTTGTTGGATGCGTCGCTGCAAGGTCTCATCGCGAGCCACAAAGTCAATCAAGTTGGTCATGGTGCTACTCGTCGTATCGCTCCCGCCAACGATGAAGCTGATTGACTCTGCGATGATCTCGTCTTCTGGAATTGGATGCTTCGTATCCGGATCTTTCGCATTGAAGAGGAAGCTTAGTAAGTCTTTTCGGCTATTGTCAGCTGAGGCCTTTCGCTTCTCGAACGCTTCTCTTCCAATCTTTGCAAGGCCTGCTGATGCCCGAAATCCATTTTTCCAGAATGAGTTGAAAGGATTATGCCTCATCACAGATTTCAGGAAAGGCGAAAGAGATCCAAGAGCGTTCATAAACTCGCCGCGGGTGTCAATGATTTTGATAAGACCATATTCGTCTTCACCTTTCTCAACAAAACCAAAGTGCTCACCAAAAGCAAAGCTAGCAATAACATCAAAAGCCAGGTAATTAGCTGTTTTTGGTACGCGACGTTAGTAAAGACTTATCTCAGTGTCGATGATGCCGAACTCACTCCACACAGAAAAGTCGAGACGTGGCTCTGATCTGTTGGAGATCTTGAGTAGTTGGCCCTTCCATCCAATAATCTCATCATCCATATGGGGCTCAAAGTCCGATAAAGCACGAGCAGAAAATGCGGGATTGATATACTTCCTCTTTCGTGTGTGCTCCGAGACAATTCTGGTGTTGAAGACTACCGGCGTCACCTGGTGGAACGCATCGTAGAAGGGACCCTTGACAAATCCTGTCTTATGGCCGTAGATCTGTTGAATCGCATCGGGGCTATTGATGGACACGTGATTGGGTGCAATTTGAACGAAGTCGCCGTGCTTCCTATGCAACTTAAGTACTTCCTCTGAACGTCGGACTTTTTGGCATTGTGATGCGAGCCAGAAAGACGATAGCTTCGCTGCAATGGGACCAGGGAGACGCCGAATTGGAGAAAGGAAGTAGCGCACAATCTGGACCAAAATCTAGAAAGGCATACTCATCAGTTAACATTGAAACATTGGACTCGCAGACGCACAATCTCGTTATCCAGCGATGATGAGAAGCATAACCTACGAGTAAAAGCATTCCACAAATTAATGCTTGAACAGTCAAGGGCCCGTGAGCTGACTCTACAATAGACATGGCGATTTATCTCGTTGTGTATGGGCTTACAGGTACAGCGAGGAATTGAAATAGAGAGATTCGAGAGATCTATTTCAATCGAGCTCTTCCGAACGCCCTTGCATTTAAATATTAAATACAACAACTGTTGTTCTTGTCGGAATGAGGTGCCGACTTTACCCCGTAGTGGTATTGGGGTTACGACATCTGAGCACTGTAATTGGCTAGTCTCTCTCATTCGGCAACTTCGGATATGCAGTATTATTAAATGAAACCATCTCTTCCCGTCTAGCTTTAGCACTAGATTCTTATTTGCATATCAGTATGATATGTCTTTAGATATTGCTTTCTGTCTGTGCTAGCTATAGCTGTTACAAGCATGTTTTGCCTCTATAATGCTACAAAGGGAATAACCAACCGATGGCGCTGGGCCTTAAAAGCTCTTCTATGTGCTTGGCCTATGTACGTATCTATCCGGTTATAGTTAAAATTTCTCAAGTTAAACTACGGCCTGGTCTCCTATATATTGCGTATATTGCCTTCTAAAAGCTAAAGTTAAATGGGATTTTTCAGTGTGTTGGCTTGATATGTTTCGTGGAGGCGTCATAAGCTTTAGGCATCAATTAATCAATCTCCTGTATATAACTATTCGGGCTGCATAACAGACTGTAGATTTGACTATGTAATAGGTTGTTATCTATTTATCCTGCCTGCTTCTCCTTCTTTTCTATAGCTGCGAAGTAAGAGATGCTAGTATTATTTCTAAGAATGCATTATATAGATATCTTCCATAAAGGTATTGACAAAGGCTGTCTCCTCGCATCTTTACCTGGGTTACTTTTAGGTCAGTCCACTCTATAGCTTCGGGTCTTATGAAGTTCAGAGACCCCGGAGTTCTAGTCAAACATCGCCGGACCGTTCCCAGTGCAACCATTGGATGACTCTCGGTAGGTACGGTCCGGCGATAAGTTATAAACACGTTTTAATTGTAAGAACGACTGATAACTAATCTGGGACTCTTAGATCATGACAACCCGCCCCAAAGAACAAGTACTAATGTAACGACGAGTTAAAGGCCTCCAAATTATCAGGAGCAGCTCTGCAGTGCGTGCTACATCTCGGTCAGGCGGCAACAAAGCTTGGGGAAATTTACTACCGGTAAGTTCTTACCCCTTTCTGAGAGTGATTGCAGTCTCCAGCTCAGGAGGACTAAGAAGCCTGTCCCTGGAGGACATGAGGTCCTCGCCCAATTAAAAGTATCTGCGCTAGACCATCGCGATCTCTTCATTAGGCAACATCAGTACCCCGCTATATTCCTCAATCATCCCATGTTATCGGACGGTTATGGGGTGATCGCTGAAGTCGGGCGAGGTGTTTCTGATAACTCCCTATTCGAGAAGAACGTCCTCCTGACTCCCATTTGAGGCTGGATATCCAGTCCAGCTAGCCCAGAGAACCCTCAGAAATGGTTCCTTACTAGATTGACTTGTCTCTGCTACGTAGGCAAAGCGCATGACTATGATTGTGTTCATAAGGATGAGGTTGCTCCTGCACCAAGAAACCTGTCTGCCACGGAGGGTGCATCTCTACCAATGGTAGGACTTATATCACGGCGGGCAGTCGTTACCAAAGCTGCTATCTATCCAGGACAGAACATGCTAATTACAGGTATCGGGGGCGGCCTTGCTCTCTCAGCCTTACAGTTTGGCCAGGCTATGGGCCCCAGCGTCTTCGTTATATCTAGTAGTTAAAAACGCCCGATGAAGCTAGAGACCTCAATACACCAGGTAGCACAATCTATAAAAGGGGGAAGACTATAGGGATAGTTACTATCTATAGTTTACTAGCAGGATATAAAGATTCATCAACAAGCTTAGCAACCTCTCGTGCCACACCGAATCCGAAGATATATCCCCCTCCCGTAATTCCTAAGTCTAATTAGCTAATGGTACTATATCTGCCCATATATAATTACAGCTTACCATATGCGTGAATGATGTTTTGACCGTTTTTTATCTCCTTTTCAATACGCATTCCCGTTGATCTGTAAGGGCGGATACCAACGTTATGCTCAACAATATCGTAGTCTGTTGGGTTTGCAGAAAAGTGGGCGGGGAGGCTCTTGTGAACTCTCCTTGCGATCTGAAAGACGTCAAGACTTAACGCCCTTGCAAGTGGGAATCTGACTCACGTCCTTATCAATGTCCAAGTCTACTTCCGTATTACTGTTTGTGAAGTGGCAATTAGTGGAGTTGAAGGTAGGAACGCGGATCTTGACATACCTTATATCTGAGTCCCTAATACCTCCTATAATCACCGTTCCGTCAAGTCGAGGAATGACATATGTGTAGTCCTTTCCATCATCACGCATCATGCACTTGTTATAATCACTCTTCACTAGAATTATCTGCCCCTTTAGGAACAACATGTCCGGATCCTGAACATCAACCAGATACCTAGGTCCCAGGCCACTTGCGTTGATAAGAACATCGTGGCCTAGGTGGTGCGCATCTGATAATGCATGGAGATCCATTCTCTTGAACCTGACGCCTGAAGTCTCAAGAGTATTGCGCATCCATACGAGAAAGATGTTTGGGTTGAGCACGATTGTTGTGTCTGCAATTGGTCAGTTAAAGCAACAAACCCCTCAAAAACAGACACACAGGTACATCCGCCCTTTGCTCCTTCTGGCAACTCCTCTTCTGTAAGTAAGCGAAACTAGTGTCTTAGTTAGCACCGATGACTGTCTACCTTTTCTGGAATGCATACGTCTGGTACAAAGTCCTTGAACCAAAGGTCATCCTCTGTCCGCTCTTTGTCGAAAAACTCTTCCATCGGAATCGTTTTGACGCTGGACTCTGGATATCGGCTGGCTAACCTCCAGAGGTCAACGAAAGTATTACGTTGCATCTTCCTATCGCGTGGTGAAATGCAGTAGCCAGCTACAAAGTTAGCACCTGCCCAAGGACTAGCCCATTCGAGTGTCAGTTCATCACCGGGAAAGTTTTTGGCAATGATAGTAATGTCGTGGATTCGAGAGAGCTGCGCCGCGATAGATAGTCCGACAATCCTAATATCCAACATATCAGTCTTTCACGTCATCAAACATCAAGAGTTCCAGACTGCCTACCCAGCTCCAACAATGGTGATTCGTGCCATGGTATAGTGAATGGAATTGTCTAGCCAAAGTGCGACCTGGCTGTTAGATCTGAGTCACTGTTGATGCGTTTATCTTTTCCTACTCTGTTTCATTAACCTCGTTGACTTGGGTTTAAATAAGTAGAGAGTCTGGGAACTCTTTAAATCACTGAAGACAGTCCCCTTATCGCCCACCAGTGATACGTGAGTACTACCCCGCATTGAGACAATATCGGAACCAGACCCGATCCGAAGTAAAATGGGCCAGCTAGTGATCTGTATCGGGAATTCTAGCCGGAGTGAAGCCTGTATATAAATATAATTTAGAAGAATAATAACATCCAGATTCTTCCCATCATAATCCCATCGTTAACTATAAGTTCCAGCTTGCGCCAACCTGCCCTCGAGTCACTACTATTTTCTTTTTTATCCATAAGAACCTGACAGATGTTGTTCATCTATACAGACTGAGTTATACCTCTACATGGGCCTTAAAGTGCTCGCCAAAGTGCACAACGTAGGAAGGAGAAGTGGGAAACAGGTATACATAATTAGCTTCCGTCATCAAGGCTTTCATCGATGTTGTTCCTGACGGAGCTGGCAGTGATATTATTCTGCTAAATGCGTAATTAAAAGAAACTAAAATGGGTTACAGGCAAGAGTTCAAGACACGGTTGCCTTGAGCCATAGAATAGGAATCCGACCAGTGATCAGTGGATTAGTGCAAGGTCTGAGTAACCTAACGGATATTGATGGGATGTTTGATAATATGGAATCTGGACGACAGATAGGCAAGCTTGTTATTACAATAGACGAGTGAAGCGACCCCAATATGTAGAGTTAATAAAGTAAAATCTCAGGTAATATTTATCTTTAAAGATGAACAAATAATTTATAAATATATTTGTCCTTTAACGTAATGTGGGCGATCCCGGGGATAAGAAAGATTTACTGTTGCTATCCCCTCTAGCGTAATGTGGGCGCTCCCGGGACTGACACGGCATGACGTTGTGATTCGGGAGAATGGGATAACGCGGCCATTAGGTCAAGTTAGTGATCACGAATCGGAATGATACCATTTGCTGTAGTTTAAGATTGAAACACAAAGTCAAAGTCTAGAACCAACTGACAACTCGGTAAATCGGCAACTCGGACCGAGTTGTCACTCTTTGTGACATTGCGAAACATCTAACTGTGATTTCATTTGAAGGTCACTGACGCTAAGTATCTCGATTATTGACTGTTAGTCTATTCCTAGTACTAAAAGGCACCTGCAAATGGTAAATGTAAGATACCCCATTGGTCTAAGTGAGCTAGCCCGGCACCTGCGGTTAAAGGGAGACTACGATAAGAAGAGAGTGAGGACAGGTTCCAAGGGAGCTGGGTTTCCATGGTTGACGCGCAATGAATCTGTAACATCAGCAGAGATGTTTGAGCTAAAGTCAAGCGCCACGGCCCGTTTGATTGTAAAGGGTTCTTTCGACCAAGTATCTTTCGAGTTAGTACCTCTGTCTCTTTATCTCGATTGGGCATGCAGCGAGGCGGCTGTCTGCAGTTTGTGAAATCAGGGGACTCGCGTCCCAGTCATGCTGTGAAAAATGAGACTAGCTTACATGGAAGATCCGTTATAGCTCAACAGTTTCTTGAAATCGATGTCACACCATTACTGTTACCCCTGTCTGATTCTTTACGCTATTTGCTTCATTTAAGATAACAGAGACTTCTGGTCAGATAATGGGCTCGTGTTAGTGAACTTGCATTTAAGCGTCCTATCCGTAAATGGCATAAAGGGCACAGGCTTACGCAATACACTGGTCTGTAGTCTACTCTTCATTTCTTTACCAATAAACCATGACTCAATAAGAAGAGATAGGAGCCTGTCACATAACATGCGCTTTGCGATTTATTTAAATACAGTCATTATATCGTGGATCATAGCAACTACGGGCTATTCTTTACCTCGAGACCCCGTCAGCAACCATGTCTTCCGTTTCCCAGCTCAAAAGTTCCAGGCCCAGATTTCTCGAAACGTCCAGCCTCTATCTTCACATTTTCAGCTCCCATATCTCCCGCATTCTCATCAATAAGGCCGTCATCTTCACAATACTCGCGTCAATTCTCATTGTTGGTCTTACCTACACGGACGCCAGCCAGATCATTCTACCCACCATACCCTCGAACCAACGAGGCACGCCTGCTGTCGCAAGACCAGGCAGTCCTCAGGCTATCTGGGATTCGGCGAAGACTAGATATAGCCATCTAGATGACGACAAATTCACCATCGCTATGCTTACCTACCGACGTCCGAAAGAGCTGAACCATACGCTATCAGTCTTACTCGAAGAAAAGATCCCGTCACTCCATGAAATTGTCGTCGTCTGGGGCGACGTTGATGACTTACCGCCAACGAGCTTCACATCGAAGCATGGAGTTCCTGTGCGATTTCGGAGAGGTTTACAAGACAGTCTCAACGAGAAGTTCCGACCGGATCCCGACTTCAAGACCCAAGCCATACTCTTGACAGACGACGATGTGTACTACCAACCCAATGACCTCGAATTCGTATTCCAGACATGGAAGAAATTCGGCCGATACCGTCTCACTGGCGCCCTCGCTCGCTGCTACGACAAGGATGCAAAGGGTCAATACAGCTATAATTTCTGTCGGGGAGAGAAGCGTGAAGAGTACTCCATGGTTCTGACCAACCTTTGCTTTTCACATATTTCTTTTATGGACTATTATTGGTCTGAAGACAGCACCATGGAAAAGGTTCGAGAATATGTTGATCAACACTTTAATTGTGAAGATATTGCACTGAATTACGTCCAAGGATTGCTCACAGGACAAGGGCCCCTGCTAGTGAGAGGCTGGGAAGATTTTATGAACCTCAACCCTCCTAGCGGTATTAGCACAAAGCCTGGTCATCTGCAGGCACGGAGCCAGTGTTTGAATGATTTTACAAAGATTTTCAAGTCTATGACTTTGGTTCACGAGACGGGGTATATTAAAAGAGGTGTTGAGTGGTAATAGAGCATTGGTATTATTTGACTAGCTCTCCTTTTTCTGTTAAATATAATATAATAAGTCTCTTTTTGTAATCTAGACCTACCTGTTGAAGCTGAGTGGACAATGTCTTCCGATGGCCCGGATCACAGCCGCGGCACAGGCATACTCCTCCATCAGTCAGTAAGCTAAAAGACCACCTCTTGTAAGGTTCGGCCCCCTGCCTCCACCTTCCAGCTCATTTCCTTGTGCCACTCAAATAACCCAACCGCACTGAACCGGGGTTGATTGAACCAAACTGCATGTGAAGTGGTCAGATATAGCTGCTAAATGATCCTCGGTATTAACCTCAGCAAGTGGTATATTAGTAAGCGTAAGGTCGATTGTATTGCGACGTGGATTAGTCGGGATGTCAAGAGTATTCAAGAGGTCGAGATCATTCTCTGGTAGCCTAACTGTAAGCTATTTCCGCGGCACAAAGTCTGACCTGTTTACCGGCTCCTGGAAGACCCTGACCGGCTTCCTGTCGTTCCTTTGTGTCCGTGTAATCCTGGCCATGATCATAAATATGTGTGCTCAGGAATACATGACACTTCCTCTTTGGTGGGCCTGGTCCCGGATGTTTGGGCTCCTCGATTTCATGACCCGCCCTATGTGACCACCATAATGCACTCAGAGACCGCAGAAGGACCCAGACTCAGGTCATCTAAATTTAGCGCGGTATCATACCTTGGTACTTAGGTTGTGTCCTACCTGATTTCAATGCAGGATTCTGGAGGTTGTTCCCGGTACGTTTTTGAGTCCATTACTCGGGCATGTTCTCATGTCTTCTGGCAAAGTTCGAGGCCACATAAGGATGCCATTACGTGTTGGTTTATACAAAAATAGCTTCTGCCTCAACCGCTCCAATCAGCTTGGCCCCATCTACGGAAGAACCACTAAATATTTTAACTAATTAATGCAATATCAAGATAATATAAGAAACCCTAGGTAGCGTATAACTTATAGTAAGTAGTTTATTATCTTACATATTCTATAACAAGAAACTCTATTTGTTATGAGCCCTTCTATTGCCACGCCATTACAGTACTGTCGCGATAGCAGTTAGGCTCTGGGGCAGATGAGTAGTATGGCGATGCGCTTTTGTCGCTCAGCTGAACAACCGGCTTCAGCACTTCAAATTCGCCCCATTCACCTTTGAGGGTAGACACATAAGGTGAATCTTCTCCAAAGGACTTTGGCATCGCTTTAGCCCATGCCTTCAGCACCACATCCAACAGCTCAAGCACAAAGAGGTCAGGGCTCGTTTCGTCCCAACCAAACCTCTCTTGGCAGCTCTGTACTACCTCAGGTGAGTACAATCCGACCTCAGGGCTTAGATGGAGAGAGGCCGCAGCCATGAGGGAAGCAAAGACGTGATAGGATCCGCCTTGGCGTGCACGATCCCTGATGGCCATCATGGTACCGATGCATCCGATCAAACCCGTAAGCATATCCGGCACAGGCAGAGCAGGAAGCACACATGTTCCGTCTTTATGGCCCAGGCTTCTCCCAATGACGTGGGAACACCCAGAAGCAGCATCCGCAATTTGTTGCCAGCCAGGTCGCTCGGCCATAGGGCCGTCTGGTCCGTAGCAATTCTCTTCCACATACACGATGCCCTTGCCTCTTTTCCCAGCTAGTTCTAGCAGATTATCACGGCTGAGCCCTTTCTTTGCAATCACTCCTGGTCTGTATCCTTGGATGAAGACGTCCGCATCCGAGACCAACTCGAGGAGGTGCTTTACTTCATCCTCTTTAGCCAGGTCAATATCTACAGTTCTGACACCAGCATTCAGCGTCAGTTGAAGTCCCTATCAAATGTTGTTAGCTTTAATGAATGGTAGATAACTATAGATTAAAGAGAAGGGAAAGAAGTGGGAAAGTCTCATGCAAGGACACAGAAGAGGGTAAACATGGCTTACGTTGAAGTCGGGGAGGCGACCGCAGTTCACACGGATCACATCCGCTCCAAGAGCAGCTAATGTCGTTCCAATGACGGGGCCTGCAATGATGCGGACAAGTTCCACGACCTTGATACCAGCCAGTGGTCGTTTGTCGGCGGATACTGGCAATGGAATGGCTGGTGTAGGAACTGCATGTGTCTGCTGCTTGTAGTTGATAAGGGGGTGCTTGGACAAGTCCTTGGCCATACGTGTCTGTTTCCATCCAGCAGGAGTATAGCAAATACTTCCACAAAGGCCTTGAACAAAGTGCATCATCTCTAGTTCATGTGCTCCAAACTTGCGAACGTGTTCGGCAATGACTCGAGAGGCCTCGTCGTTACTGCTGCACTGTTGCGATGGGTCTATGCCGATGGTATGTAGCACTGGATCTGCGCCTAAGGACCCATGTAGCTGGAACCAAACGCCTTCATCCTTGGTCTCGTAGTTTGCCGTAGCGCGCAATCTCAGTGGCGCTCCGAAGATGTCTCCTTGGAGATCTTTAGGGAAGATGGCAGCTAATTTACCCTCCTTGCCAAGCTCCTGAACAGTTTGGCCATTTCTCTTGGTCATGCCCACGCTTCCGAGCCAGAATGCAGCATGGTCGGTGTCGATAGATACAGTCCTGCTGGAGCTTTGGCCGTCTCTGAGCTCGAGGAGCTCGTTGGCAACGATGCCGCTCATGGCGTGCAGAGCACTAGCGATCACGGCGGACTTCAATGGACCTGGAACGATTGTGTTGGAGGAACCAGTGAAAGATAACGTGTCCAGAACGGTGGGGTCTTTGGTGAATCCCGGCGTCGCCTCGGCCAGCTTCTTGAGAAGTCGGCGTGCATCATCGGGCACTGGCGGCGCCTTGGAGTCAATCCACGACCCTTGTCCGTAGATATCAGCTCCCGAAACGATCTGTGTCATTATTGATGATGACTGATGAATTGAAAGTTAAGATAGGAACAAATTTACAAATTTACCGACTGATCAACGGCTGCTGATACCGTGGATTTATGCCTTTGGCAGAGCGACTTCTGTGACCTTATCTTATAGATATTGCTTCCGGGATACCTACGAATTGGAAACTATACGGCAATTGTTTCATTGGATCTGCTATCTGTATGGGGCTGTTCGGCCCAGGCCTTTTCTTTGCGGAGAGAGTGGGTACGGTCCGCAAGTGACTTGGTCGCCCGATGGCATCGAGTAAGCGATTACCGAAACTGAGATACTCCCAGGGGTTGCTTTTGTACCTGCTGGTGTCTCGTCGTACGAATTAGGTGTTGGAATCGCATTCCCTGCATGAGCGCCATCGATAGCCTGAGTTTGTTTGAGATAATGACATGTCAACGATGAGAGACTGTAGATCGGGATTGTTTCTAGAAGCGTATAGTAGAGTAGTAAGATAGAGTTCGACCAGCTCCATCACGTTCACATGGCGAGAGATAATCCCAGACTATTGTAGCAAGTATAAGATCAAAAGCCTTTTATTAGAACCCTTGTATTCCATCTCCCTTAATTGAATTAAGATAACGCCCACTATGTATCTTTAAACTTGTAAATAATGTCTTCGAACCGTGCTTCCGGAAAGGCATAGAGCCATTTGAGTGTCTCATCAGGCCCACAAAAAGCACCATGCATCGCATTCCCAGGAATCCAAAGCAAGGTGCCCGCCTCGACATGGTGCCTGACCCCGTCGATCTCAACCTGCCCCGACCCCTCGAGCACGTAGTAGACCTCTGCCTGAGAATGCTGGTGCAGAGCGAGTGTCCCGCTGGAGGGACAGGTCGCGATCCCTACACACATGGAGTCGGAGCTAGTGCTCGGCTTGGAAAGGAGTGTTTGCCAGACCACGGTACCGTATTTGGTGTCTGGGAACGAGCTGAAGGCTGTTTGGCTGATTTGGTTCCCATCGAGGATCACTGGTCTTTGCTCCTGCGTTTTCTCGCTTTCGCTGTGGACATGTCAGAGTTTAAGCTGCCAAGAGAAGCCGCCTTGCTAAAGATGCTTACATAGAGATATGGGGTTCGGTGTCCATTCCTGCGTGCTCTGTAGCTGGCTGATGGTCTTTCATGTGTACTCAGTGCTTGTCTGTCTATCTAGTTGGTGGTCTTGGTGGTTTAGAAAAGGATTTGATTCTGCATCCCATCAATGATATACCCTCAACCCCTTTAAAGTCATTGAACCGTACTTTTGCGTTCTGATGTATTCCTGCAACTACGGTATCTGACTCCGAAACCCGTGATGACACGGTCTCGAACGCCGACAAGTGGAGACGGTCCGGCTGCACTCCACTTGGCCATCAAGTGCTGTCTCCTTGCACGTAACTAGGCCTAAAATAGGCGGGCGTGCAGGGGTGGCGTAGTTGGCCGTGTCGGTCCGGATCCTCATGGTGAGCAGCCAGACCAAGCAACTCGTCGACTCCATCCACCTCCAGCAAGCATCTGTTACGTTTCCTGTTATCTGTGCTATGGGTAGTAACGTCGATACTTACTTTCCAGTGCAGCGCATTGCCCAAGCATGCCTTCAGTGCCGGTACGCAACTGTTACCCCGCGTTTTGGGCCTGCGCGCCATAGATAGATAGCTGATTACCGAAGACGGAAAAAATGCCGTTGCACTGGCGATCGACCTGTCTGCGGGCAGTGCCGACGACTCAGCATTGGTGAGTGATGCTTCGCCTCTAACGATAAGCTTATCGTACTTGTTTGTAACATTTCAAGACTGTGTATATCCTGTCGAAGCTTCTCGGCGGCAGGCTCCTAGGCAGCAAAGGACTCGTTCGGCGAGCATCGCCATCGATGACCCCGAGACTTGCCAACAAACACAAACCTCCGAGTCAAGCGACACACAGGTATGTGTTGACTCGACTTCATATGTGTCTGTTCACCAATGTGTTAAAGCCTAAATATTAGACCTTGGAGCTCGTCAGTAGGATTGGGACACTAGAGGCAATGATCGAGTCCATGGGGTCAAGCCTGCAACGGTGAGCTTGTGTCCCAGCAACAAGGAATCGTGATACTGAACCGCTTTGTAGGATTGAAAGATGTCTCGTTACGCTGGTAGATAGCAGTAATACTAACATGGGTACTATGACCGCAGGGCTGCCAGCTTCTTCCGGGCGGCCAAGGACCGTCAGCAGCCCTAGGTCAGTGGGCACTACGTTCCAGCCTTCGCCGCAAAATGACCCTGCGATTGAGGACTTTGGGACACCAGAGGACGTGCTCATGGCAGTCGTTAATTCGTATTTTACTTACTGCCAGAATCAGCCCTACTCGTTCTTTCACGAAGAAACATTCCGGCAGGGCTTGGCTCAACACGCCATCCCTAAACACCTAGTCCTAGCCGTCATGGCGACTTCGGTTCGGTTCTGCTCGCATCCGTACTATTCTGGGCGCGCGTTGGAGATGTCTGTCGAATACGCCAACAGATCGTGGAAACTCATTGTGTCGGACTGTTTTACAGTGGGCAAGATGGCAGAGGTGTCTACTGTCCAGACAGTCGCCTTGCTGGGCTTGTTCGACTTTACTGGTACGTTTTTGCATTCTCTAGCATCACAGTTAAACATGTCTCACACCTCATGACGCGTATAGCCGGTCGATTACGCCATGGCTCAGCGTGGGTCAAAGTCGGCCTGGCCGTCAGGATCGCGCAGGATTGTGGGCTCATGCTAGAGACCGCAGGGCATCTCTCATTTTCCCAGCAGGAAGAGCGACGACGGGTGTTCTGGTCAGTATATACGTTGGATCGCTTAGTATCGTGCGGCCGAGGTAGACCACCGGCCATCGTTGATGCCTCGTGCCACCTACAGCTGCCGTGTGATGAGTCGATCTGGAGGGAGGGCTTATGGGCCAAGACACAATCGTTGGACGAGATGACGAACCGAACCCTCTCGATATCTGAACGCCAATGTCCTTTGGCACAGGTTATCGCTATTGCGCAGATCCTTGGCCGATGTGCGCAATATGTACTCCAAGACTTCAACATCAGAGGCCCGCATCCGCCTTGGGATCCTGGCTCAGACTTTGCCGGTATTGAATCCGATCTTCTCCATTTCGAAGCATATCTGGAGATACAGAGGCCAATCGAAGAGATACTCGCACCTTATATCTTGGCCGAAGGCGTCGTAGATAGCCAGTCCTCTGGCCCGATTATCTTCTCTCGAGCATTATTCCACCTCTGTTATTGTCTACTTAACCATCCCTTCCTACTACGGCGCCGCATCAACACATGCCGAAACCTTGCTCCTGTCAGTTTTATCAAGCGGTCATCTGACTTGGCCTGGCTTCACGCACAGCAGATGATGGCTCTTATCCGCGAGTCGCGCAAGTTGGGCTGCTCATTTCACGCCTCATCTAGTGGCTATGCCGTCACAGTCGCGGGCTCCATTATCGCGCTCCGGACCTATGATGAGCACTCGCCGACCTCCCAAGAGGCTCAGATACTGCTCGACGAGGCTTTGGGCTATCTGGATATCATCGGTCATCACTGGAGTAATGTCAGAACAATGGTGGCGTGCTAGATTCCAGTTTTGTCTCGTTTGTACACTAATTATCGTCAACAGGCCTCAACACTTCGACAAATAGTCCACGATGGACTTGCAGGGAGCCACTTGAATAGCCTCACCCAGGGGTTGAGCTTCACGCCTGCGAAGGAAGAAGCGATGTGGGCGCTGGTCGACTACAATACAATGTCAAACCAGCTTAGCCAAGATGCTCAGTTGGGTGGCCAGGAATCATCAGATGGTCTTATGCCAAATTCGTGGATGGATTTGTTTGGTCCGATAGATTATGCTTTACTCTCTAGTTTTAATGGACCAAGCCAAGATGAATAGGAATGGGTGACTACTACAAATTCCATAATAAGGGGATTACACCTTGGTAGAGCCCAAGGTATCAAGAGCCTCGTATATGACACTAAAGTCGCGGTCTCCAAACTCCTTAGACTTGGCCAATGATCTGTACGTCTCCTCAACGCATCTTCCAACAGCGAGAGGGACATTGGCCTCTGCAGCGGCCGAAACGGCGAGGGCAAGATCCTTGTGCGCCAGCTTGGTTACGAAGCCGCCCTCGTACCTTCGATGAGCTGGAGGGCTAGCGTCTCCAGCCCTGACCTCTGGAACGGGGTGGTTGATCTAGACAAGAACATTAGCATGTGCTCTAACTGAAAACTTCCAATCCTCTCTTGCGAATTCGGTTGGAAGACTTACCTCACTGGACCAGCATCGTCCCGTAGAGTTGTTAATGATATCAGCAAGGACTTGCGGATCGACTCCAAGTCTTTTTCCCAGTAGCATCGCCTCACTGAGTTTTGTTAGCCTCTGAGTTTGGGTATCTACGTTCTGACTGTCTCTAGCTCACCTTAGACCAAGCATCGTGATACCAAGCAGGAGACTTATGTCAGTTAGTAATCATATCGAGAGCAGCCGGTTGAGGGACACGCACTTGTTAGAGATCTTAGCGGCAAGTCCAGCTCCGAGGTCACCACAATACGTGACCTTGCGAGACATGGCTTCAAGGACTGGGACCGAGCGATGGTACGAGGTCTTCGATCCTCCTACCATGATGGCCAATGTGCCTTTCTCTGCACCAACGACGCCTACGTTGTGGTGAATTAGTTAACACGGCAGCAGAAATGAGTGGCTCAGCTTAGTTACCTCCTGAAACCGGAGCGTCCACCAGATCTGCCCCAACCTGCCGTAGTTGCAGGGCAACCGCTTTGCTGACACTTTGCTCGATGGTTGACTGATCGATGCAAAGAGTATCTGTGCGTTGATCTTGACTCATGTCTTTGAGAGCACTCAGAACACTTTTGCCTTGGCCGACGTACACTTCCTCCACATGCTTTCCGGTGGGGACCATTGTGATAATTGTAGAAGCCTTCTGTGCTACATCATAAGGCGCTGAAAGGTGTTAGCGGGTACGGTAAGTCTTCCTACAGTGCATGCTTACTTGAGCAGCGAATGAGAGGCACGTTTGGATGCTCGGCGTTTTGGCGTTTGATGATGGTATCCACCGCAGCCTGGTTCATATCACACAAGGCGAAGCCGACCTGCTTTCCGCTAGCGGGGCTCTGGTATCTCGAAATGAGGTTGGTAATCTAGTTAGGCAGATTAGAACTCCCCCCATAGAAATGGATTGAACATGCCAGAGCGTACCATATGGCCGCCCATTGCCCCAAGGCCAATAAAGCCAATTGTATTAGACCTGTCAATTGATGAAGCGACAGCGGATGTCGCGAAACGACGATGGGGTGAGCCATACGCACGTCCTCGCTGAGAACGAGTAAAGCTCGAGCCAAGGCTGAGTTGTCGGAGGGTCTTATGGGCATGCATGGTGACTGATAACAGCTGGCACGTAACAACTTGAATACCAGGAGAGTAAATAAATGTTACTCAGAGAATGAATCTCCCTGGAAAAAGGACGAGTCTGAGATGCTTTTGAATGTTCACATACCCGCCAAACTTAAACCGACTTAGACGCTCATAAGGTCTGGTGCAGGCAAGTTTGAGTGGAGCCGGTCCGGCCTCCGGCCTTCATTCATCAAGCCCCTCACGATACTCTGTAGGCTAGATGTTTATATTACCGAGGTTCGAGAGACTATCTATGTTTTGCCTATATGGACGGTTATTTAATAGACTACTATGTGTTATGAGTTAATTTAATCTTAGTCCTACATATAAACAAACAAACTCGATGACAGAACTACCCTATAGATCTCGTCATCGATTGGCACTAACCTTTTTTGTACAGCATCGCGCAGCTTCAGGTCTATGACGTAGTGCTCCAATACAGACTCCCTACTGCACGGGACACGCGCTCAGGCGTATAGCACCACTGTAAAGGCGTCTCGGATACCAAAATGGCAGACTTTGCGGCAAGAAGGCAAGAGAATATTAAGCAGAATGAGATTCTTCTCAGCGAACTTAAGAATCCCGTGCCCAAGGTCCATCATCAATCCAAGCCTGCCAGCAAAAGCGTTAAACGTAGGGCCACTTCACCTCGCGCGCCTACAAGACAATCCAGGCGAATAGCAGAAGCCAGCACAAAAGCGAATTACAATGAAGAACAAGATGATGAACCTGTATCGCAGACATCCTCCAGAGCCAGAAAGAAGAATCGGACAGTCTACAACAATGCCGTGCAACCAACAACTTCAGATCCGGACTCAGAACGTCATACTCGCAAAGACCTCAAATCCATAATAGACGGATGGACGAGATGGAAGCCAGAAGCTGATGAGCCGACGCGCGATGCTTCTGGAGTATTCCATTTTGATTCGCATCCTGATTTCCGGCCTAATAAATCCCCAGAAGAGATTATTCGCGAAGGAAGCTTTGGCGGCTCTTATTGGCGACCTTTATTCTCGAAGCATCTTGGAATCACTATACAAGATGATTGGAGAGAATTACCATCCTCGTGGACTGCAGGGTTGAACGTGGATGAATATCTCACCAGCGACACATACAACCCCGAGATAAACAAATACGGCGTCGCTTGCGGGCAAAGCATTGAAGAATGGGAAGCAGCTGGCTGGATCGCACACGAGTACGACGTTCGGGGTTGGTTTCAATGGTATTGCCGGTTCTGGATGGGTCGTCGGTGTCCTGATGACGAGCGCCAGATCAGTCGTTGGAAGAAGTGTGTTGGCGAGACGGGTCGATGGCGACGGATATTGCTCAAGAAATACGTGACTTTGGGGATACGCACGGTCTTCGCGGATGATGGTAGGGACGAAGATGAGGTTGACGTGAGTCCTGTGGTGCATCAGACGTGTCATCACTGGGCATATGAAGTTCGACAGGATGCTTTGGAGAGATTCTGGGCTGATGGGAGATAACATTCTTGATCACCGAGAGGCTTCAGAGATCATAAGCATTTATCATTTCTAATATAAAAACACCTGAGTGCAACTCGGTATAATCCGTGACATTAGTCGTAAGTCATAACGTTTCTCATTTATCCATAGCATCCCAATCCATTTTCCGCAGAATCTTGCATAAAAGCCCATGCGACGATTGAGCTCCCCGTGAAATTGCTTGTAGTTTCTTCAGTGTCGCGGCAGCCTCATTAACCGCAACAACAACTTTGCTCCGTCGAGGAAAGTTGTGCAC
The DNA here is from genome assembly GCA_003353625.1 of Fusarium fracticaudum. Lineage (NCBI taxonomy): Eukaryota > Fungi > Ascomycota > Sordariomycetes > Hypocreales > Nectriaceae > Fusarium > Fusarium fracticaudum. Next base: position 257,880 of record PDNT01000015.1, on the reverse strand, counting down.
TTGATCCCTTTGAAGAGACATGCACAAGAAAGCAGCCGTATCAAAGAGACACAGAACAACAAGATGAAACTGCCCATCACCTTGTGAGACTCGAGATGCCCATTGAGTGGCGATTTGCAGCGTCTTAAGTGAACATTCCACCGCTTCGGCTCGTAATTGTTGTATCTCGGGTACAGACAAGTCTGTCGAGGGATGTAGTAAGTAGGCTTTGTATGGCTGGAGAATCATAAAGTACGCCATTGTCTGGACGTAGTAGCGATGCGTCACGACCCAAGGCCACTCTGCATCTTTAGACGTGTCTGGGTTGCTCAGAGCAAAGACAGCTGGGAATGAAGATACGTGATGTTCTACCATCGCCTTGTAGTCCCGGACCTTGGATGGTGAGTTGATGTTCTGTGGTGTTTGCCAGCGCCTGGCGAGAGATGATATGAGTTGGTATTGAAGCTTGGTATGGAGTGTTGGTGTTGGCGCGGCGGAAGCTTTCAAGTCGGGTTGTTCAGGCTCCGAATCGATATCGTTCATTATAAATGGCCGACCCAGTATCGACGACAATTGCCTGTGCGATGTTAGCTATTGGACGACTGATCATCTTTGTCCGGGGTCGACGTACCAGTTCCAGCAGTACAATACGCGCCAGGCTCGCCGACCAATCTGCACCTCAATATCCTGTCTCGCCCTGTGTCGCGACTTGTGTAGACCTGCATGAGATGTTTAGCAAGATCCTGATTGACCTATTCCTGTTATTGACTCACCCAGCTCATATGCCTCCTGCACAGCGAGCCCAATTGTATGCCAGGCCTCAGTGAATTTGGCCTCGCCTTTAAACCAACAGATAGAGAGGACTTTCCACTGAAGATTCATCAGATGATATGACCCAGCTGGTATTGCCTCGGCAAGGCGTGTTCCAGCATCGTGATAAGCCTTGGAAACATCCTTTGGTGATTGGGTCAGATGTATGCCTAGTGTTGTTTGTGCGTCATTGTCAAGATGCTGCGTGACGCAAGCGCACATCATGAAGATGAGGGTTGTGAGTTGAAGGTCCTGTAGACATGGTTGTTGCGTTCTGCACGACCAATTGACGTATTGTCGTATGAAGGCTGGTGGGTGTATGAAGTTATAATGGTGATTGACATTGCTGAAGAATGCTTCAATCAGAGCGTCTTGGAAAAAGTCAGATGTGAGATAAGGCCAGATTACGGAATGCTCACCTAATTGAGGCTTGGCTGGGAGGAAGCGGAGTGCATTTCGCAATTGAGCGTCAGCGCTAGCATCGAGAATTGCTTGGTCATGATGGTCCTTGTTATTATGCTGTAGACGAGGTTAGAACTATCGCTACGACTTTATTAATGAGGCGGGGTGAACTAACTATTGAGTAGGAAAATCCATCATCGAGATAGCCCTCATTTGCGTGTAACAAATGGTTAAGGCTTGTGTTTTCCGAGGGATCGTAATTGCTATCTTGGTCCTCTGCTTGGCCCCGTGACCGTTTGAGGGTTGGTGTTTTAGTCAGCGGTTTGGTCGACATTTTTAAACAAATACCCTAAAATAAAGGTTAGTAAAAAGGTAAACTTGGACATTATTTAGTACCGGTTGATGATATAGACAGGACATTCATTTTCGGAGTAGTGTACTGTACTGTAAAAAGTCGGTGGTGGCCGAAATACATCGGCCGAAAGCTTTCGGCATGACGCCCGAAGACAGAGTGCATAAGGTGAAGTGATACGGCCTCACCAACAGCATAACATGACACCCACAAAGCGGGATCCCGCTCTTTTCTCCCCTCGCAGCAGGGGGGCTCTCACTGGCTAATCGCTGACCGAGAACGGGAATAAGTATTGTATTGGCCCGATGGGAAGCCCTCGATCCACTGATATGCATGCCCCATGTCGCAGGCTAGAGGACGATTAGGGAAGTGATCAGCCTGTCAGCTCTCCGAGTCTCCCTGAACAGCGGGATTTTCAGTGACGCACAAGTATTTTACAGTTGGACACACGGACTGTTGGCTACTGAAAGGCTTCCCGCTCAAGCCGAGCGGATCGCACGCACTGATAAATCTTAATCACGGATCTGATGAATTGTCTCAGCTTTGATGTTTTTATTCACTCTAAAGTCAATATTTACCGCCGGTCTAACACGAAATGAGGTGATCCGAATTGTCGGGTCCGAGAGTCCCCTCCCTCAACCCTTCAGAATGGTAAAATAAAAAGCAAACATAAAACAAATGATGAAAGGCCCAAAAAATTGTCTGAATACTGGCCCAATAACAAATCTGGACCAGCCAGACCGACTTTGTCTCGCCTGTAAAAATGGCGGATTGACCATCACATCAATCATTCTCGTCCGTCGAATTTCGGGCGCTTGTTTCCCAAAATATCTCCCCGATCGGAAGCTGTCGCATGTGAGCATTTGATCAGCGGTTTCGGTTTTGGTGGGAATCTCGTACCTCCACGTGATGTTGGCTTGCACTACATTTTGAATGCCTTGAATGTATCGAACGACATTCGCGTCAATCTCGGGGCCCCAACTTGGCAGTTGCTCAATTGCATTCTGCCAATCTTGGTACCTTTCCTCAAGAAGGTTCCCGACTGTATCAAATGCCTCTTGGGGAGATTGGCCGGTCATTCGACAAGCTGCAACCATGCTAAAAGGACAGTCGTCATTCTGCGTGATGTTAGCTTTCGTGATCTGAGGTGTTGGATCCAATGGGTCGACTTACCTCTTCCTTCCGGTAGGACAAAATGTCATTGGACCTTACACGCTGATTAGTTGTTTGAAACAAAAATGAAGAATGGGCAGTTCTTACAGCAAGACAAAGTCTGCACCCAAAAGCTCTAATTTCCGGATAATGGGGTTTTCGAACACTTCATCTGGCAACTTGATATCATGGGCATACTCAATCAGGTGATACAAAGGCGTCACTCCTGATGACAGCCGTCTTGTTTCTAGCATCTCCTGTATACTAGGAAGGCTATTTGAAGAAAATTGTTTCACATGATGGACTACCCCGTCAGTGTATTGCTTCATTGCAAGAGCAAACCTTCTTCGTGCACCTGAACCTATTAGTAAGGTCCACGTCAAGATCAACTTGGGAAAACTTACCAACAGTCGAGCCCTTTGAAGACCGTAGGTCAGACCGCGATAATTTCTTGTCGTGGAGCTGGACTTACCTCTGAGACTCTTCGGAAAATGTCGTCATGGGCCTGGACTACAGCGCTCTTTGGTCTGGTATAAGGCTTGTCTAGCATATCTGCCATGAGACTATCAATGACGACTTGCGACCGTTTTGGATCAGATTTTAATGATCCTTCATCAAACACTACCATTTTTAGCTGGCATAATTAACAACAAACGCGAATATTGAAACATACTATCATCAAAAGGAAAGACCTGGAAGAAGTGTCAGAGAGCAACAATACAAGCAGAGACATGATTCACTCACCCAGTTCCCCCAATCACACATCGTCTTGAGCTTGTCGAATGCAGCATCAGGAGCAGCGATAGAGATAAAGATGGCAAAGTCACAGAACTCAACCCTCTTCTTCATTCGAGGTGAGAAGGAACATTTCCTAATGGTGTATGAGTATGGGTATACATTAAAGTTGAGGGCAGCATACTCTGCAAGCCAGTTCTCGGATATGGGCTTGACTGTTTCATAGTTGGTATTCATAGGCGGGGTCTCTACCACGAAACCTTTGAACATGTCGGGAAGAATAACAGTTCTTCTTGACTCCATCTTGGTAGTGAACACCTGCATGGGTTGTGCTGCAGGTACAGATTGTGGGGAGGAAGTAATGGGGAGCGAGTGATAGGGACGTAACAGCTGCGTGCTTTGACATGCAGAAACCAGCTCGAGGCTTGCTGGGCGTCACGAGGACTCAAATATCCCAAAGAAAACAAAGAACGCAAGTCAGCTTCGTAGGTGTTCCAATCAGCCTGCTTCCCTTTATCCCGCGTCATTTTCTTTCAGCTTGACACTAGACACATACTAAGCCATGATGGAATCACAATTCCTAGACATTGGTACAAGCTAGGGTGACGATATCATACCAGATGATGGGTTGACAGGGGTCTCTTTCACGAATTATTGGCAGATGGGCCACACACTCCGTGGGTATGGTTCAGATCTAAATCATGGAGTGAGGACTAAGAGTAAGTAGTCCACCAACAGAATCACCCCCTCGTCATGTTGATCGTGGGTTCGACGAATGGAGAAGTCCGCGGACCACCAAATCACCTCCGAGAAACAAGAGTACGCAATGTACCTTTCGAGCTAAGGGATAGGAACGGGATGAGGGGTGCCGAGTCTGGCTTTCAGGTACACTTGGATATCCCCAGCTTAAAATGGATGTTGTCTGTCCTGTTGCACTCTCGTAAGGTCAGCGTAGTACCAAGTCTCCTTTTCCAAGTTTTATCAGTCTTTCATCTATTTCACTATGAAGCTCTTTGCACAAGCTGCAGTTCGAGAAGAGCTTCGAACCATTGGAAACCATACTTTCACATGGACCAATGATCACATTCCCAAATCCCACACAGATCCTCTCCGTCACGAATGTGATGAACTTGGAGCTGCTGCTGTCAAAGAGATCCAAGAAATCCACGCTCAGCAAAAGAAAGACGGCCATCAAGTCGGCAGAGCAGACCTCTTCGAAACACTTTCTCGTCACCATAGCCAGAGCGAGGTTCTTTCTCAGCTCTGGGCTGAAGTCCATACTGTTCCCTACTGGGTTGACTGGGATCAGATTGCCCGAGGACAGAAATTCTTCTACCGCTATGCCCTGGCAAACCTCATCGGCTTTGCCTTTCAAGGCTTTGTTGGCGAGAACTCTGCTTCTACCAGCGTCGTTGAAGTACTTGCTCGCACTGGTGGCTTCAGCACTCGTGTCTTGAGACGTCGACTGCTTGAAACATTTCAACTCGTTCTTCAGGTCACACACTCCCTTGATCATGTGAAGCCTGGTGGACCAGGGCATCGATCGATCGTGCGAGTCCGTCTTCTGCACTCGATGGTCAGACAGCAGATCCTCAAAGTAGCCGCGTCGAAATGCCGGTTCTTTGATCAGGAGACACACGGCATTCCTATCAACACCCTTGACTCGATACATGCCATTGCAACATTCAGCTGCAACCATGCTTGGCTTCAGCTCCCTCTTATGGGGATCACCCCTGAGAAACAGGAAATCGAAGATTACATTGCCCTTTGGAGATACGTGGCCCATGTCATTGGGGCGCCCCAGGAGTACTTCACATCAGCAGCGCAAGCTAAGGCTGTGATGGAAAGCTTAGCTTATAACGAGCTCCTTGTGACACCTACTTCTGTTGTCATTGGGTACAATTTCGTTGAGGCCCTCAAGGATCTGCCGCCCATCAACATCTCGGATGGGTTCATTCAGGCTGCTAGTCGCGTCTTGAATGGCCACGAGATCTGCGACCAGCTTGGTATGGGACGGCCTAGCTGGTACTCATATGCCTGCTTCAGAGGCCATTGCTGGTTGGTGTGGAGCTTGGCTAGCCTGCAGCGATGGATCCCTGCCCTGGACGATAAGGTGATTGATCTCTGTCGGGAAGGGCTGCATGGCGCTATAATCCACAGTAACCAAGGTCTCGGAGGTGGCTCCATCCTTGATTTCAAATACGTGCCGGATGGGCGGATCCAGGGAAAGGAGAAGAACGACCGGGCCGAGGGGCGTTTGTGGTTCTTTGAGAGACCCCTTGAGTTCATGTACTTTGTAGTGTTTGTCATTGGATGCACGGCAGTGCTGGCATGGTTGCTTTGCATGGCGCAGCTCCTTGCGCTTGGGTCCTCGCGTCGTGCTTGGGGGGACAACCTGGTTGGGCTGAGATTGAATTCTGTACTGTAGATCGCCCCGTAATTCTATTTGTCGAATGAACCAACATGCAGATTTGCCGTGTGCCTAATATCATCCCAAGTCCTAGGTCCGTATAATCCTTGTCTTGAAGAACACCTCCCTCGCCCGGCTGAAGTTCAGGTGTCAGAAATCAACGGATCATCACGGATTGAGAAGCAATGAGGTATTTTCATTTCCTAAAGAGGCAATACTTACCATGTTCGTCCCAAGCTATTTCACTTTCTCCATAGTCAACTGAGACATGTTGTCGTGCCGCTGGATATCTGATAGATCACTGGTCAGAGCGCAATCTACCAAGAAAACTATTGTTTGCCTCGATCGATCCGGCACGCCCGCTATGCCCTGAGACTGCGACCAATGAGAGTAGGTTAGTTGGCAGTGCAAGAGAAACAATCAGGGAAACATTGGGCCTTGACGCTGCGGTTGGGTCAAATAGTGCCGGGATCTACAGGCTAGCTTCGCGTGGCTGTCGTCTGACATGATAGAACCCCTTGTCGAAAATTCAGCTACTCCACACCAACCATGGCTAATCACCAACTGCTCAGCTATCTAAAGACACAAAGTCAGTTTGAGTTTGATACTGCATGGCAGTAGTTCGCGTTCTGTTGGCTGAGATGGTGTCGTCTGCCACGTCATTCTGCTGTCAGCACTTGGCGATTTTATGTACAAGTGCGTGCGCCGAGTCTTGTGTGAGTGTCTCACTGTCCGCGGTTATGTAGTACGTGTCTCAGATCTAGCACGTAAACGATTTGGACCTTGACGATCCAAACAATGAGTGATTTAATCCGTCGGGTTCCGTTCACGCGGTATCGGTTCCCCGATATTTTACGGACTGCACCATCGTCAAGTCAGCCCGGCTGCTGCAGGCACCCTAACCCTGGTCACCGCGAGGCCCGCGCCGTGAACCAGCATGACATATTGCGCTATACCACGCTATACCACGCTACACTGCGCTATTGCTCATCATACCACCAGCGCCAAGAGCGTGACGTGTGAAGTCTGACCAATGATCTGATTCGAATGCTGTCACTGGTGCTTTTCATTTTCAATAGTATGTGATTGGAGTTTTCAAACCAGGGTTATTCGAACCCAACTGAATCATGATTGTCAGGGAGGTAGGTGATGAGGACCTTGGGTACCCTCAACAGGGCAAAGGGATGCAAGTCTCAGAGCCAAAAGAGTAAATGCAAGTCGCTGATAGGGTTGAAAGCGAACTTTCTCGGACCCCTCACCTAAGGGTGGCGTGAACTGCAAGTTTACCGTTGATTGCTGAACCGCGTCTTCCGCCAGATTTCTGGGCACGCTAAACAGGCATTTGGTTTGGATGATATCATCAGGAGGCATCCGAGTTGGCTCTGCGAAAGAGTCCAGACACTTGAATCAAATTTGCTGACAGACGGAGAGCTCCGCGGAATTCCGTGGCTGAGTATTTGGCGCTGGTGGTTGCTTAGTCGCCTGCATCGCAACGTCCTTCGTTTTGTGTAAGCAGTTCGAGACGTGTTCCTGTAGTCCTATATTTAAAATAAGGCAAGTTTAAGCAAAGGAAAAACTAATAAAGATAGTGTTTGCTCCAATTTAAGTAGTGCTGTCATAGAGCTTTAGACTGTACTGTTAGCTTTAGATATAATCTTTCTATGCTCTATATCAGTGGGGTTTGCACGAGACTGAATTATAGTTATTATATTTAATTATAGCAAATAGCTACTCAGACACGTGTATCTAATGATGAACAACCTCTGCTTAATAGGACTCTTAGTCCATGTTAATACAAAATCTTTTGGGTAGGGGTGCAGCAAGTATTCGGAAGTCAAACAACCTAAGAGTGACATTGGCATGGCTTTTACAACGTTGCTTAAACAGTTCCTTTCAGCCAAGATCACTCCAAGCTTTACTACAGAAATGAGCCAGAAGCCGCTAAACATATGACGTACGTGAAGGTAACACATCAGCTATCCCGTTAAGCACAACACTTGTCAGAGCAGCCAGACTCTTGACTGACAACATTCGAGGCAGCACATTTAAACATTGAGTCCGTCAACATATTTATGTATTGAACACTGCATTCTTGATATACTATACTTCAGAGCTGCCCAGCTATCATCTGCCATTCACTTCATATGCTTCCATACTCTGTCAATCTCGGACGTCATTCATAATCAATCGCCAGAATCCTATGCAGAGAACTGAGTAGCGCGGCGGTTGTTACGGTTGTTGGTGTTGGTGTCGCTCTGGTCCTGGGCATCTCCTTCATCAGCGTTGCCGTTACTGTTACCGTTGCCCGCGTTGCCTGTATTTCCAGCATTTCCAGCGTTTCCAGTGTTACCAGCATTGCCGGTGCCCGTGTTGTTGTTGTTGCCGGTAGCTTGGGCCATTTGAACCGGAATGACACCACCGAAAGGACCAGCCCGGGCCGGGTTCTGGCAACGAACAAGGCAAACATTCTCCTCGCCAGCAACCGTGCCTGTGCAATCCTGTCCAGCAGGGATCGAGGCCACAAGAGGAAAGTCACCCATCTCACCATCACGGTTGCGGCCGCGATCGTTGCCTTCAACGTTGGTAGTGACTTGGATGTTGTCCCATGAAGTGCCAGTTCCATCGGCGTTGATCATACAGGTATAAGGTCCAGCGCCATCGGAGTTGACCTGGTGGACGGTCATCTCAAGGCTGCCGCCAGGATTGACTTGAGGAAGCTGACTACCAGTCTCTTCCATGATGTCGAGGGTGCCCTGCTCAATCTGGTTGTCACCACCAGCGAGGGTCTCGCCAACAGTGTCAGCGGCACTACCACGGAAGCGAGTAGCATCGGTTTGGAAGGGACGGCGTCTGGTACCATCGCGAGGAGTGGAGGTGTCAACACCGAGAGCCATGCCAGAGCCGCCGGCATCTCCAGCCGCGTTTGTGATGACGCTGTGAGCAGCTGCAATATCGGCAGCGACGAAGAGAGCAAAGATGATGTTCTTGATGGATGCCATTGTGAATGTTGTTGTGGGGGAAGGTCAAGTAGGAAAGTTTTTCTGTGTGATTGGAGAACTTGGAGGGGTAATTAAAGACCTGACCGGCAGGAGATAGAAGTGAAGATAGTAGAAGAATAGTGAACTGATGATCTGAGGATGCTGAGGCTGTTGATGATTAGGAATATTGATGAAGAGAAATGGTCATCTTTATAGAGAACTATCGCAATACCTCTTGTCTTCTTTTTACCATCTTGACATACATAGATCACCACAAGAGACAAGCCAAGAGAACACAAGACATGCCATGAGACATACAAGAGCTTCACAATTAACCACACTTCTACAAACATATCACTAAATGGCTTTGATCTCGCTATGACCCTCACGGCCAAGACCCGGGAACATCGTCTCCCGAGAGAACCGAAGAGCACAGCCTCTTTATTAAACAAAACATCAAAACGCGTTTGATCATATCTGGAGTGAGATTCGCTACACAAACTATAAACCACTCATATAAGGTTATTTTGGACATAAAACGTTATGATTGCTGCGCCCACTGACAAACCGGTCATAGCGGTTGTATCACGATTCGTTGCACACGGACACCTGAGCCCCTGTAGTTGTCACAGCTGCTGCATCCCTGTCAGACCCAGTCGAAGTCAATGTTTTAGATTGGCTGCAAGTTGAGATATTGCGGATAGCCCACTTGGACTGTGTCAAATTACTTGAACTAGACTCTGTGATTGACCAGAATCAGCTTGCGCTACACCCATTTAAGTCAATCAACTGTGAGAGACCAGGGGTTCAGGTGCAACTGATACGAGCCCTTGTCACTCTTCTGAGGAGCCAATCGTATCTCTTGTTCGTCAAATTCCGAGATCTACAATGATGGATGAGGTTTGTTTCTTGCTAATTACTAATTCTAAATCGCGTTTTAAGGTCTGCAAAGCCTGTTACAGGCGTTGCCTCACGAGATCTAAGGCTGAGAGCGCTGGTGATTTGTCTTCTTTGATCACGGACATCTTCAATTGACACACGGCAATTTGTTAAATACGTAATTATGTCATCGAGTTTCTTTACACTAAAAGAATTTTAAGCATTTTCGGGCACCTTTTCGCTATAGATTCGGACTCAATGGGGTAGCAGGGTTGAGATTGATAATTGGAATCTATAAGCGTTCCTCCTCAAGACCGAGCGATGTCAAACTCAGCCATATACCAGTTCTGAATAGCTTTTGTATCTCCCGTAATAGCTACAGTATCATACTGCGACCTTTGCTCCTTCGCCGCCGAGCCATTGTTAACCATACGACCAACCCATTTGCCATGTCGGCGACCAGCATTGATGATCTTATCAATAGCAGCAACAAATTCAGGCTCATCACCTCGCGCAGGTGTATATCCCAGCAATGACTGAGCAAGATCATTTGGGCCGATAAACAGCATGTCCACACCGGGAGTGGCAGCAATCTCATCGACGTTCTCAACACCAGCGCGAGTCTCTATCTGAATCATGGTGATGATGGTCTCGTTGGCAGACTTCATGTACTCGGGTGTTGTGAGACCATGACCAATAGCAGGGAATGCAGAGCCCTGCCCTCGAACGCCCTGAGGGGGAAACTTGGAAGACGCGACGATTTGCCTCGCCTCGTCTGCGTTATTGATTTGAGGAACCATGATGCCGTGTGCGCCGGTGTCAAGTGCTCGCTTGATGATATCGTGGGCAGGCCCGCGGATACGGATGATGGGCGACACCCCGAGAGCTGAAATAGCTGCTACCGAGTTGTGCATTGAGTCATCTCCAATGTGACCGTGTTCACAGTCAAGGATGATGCCGTCCAGGCCGGTCAAAGCAACAATCTGAGCTTGGCGTACACTGGGGATTGCAACAAAGGTCATCAAGGGAAACTCCCCAGCCTTGATCTTGTTGAGAAACCTCAATCGAGGGTTCTCAATAGTGGTTGTGAGGGCCGTGGAGTATGTTTTTTGAGTCATGGTTGTTTTGTAATTTTGCGCTGAGATTTGATGATGTTTCGGTTGTGCAATTGCGAAGGCAGTTTGATGATTTGTTGTTGATGAAGATAAGACAGTGAGTTGTTGTTATCATGTACTCGGATGTTATTGAGTTCTTTAATTAATTATTCGAATTATAGCCATATCTATTATCTACAATTTATCTTCAAAAACGCCAATTGTTACGCCTCTGTTACCGCTGTGTGATGCTGGATCCACTGGGAGGAGCTCCCCCCAGCTGCAGGGGAATGGTTAATCTTCCTGCAGGCCCTGTCCAGTGAGCTCCTCCTCCGAGCAATCGGTAAACCCAACCGATAAGACTGCTAATCTGGCTGGCGAACCGCACTAACCATAACGGCAACTCCCGGCTGGACCCCGGATTCTGGTATCTACAGTGTTCAACTTCAGCTTAGAGCTTGAGTCGCGTCGCCGAGCTAACGCATTTCATCCCCGCATTCTAATCAACACCCTGTCATTCGCCGTCCGCCACGAGACCTTGGAGGACTTCATTGTATGCGTCGAGATAACGCTATGTCCGGCCTGTCGGTGGATTTATAGCCTCGTCTCCGGACGAGTATTGGAACGAAAATCCCAGACAGCCATCCTCGTCTCTTTATCCCTCACAACTTCAAGACACGAACAACATTGCCGTCATGGCTACCGTCCCTGTGGATGAATCCCTCAAGCGGTCACCCTCGTCTCATGCCGAGGGTACCAGCACTGCCTACCAGAGGATGCCCGAAACCCTCTTGCACCTCAACGAAGAAGAGATCGCTGCAATGAACAAGAAGTTAGTTCGCAAGATCGACTCCATCATTCTGCCCATTATCGGAATATTGTACATTCTCAACTACATCGATCGGCAGAACTTGGCCGCTGCAAAACTCCATGGCATCACTGATGATCTCAACATGACAACGGAGCAATTTGCTACTGCGATATCAATCCTCTTCGTTGGTTACCTTCCGTTCCAGATCCCAAGCAATCTCATCATTGCAAGGATTCCTCGGCCGGGTATGTACATCTGTGTTGCTGTGGTCATTTGGGGAACTATCTCAGCTTGCACGGCTCTGGTCAAAAGTTATGGCCAGCTTCTAGCGGTCAGAGCAATTCTCGGTGTCGCTGAGGCCGTTTTCTTTCCGGGGTAAGAATCGCTCACTTCCTTCAACAGATGAAGACATGTCTAACGAGTCTCTAGGGCCATATACTACCTCTCCGCATGGTATACCAAGACCGAGCTCGGAAAACGAATCGCCAGTCTCTACATTGCCCAACAGGTCGGCAACGCGTTCGGCGGCCTCTTTGCCGCAGCCATCTTCCAGCTCGACGGTCGACACGGAATCAAGGGCTGGCAGTGGCTATTCATTATTGAGGGTTCTGCCACAGTTGGAATTGGTGTTGTTTGTGCCTTTTTCATGCCCGAATTTCCCTACAACAGCCGAATCCTTTCCCAGCCCGAACGAGACCTTGCAGTGTGGCGTATCGAATCAACAACTGGTGCAGCTGAGGGCTCCGAGAAAGAGAGCACTCTCAAAAGCTTCGGAAAGGCTCTATCTGACCCCAAGCTTCTGCTTCTCATTCTGTGCAACTTGCTTTCGCAGGCACAGGGCTCGATTGCCAATTACTTTCCGACTCTGATTGCTTCGCTCAACTTTGGCAGCACTGTCAGCCTGCTTCTTACTGCACCCCCCTACGTCCTCGCAGGGGCTGTCTACTGGGTGCTGATGTGGTATAGCGACCGAAGAAACACAGCTTACCCCATTATCATCGGATGCATCGCCATTGCCATTGGCATGTATATCATTCCCATGTCTACACTTAATGTCCCTGCTCGCTATTTCTCCATGATGATTCTCCCATTTGCATCTGTCGGCCCTCAGCTTGTTCTTTACAAGACCATCAATCTTCATCTCGCACGTCCTGTCTCCAAGCGCGCAGCAGCATCTGCTCTTGTCAATGCTATTGGTGGCACCTCCAACATCTGGGCTTCATACTTGTACTATGCTCCTCCTCACTTTTATGCAGCATTCGGTACTCTTATGGGATGCGCCTTTCTCTTTGCTGGCACTATTACTTTCTACCGCTGGCTCATTTTGCGCGAGAATAAGCGACTGGATTCTGGCGATCCTGAGGAGATAGCCAAGGTTGTCAGGGGTGGCGTAACTGAGGAGATGGTTCAGCTTGGATGGCGTTACGAGATGTACTGATAGGTAGTGCGGGTGGTGCGTCACATGTACCAGGGTGAACTCTGTAGGTAGATGAGGGGCGAATTGTAGATACAATGACATTGTCGGCGTATATCTATCACTAAATCTTGTGCTAGTGTATAATTCTATAATTAACTATCAAAATGTAGTCTCCAATATGCAAAGTATTGACGCATGAGGATATCACTCAATGAGAGGGATTGCAGTCCATAAAACATACAATGTCATCCATGAGTATATAGGGTATGCTTCAGAGTAGATGGGTACTTGGCAAGATAAGTTGATAACCGATAAAGATAACGGTTGATAAAACTGGAGCCGCAATTGTCCGTTGGAGATAGGCATTCCGACAGTCCAATCATAACCGGACTCAGTCAGGAAGCGTGGAGACAGAGATAAGTTAGTGGAGCCTATCATATCCCTGAAGATAATGATGACCCACAGTCGATTGCAGATTGCGGGGAAGAGAGTGAGGAACTGGAAGGGGAAGGGGATTGTCTGGGGGAAATTGTCAGTCATTTCAACTCAACCCAGCCATTGATACTCCGTATATCGGCATACATATATAACCGCCCGCCTACAAACCAGCTCAGAATGGCTTCAACAAGTACTCGTAGCATAGCCATCTCTCCACCATCCTCCCAACCTTTCCAATGCCAAGTATGTTCAAGTCGCTTTACCCGCCATGAGAATCTGAAGCGTCACGCTGCGCTACATTCTCGCTCTTCCAGCAATGCCTCTATACCCTGCCACCTCTGCCCTGCCACCTTTTCGCGTCTGGATCTACGTCACCGGCACATGAAGCGAAAACACCTGGACCATATGGAAAGGACTTCTCGAGGAGGTAACTCACCGCAGAGCGACCTGCAGCGCCAGGCACCGACGCCGCCGTCGCAGACGAGTGAGAACCATGTTGAGGCCGATCGGCCTTTTGGACAAACATCTGCTGGTGGTGATGCCATCAATCTTTCCAGTAGCTTGCCCTCGGATCTGGACGACGCTCAAATGCTCGCCACGTCATTCTCATCGCAAGCATCCATGCTGCTTGGCCCGACTGCTTCCCAGTTGGCAGGCGTCAACTTTCTTGAGCCCTCATGCAATCTCAACACGTCGAACTCGCCTTCTGGAATGAGTCTCCTCAACTTTAGCCTCGACCAAGGAAGTCCCGAGCGGTTATTGTATGGCTCAATTGATCTCAGCCAGGTCCAGAACGACTGGTTACCGTCAGCCACCCAAATTACCCAAGGCTGTCAATTGTATTTCAAGCATGTATCCCACTTCCTGCCCTTCCTGCATCAGCCGACATTCGATGAGACCTCCATTCCTAGTCACTTACTCCTCAGCATGCTCTGCATAGCCTATCAGTATGGTGTAGATCCAGATCGTAGTGATCAGCAAGGGTCTGGCGTGAGCTTATCCGAGAGTTGCTACCATCGCGCTCGAGATCTCGTGTCTGGCGATGATAATGGGCCAGATGAATCAATACGCACCCTCTCGCTTATTCAATCTCTAATACTACTCGAGGTATACGCCATGATGTATCTTTGCGGAAACCACTCGGCGTACGGACTAAAGACTCACACCAGGATGATCTCGCTTGCCCGATCAAGTGGACTGTCTATACCACTTCCGAGCGAGCTGACATCCAAGACCCCATGCCTCAATTCATTGTGGCGAACATTTATCGAGGCCGAGTCGCATAAGAGGACGCTCTTCGCTGCTCATCAGATCGACACGTTATGGTACCAGTTTCTCTCGATACCCCGGCAGTTCTCACATCTCGAGATCAAGCACGAGCTGCCCTGCCCTCAAGAGCAGTGGGCGGCGCCCTCAGCTGCCGAGTGGGCGCATAAACGATTAGTTGCCGTTGTCCCTGGCCCGCCAGTACAGTACCCTGATGCAGTTCGACTCTTCTTGTCATTGGCATCGGATCCTAGCTCCTTTCCCTCGTTCGATCCATATGGAGCCATAAACATCACACAGTTCCTCGCATCCAGCGCCCAAGAAACTTCAGGCTGGAGCGCCATGACAGGGATGATCAGCACAGAAAGGCTGGAGCCATTGCGCAAGTCCCTCGAAGCCTTGGGTCCTGTTGTCCAGTCTGCGGAAGAGTTGGAGCATGCAAACTGGCCCCGTGGAGCGTTGTGTGAGGCGACATGGCGGTCTGCCATGATCGATGTGCGGATATGGTCGCCGTCGCATACGTGCGGAATGGTAGGTGGGACCATGGATGCAGTCTTGCAGCAGACGACATATCTGGCGCCATCGTGCGAGTTTCTCTGCGAGTCCAACACTGCACAAGTAATCAAACCTCATATTGACTGGTTTCTCACATATCTCGACTCGCCGCTTGTACCGGACTCGGAGGCACCTTGGATCATGTTGTACGCCTTCAAGGCATTCGTGATTGCCTGGCAGCTGATTAAGGGTAGTACCCTAGGAACGATGGAAGTTGTTGGTGTTGAAGATGGAGATACCAATGGGGCTCTAGAGTGGGCCAGAGGAGTTTTTGGACGAAGGCAACGATGGCAGCTCGGCAAGATTATCATGACGTGCCTAGACACATTATGAACAAGTCTTCATATGAATTAGCGAGCCTTCTTCTACATATTTGTAAAATAAGATAAAATGATTAAGATGAACACGCTTTATATAGCCGAGAGTTTACCACTTTATTTCCTGCGTGATGCGAGGTAGGATCGGCTCATACATGGTTCTCATCGTAAGATACTGATTCGAAATGGTCCGATAGCTTACAAATGGGTTTGGAATGTCGTATTTGCTAGTACTTATGCGGCTTTGCACCATTTAGCACCCTACGGGTTCCACCGATGATAAACAGTCCTGTGGTGCGCCTGTCAATCATGTTCTACTAGGAAACCATGTTATATATCATGTTATAAAGCTAACAGTAGCATTCTATATCTATAAGTCCATCGAAACCTGGTCTATTCTTTTGTCTGTCAAGCCCAGCTAAGCCTGCGCAATGCACTCAATCTCAATAACAGTACCGTCACCAGGAGGAAGAGCCTGAAGGCACGAGCGCGAAGGCATAGGCTGGGGCAGAAAGTCTATGTACACCTCGTTCATAGCAGCAAAATCCTTCATATCAGCCAGGTAGACATTGTACTTGACGACCTGCTCGAGGGATGAGCCGGAGAGCTCAAGCACTTCCTTGAGATTCTGGAGAACAGTTCTCTGTACAGTAGGTTAGATCATGACGCATAACATTGGGTTTTTAGGCACGTACTGTTGCCTGCTTAATCTCGCCAGTTGCAGTTTGTCCAGCGCAGAAGACTAAACCAGGTACTTTGGTGGCTGGGCCTGCAAAAGGGAGAAAGGTGTCAGTACTGTTTTCTCCTGGTGGAGGGTCTGGGGTTTAGGCGACTTACAGTTGTGGGGCTTGGTAGGGAACTTATCGCTGGAAATGAGCTGGCGAGACATGGTTATTTGTGAGAGAGAGTGAGGCGGATAGTGAGGTAGATGCTGTGGGAGATTGTTTGATGACTTGTGAATGATTTGAATGATGATTGATATCCAGGTACTGAGTAAATATCCGTATCCTTATCATATTCATCTCTTGTTCATGGTGAACTCTGAGGCTGGCTGATTGGCCGCTTATCTGGGAGGAGCTCCTCCCAAGTCCCCTGTCTGGCCCCCTCCACAGCCAGCGCTAGCTCCTCCCGATGTCCTCCAACCCTAATCCGAATCAGGTGCATGCTCAGGATGATCACTGGCTTCAACCGTCTCGGAAGGAGCTTGATTGATTGTGATGAGACACTATCAATCAGCAAGCGATGTGGCATTGATACGGAACGGAATAGACGTTAGTGTTGGAGCTAGATAGCTGCAGCACGTGAGTAGATCGTATGTTGTTGAGCTCTGGTAGCCGGACTCTGTCCTACACCATCTCCGAGAGGCGGAGCTCGACCAAACAAACTTATGCTGTTAGCTGTATAAGAGCAGAACAATCAACCTTGAAACCATAATCTCCATCAGAATCTCCATCAGATTGAGAAATCACAATCTACAACAGCTATCTCTACATCTAAACATCATTAAAACTTTTAACATGTCGCCAGCCGCTTCATTTAGTCCCCCCTCAGCCGAATTGCCCGGCAAGCCTTTCGTCCCTGAGTGGATTGCCCCGCCAGTGACACAGCAAAAGGAGCAATTTGCCGAACTCACTTCTATTGACCTTTCCCTGCTCGACTCTGATGATCCTGCTGTTGTGCAAGAGTTGGTCAACCAAGTCAAGAGAGCTATTCGCGAAGATGGGTTCCTGTTCCTTGAGAACTATGGTATCTCACTAGAACAGGTATTAATCACCAACGATTCAATTCCTAGGCAAGAGACCACTATCGCTGACTTTTTATGTCACAGCTCCACCGCCAATTTGCTATCGCCCAGTACATGTACAACAACATTTCGGAAGAGGACAAGGAACGTCTGCTCTTCAATCCTGACTCTGGTGTCTGGTCTGGCTACAAACACCCATTTGGCTTCAAGGTAAGCCTTTGTTCCGTCGTTGATTCATTAATTTGTTCATTCGAATTGCTTTACTGACCTTTGCCATCTAATAGCGTCACCGTGGACCTCCTGATGGTATCGAACAGTTCAACTGGTACCGACCGGATTGGGAGGACATCAACCGTGTGCCTACCTGTCTCCATCCCTTCATGGATGAGATCGAGGCGTTTGCCAATTACCTCACCGGCTCGGTCAACCGTCGTCTCCTGACTCTATTCTCTCGCGTTCTCGAGCTCCCAGACGACTACCTATGGAAAAACGTTCAGTCGCATGGCAGCCCAACTGGCGAAGGCTACTTCAGGCATGCTCTCTTCAGACCTGTGCAGAAGACCACAGAAGAGGCCTCCAAGGGCCTTCGCATGCATGGTCATACAGACTTTGGTCTCACCACGCTGCTCTTTTCCGTTCCTGTCTCTTGTCTTCAGATCTGGGGCCAGGATGAGAAGTGGTATTATGCTCCCTACAAGCCGGGTGCTCTTGTCGTCAACATCGGTGATACTCTCGAGATCGTTTCCGGGGGACACTTCAAGGCCACTCGCCACCGTGTCTACAAGCCTCCGGTTGACCAGCGCAACTACGAGCGTCTCTCATTGGTGTTGTTCAACAGCTCGGTTGGTGACTTGCGCATGACACCAGCTGCTGGTAAGTTGACTGCGACAATTGCCCCAGAGTCACCTCACTAACTATGTGACAGAATCTCCTCTTATCCAGCGCGAGGGCTGTGTAGAAGATCAAGGAGTGTACGCCGAGTTCAAGAAGCGAACGCAGCAGGGCAAGCTCGTTCCTACTAACCGAGAATGGCGCGAGATTCAAATCGCGACATGTACGGACCCTACAGATACTGAGAACAACAGAGTTGGTGCTCATCAGGTACTGATTGATGGAAAGCTCATGCACCAACGAGAGTACATGGGAGTCAAGGTCGTTTTGCCAGTTTAGTTATTATCGCCTCATAGCTGTACCAGAGTATGCCAAGTTAATTGTTTATACTAAGTGTCTCTTGATGGAGCTGCGTGTGCTTCTCATGTTCAACTGAGGGCCGATAGAGTGGATAAGGCGTCGGGCATACCTACTATTCCTTGCTGGAACTAAGTATAGGTCTACAAGTAGAGTAAGTCTTGACATTGACACAGCTTGGTGTATATGACGAAAGGTTTCAATACGCAATAGGAATAAAGTAATATATATACATGTCTCAGGTCATCTTCTAATAATTCTTTACTATGTATCAAATGCCTTTGGCCGTTGCTCTTCGAGCTCAATGTACTCGTCGCTTATCTCCGATCTCGACGGGACCTCTCTGACTGTTCTTCGGAATTCTGTCACCGAGCTGTCATCATTCAGGACCCTGAATGGGTTGGGTTCCGTATTACTACTCTTCTTAGCATTGTCCGTCGCCGTAGTACCAGTAGTCCTGAATCTGCTGGGATTTGCCGGAGTGCCGTAAGACGTCATCTTGAACGTCTTGGGCATCAGTGGACGTAGGCCAGGGAGACATGCGCAGATGATCCCCGCTACTGGCTCGACGCCTGCAAGGGACCACAAGGTTCCTTCATCGTAGAGGTTCTTCCATTGGTACCCATGTGTGAAGACAACACGAGCAAGGGCAATGAAACATGTGCTAGTTATATGTTGTCAATAGCGGTTCGCTGAGTAGGAGTTGAGGGGTAGAGGGAGTGTTCGATGTGTCAGGGGTCAAGGCTACTTACATAAACCCAAAGCAAAAGGAGATGATGATACCAATCTTCTTCCCTCGGTTCATATTCAGCCCCCAGATCGACTTGAGTGGAAGTACAAAGATCAAGAAGTCGGTGAAAACCGTCAAGCTGTCATAGGCGATGTTGATGTTCTGCATAGCGAGGAACTGGTCAGCCGTCGCATCGCCCCAAGCCCACCATTTCTCGATCGGCCGAACAGCTGCAAGGTAGCCAATAAAGCTTCCCATGAAGCATCCAAAGGTTATGCCCGATGCCACGTATATTATAATTGTCATTGGGCCATTGTGACCTGTGAAGAGGCGATGATATAGGAAAAGGATCGAGGCTTTGCAGGAGTAGACTGCGAACACTAGGACGATGTTGTTGGCATAGCCAATCTAATGAGCCAAAACTTTGTTAGCCAAAAGAGCACTACAGGTGTTATTAAACAGTGCGTACCTGATCATGGATCAACGAAACGTCGGTTGGCTCTGTAGTACTAGTGTATGGATATCCAGGGATGCCAATGCCTCCGTATACGAGCACTGATAACGAGATGCATGTTAGCCATCGGAGTTCGGTCGAGCTTCTTCTGTCGAATTTATGGGAAAGAACAGGAGACCTACTCAGAAGAAGGAGGATAAAAAGGAGGGTAGTGAAGAACTGCGAGGAATGTTAGAAGACAAATATCATATCGGATGCTTCAAAGGGCCAGTTGACATACAGCAGATACTATGATCATCCAGTCAGTCCAGCCATAAACGCCTCTTGTCTTGGACTTTGCATAAAACCGAAGCCCAACGGTAATATTCGACAGCATGGGCAGGATTACCCAAGTCGCAATCAGCTCCCGCTGCCGAGGCAGATAGATGGAGAAAGCTTGGACCATAATGGGTAAACTGTCTCAGATCAAAAGTTCATGAAGGAAGGCAGAGAAATGACGAAGGATGCAGATCATTTGAACAAAAGTTCCACGGGGATATATGTAGAGACGTTTGTTAATTCCCAGTTGAGAGCAAACATGCCAGACCATTTCAATTCGAGTAAAGTGGCATCCATCTTCTCGAGTCAGTCCACGCCCGTTATCGCTAGTGTGGCGTTTTGAGAAGAGAGTAGCATGACTAGTGTTTGCAATTTAGCTTTGCACCATGCAACAGATGAAGAAAGCGAGTGGTATTTAATTTAGAGTCGATTCGCCTTGTCTATTTAATCTGTAACACCTCTGGTTCTCGATTGTGTCTTGTGGACTGTAAACGGTTGAGGCCAGGCTTTGACATTGACTTTACCAGATACTGAGCGATGCGACAGATTTTATATGACAAGGGGGGTCCTTTCTCCATTTGTGTGGCATCCCCTATGCAACATCTACCCCAACCAGCTTCCAGAATATTTACAGCCAGTCAAGATTGTGATATGACTGGCTTAAGGGAAACTCACGACCAATCTATGCGGCCCGGGGGTAGCTTAGCGTTGATGTGCAACCCAAACATTTTATCGTCATTCGCGAGACACTTGCTATTGACACAGGATGAGCTTAGTGTCTCCAGAATGTCTGAACTAATGCGAACTACCGTTTCGAGGCTTGGCTAGACAAACAGACTATTGCAGCCAGGTGAATGGCCTCATGAACAGTGAACCAGTACCAATGGGATCAGGGGCAGCAGGGGTCTACGGTTGGATCCGATAGATAGTTGCATGATACGGCAATATCAATGCTCGTCGTTCTATCCATTTGAAATGTCTTTTCAAGTAAATGGTTATCTCACCGGTCTTGTTGGTTGGCTACCAAAAGCCTTGTACAAAAAAGATAAGGGACGCCCGCGCCCCACCAGCGTTGACGGCATTGCCTCCTAGTGTCACTCGGACCCTCTTGCAGTTCACAACGAGTAATTCGTGATGGTCTTCGCTCTGGTTTGCTGAATCAGTCCACGCCGTCTTCCAGGGCTGAGTTTAGTCTTGGCCTGGAACAACGGCATCAAGGGGAAAAGGTCCACATTTGACACTGGTAAGAGTCAGGGCCCGAAGACTACCCGAATACCTGGGACAACGCTGGACCGGGGTAGGACTAGCCTTATCTCTAAGGGTTTTGAGAACCTCAAAGGAAATGAGTCTCAAGCCACATTCGCTTGCGCGACCAATGTAAGAGAGGGCAGAAGATGAAAGCGTGTCGAGCCAAACCCGCATATCCGTGATACCCGGACCTTTCCATGTGAGCAAGATTGTCATAACAGAATGTAGATTATATTAATAAGGTCATGCTTACTTAAATGCTTAAATAGATAATTGGCATTATAGGGTAGGATACTTTGTCACATCGCTTAGTGTCCTAACCTATAATTAAATATTAATTCCGCTTATTCCGCACTCTGAGGACAGTAATGAGGGAGATCCCCTAAAACCCAGGACTACGTTTTTAAACTATTGCTATTAATGATTGGTTAGTTAAATTATTAAAGCACCATGACAAAGCAAGATACCTACCACAGAACTTCCATATTTGCTGCGTAAGTAACTATATTCTAAGACTGTAGAAAAGTGATTGCTTACAAGTGTCCCCAATCGATTAAATATTACCATTGCCGGCCGGGAAATCTCAGCTCGTGTGAAGGGCACAGTTAGTGAAAATGCGTTGTCTAGGGTCTATATTGTGAATGACATGGAACTAGACGCGTAAGGTCACTTTATATTATATCAGAGTATTCCTCTTGTAGTGTTACAATATACCCAGTAATGAATCAGGATATCACAGCCACTTGTGAGTATAGTTTACAAGACAAGATTATTAATAGAAATGAAAGCAATGAAGGCCGTACACCAGGCTGAGACATTGCTGCCTTGGGGGCTGGGGCGCTGCAATCTTAGCATATATTTTACATAAGAAATGAAATAAAAGTTCTTTCAACCCGTTCGATTGGTTCAATTTTACGTATCGTAGCATGGCGGCTTATGCAGGTCGCAAAAATAGGCTGGTATGCTGAAATCTACTGATAAGATCTGCACTTTAAACCTCCTTCAGTGAAAAGGCAACCAGTAGAAAAGATCAACGAAGTACACTGATTTCAGCTTTCAGCCCCCAGTGGGCGCCTGACCGATTTCCAATCCAGTCCGTCCTCATTGCCCCTCCTTCCTGATCTCACCGCCTGTTCCTTTTCATCCACGCGTGCCTGCGAGCTATATCTATCTCGGCCGTTGCACGTCAATATTTCATCTTGTAGTATCCTACATAAGCATATCTTAGCTTCCCAGTTTCCCAAGCATGGAGATGAATGCTGTTGACATACGAAAAGCAATCAGTGCCGCCCTCGAAGCCTCTGTAAAAGAGTTTCAGGAAAACCCTGACTTTGTAAAGGCTATAGAGAATGACGACTCCCGTGTTGTCGATAGATTTAAATGGATTTACGAAGCCGGCAAAAAGTCTATATCAGATCTCAATACCTTCTGGCAACATATGGGCCGTTATTCTGGGGATACAAGTATAAAGTATCTCCAAGTCGACATTTTTCCATTACGCAATTGCGCTATAGCTGGACAAGTTTATGCAAAAACTCTAGAACAGCTGTGGACTTGGTTGAGGAAACGTGAACAAGTATGTTGCCCACCGCAATAATCATACATACCAGTCCACTGACAATTAATCGTATAGACATATCACCATGGTATTATTCTGTACGTTCAATACGGCCTCAGATGACTTTAGATCAATTCATGCTGGTATAGGTGATTGTCTAATTTCTTAATAATAGCATTTGTACCAAAATAGCTGGCTTCGAAGACTCATCTTCGCGCCTGACTCAGATACGTACCCCGGCGAAGTTCTTTCGGGATCCAAGTCCTGAAGCGATCTGCAGGTCTGCCATTGTTGCCGGTCTTTTTCTTATCATGCATGAGTTCGGGCTTGGGTTGAACGACATGCATGATCTCATGACCACGATCTTAGGCGAGAAGATTACGGAAGATAGTGGCTTATTACAGGACCTGCCGCAAGGTATACTTCCCTGTTCTCCCAAGCAGGACGGCGCCTAACGTGTAAACATAGCCGATTTGTCTCCGGAGGTCATTCGACAGAGAACTCAAGGAGCATTGGGTTCACAAACAGAATACCGAGCAAGGTGGCATTCCATCAGATCGAATTCAGTACTGCCAACACTATTCACAACAACACAAACTAAGACAATCGTGTTTCCGGGTTCATTCCCTCTTATTAAAACATCATGGCAGTATATGGATATATACAAGCCACATCGCTCTATCCCAAGCTCCGGATCTGCGTGCGGAGTTTGGGGTGCTTGGAATACCGACTACACGTCCTGGAACTGTGTTGCTGCCATACGAGACCCAAAAATGGCTGATAATCTTTTTGCCGGCTTGATGGATGTCTTTTCGGCAGGCTCCCAATCTGTACTCTCTGACCTGTTCTCTCACTGGGCAGAGGTGATACAATATATGTACACCCTTGGTCTTAACGACGCGCTTTTGGCCATCCGAGACGCACTCAAGGGTTTGCATACAATTGTAAGTTGCTCTATCTTCCGCTTGTTTTGATAAGTTTGCTGACCTTTCCGAGAAATACCAGAATGCCAGTGATCCAGAGACAGGTTCAGCGCATATATGCTTGATGTATATCAACTACATGGAGTATTACCAACGTCTGGTTAATCGTCTCAAGGAGGAGATCGAGGAGTTCCCTCCAGCCTGGCGGGTAGTTGGCAAACCGGCCTGGACAACTACTCTGACAGAGAAATGCCATTCAGTTGAAGCAGACTTATCCTTGGCCCTCGGTGAAACAAAGGAAGTCCGAAATATGGTTAGTTCACACATGATCCGCACTGATGTCAAAATTCTGAAACTCGAGGGTAGATCATCCAACAGTACAGTCTCTCTCAAGCTCGCAAAACAGGTTTGCTTACGATACTGGCCTCAATATTCGTCCCTATGTCTTTCGTTTCTGTTAGTCTTCCCGCAGATTTATCGATATCAGTTGCTGACTTATTTCAAGACATTTTTTGGAATGAACACCAAAGAAATAAACGATTCTGCCTGGCCACTGAAGTACTACGGTATAACAGCAGCTTGTCTTACCGCCATTACTCTGTTCATACCTCTTCTTGGCCTTCAAGCCTTCAGCGCCACTGCCAGGTTGCTTGGTAGCAGCGAGTCGCTACGCCGCACCATCAAGTGGAGTTGGATAATACTGACTTTTGTATTACACCTGACTGGAGATATTTTGGTAAGCACTACTGAAGGCAGCAGCTATATTACTTTATTTAATATTGCAGTCTTTGAGCTTTGCGGTCTTATTGGATTTTACTATTCTTGCCAGTTATTTTTGTCAATTCGTAGAGGCTTTTTGGAGAAACAATCATTTCTTACTCTCTGGAAGAAAGAAAGACAGAAGATTCTTTTTTACATATTTACAATTACCTGCTTTTTAATATCCTGGTTTTTACAATCGTTTATTGAGCTTACTCCTTATATCTTTTATGTTGGTAAAAGGTTATATACTGCATCAAAGAAGAGATATGGACACAAGAGATACAGGCGCTAATAACTTTATATATAAGATTATGTCTGAACTAAATATAAATCCCCTGTATAATCCTGATGCAATCTCAAATTCCCGTTTAAGCTTCCCGGGCTTGCAAGTCTTCACAACCTCGGAGGGTTGTTATCACAGGACACGAAATAACTCGCTGTGAAACAAGCTTGGGCGATAGCCATTGGGGAACAGGGTTTGTGACAGAAGCCGAACAAAAGTCGTCTGCCCTTGGCCAGTAGATTCGTGCTAATTCTTTCCAACGATATTTTGCATGATGTGCTGGGCTGGTCGCTTCATCTGGCTTGGGTTCTGTCCAGCCTGTGCTGGATCATGGTGCTTGGGGCTTAAGTGAATACGTTGCTGGGCCTTGGGATTTGTTCAGATGATAATTAATTTGGTATCTTTTTGACAGTATCCTTTATGCTTTTGTGCCACTGGGAACATTTATCTATATCAATATTCTCGTCTCTGGCTTCTTGGACTTTCTCAGACCGAGGAGCTTAATTATCTATAAATTGACTACTGCTTTGATGAACTTAGGCAATTGTTGTATGCTGAAGGGTGCGGAAATTGTCACAAGACTTATCGTGGCTAGCATTTTCGCATCATACCTACTAGTGGTTGGCAGCAAAGGCGTCGGAACTTGCACCAATTGAGATGGCAGCTGTTCAGATCCCCACGTATTCTGCAGTTTTAACGCTGGTGAAGCAAGTTGGTAATACATTTCTCAAGAACGATCGCAACTCATCCGAATATCATTCTAAGTACGAGGGTCTCCGAACGCCTTAGGAGTTGCGTTATGATCCGTCGGTCAGTTTTCAAACGGTGATGGATACCAATACGGAGGAGACTACAGTTACACGATAACCGTTAGGTCGTTATCGACCGGTGCAGTGCAGTGCCTGAGGACAGAAATGAGTTCGCCGAGGTTATTGGCAGTGTGCCCAATCGGACAACACTTTCTTTAATTTGATGCACGTCTAATTGTAAGAGTGTCTCCCTCGAGCTTCCCAAAGCGCTCAAGATTATCCCGATAATCATCAATCTCACCGACGTGCAGCTGTCAAGGGTGGCCTAATCTCTTACCGTTTCGAGCAGTTAACTAGCAGTTTTTCAACAGCGTGACAATTTGACGAATCAAGTGTCGGCATCTCAGCCTCTTATCTCCAAATCATAATCACAAGCTTTCAATTTGACCAGGGTTCTCCGCACGGGAATGATAACGGTGGATCCTTATCCTGTCAAAACGGAGCGTAGTCGGAGGGCGCAAACGGAAATCCTGCTTCGTTGTCAAATGAGGTTTGAGGATTTCTTCCCCGCGATTAAATCGAGTTAGCTTCGACCGATATCGATAGCTGCTGATCTGACGGCATGTGCTGGGACCGTTACGACTGGAATGGATGATCGGGGGTTTATAATCGAGGCAGTTCCCAGGTATTCTATCGACCCTTCACTTAATATTCTGACAACTTGTTTCTAATACACCTGGCAAAATGGATGTCAAACCAACCACCAACCTCGATGACTTCCAACTCGCTCAACTGGGTCATTCCCAGTCCTTCAAGCGCAACTTCAGTCGCTGGACGATGCTGGGCTTAGCCTTTGCTATCCTCAACTCTTGGACTGCCCTCGCAGCATCGCTCTCACTCGCTCTACCATCAGGAGGACCTGTCGCTGTGATTTGGGGACTGGTCACAGCTGGTATCTGCAATCTCTCGCTTGCTGCAAGTCTAGCCGAGTTTCTGTCAGCACAGCCAACTTCTGGTGGACAGTATCATTGGGTCGCCACTATTGCACCTAAGTCTCTGAAGATCCCGCTGTCTTGGATCACGGGTTGGATTAATCTCAGTGGCTGGGCCTGTCTGGTTGCTACGAACTGTTCCTTGTCGAGCACTCTCATCATCAACATCATCTCGCTCCAAAACCCCAGCTACGAGTTCCAGAGATGGCATCAATTCCTCATATATCTTGGGATCGCGTTTATCGCCTTTGCAACCAACGCTTTCCTTCATTCGCTGCTCCCTCGCATCAATGGTCTTGCCCTTGTTTGGAGTATTGCCGGCTTCTTCATCATCTCTATTACAGTGCTCGCGTGCGCTGCGCCCGATTATGCCACGGCCGACTACGTATTTGCTACATTCATCAACACAACAGGTTGGCCAGACGGTATCGCTTGGCTCCTTGGTCTCTTGCAGGGAGGACTTGGACTTACAGGGTTTGATGCCGTTGCCCACATGATTGAAGAGATTCCCAATGCAGCCAGTGAGGGTCCTAAGATTATGCTATACTGTCAGTACATTGGCATCTCAACTGGTTTCCTGTTTCTCATCGTGGTACTGTTTGTGTCTGGCGGGATCAAGAATGCCGATACCATCATTGGATCAACGGCTGGTCCTTTACTTGAGATCTTTTACTTGGCCACCAACAGCAAAGTCGGAGCTATTTGCCTGCTTATGTTCCCTCTTCTCTGCCTAGTATTCGCTGCCATCGCAGTCATGACGACTTCATCACGTATGATGTTCGCGTTCGCAAGAGACGGCGGACTTCCAGCATCACGCATCTGGTGGAAGGTTCACCCAAAGCTCGGTGTACCTATGAACGCCCTGTATCTCAATGTTGTAATTGTGGTCATCTTTGGCTGTATCTACCTCGGCTCTACTGTCGCCTTCAACGCTATCGTCGCGTCTTCTGTGGTTGCTCTTGGTCTCAGTTATGGTATTCCCATCGCTCTGCACCTTGCGCGTGGTCGGACTCAATTGCCCGAGGGAGCTTTCAAGCTACCCAACTGGCTTGGCTGGACAACAAACATCATTGGACTGGTGTATACTATCGTGACCACCGTGCTCTTCCTATTCCCTCCTGCGCTACCTGTCGATGGGACTACGATGAACTACTGTGTTGTTGCCTTTGGTGTTATTGTGGTCATATCGGCCATCCAATGGGTTGTGGATGGAAGAAAGAACTTTGAAGGACCTCGAATCACAATAGGCGAACATGAGATGGAAGAGAGAGAAGTGGATGGATGATGGTTTGTTAGACTATTAGCCATCACTTGGGTCAATCTGCAGAAACTAGATGGTCACAGATCACTTTAGACACAGGAAGGCTCTTGTTGCGCAATAATCATGTTTTTTAGATGCACGTCATAATCCATATCCTCAATCCACCAACAGAACCAATCTCTTTCCCTTCAATCCCAATCCAAACTCCATTCGGATAATTTGTACCCAGTTCCGTGGCTGCAAAGATCAAGCCTTCTCGGTCTGGAGAATAGCGGTGTCCGCCTCCTCGAAAGAATCGATCTTGTAGGAGCTGAACTTGCGGGCCGAGACACCCTTGGCGAAGAGAATATCGAGTTCCTCAAAGGTACGGTTTCGGGTCTCAGGAAGACGGAAGTAGCCCCAGACGAAGACAATGAAAGCAGTGCTTCCCCAGACGAAACCGGTGTAGCCTCGAAGGTTCCACTCAGTAGGGTTCATGAAGTAAGGCTGCAGAACACCAGCGATAACTCCAGTGATAGCGTAACCGTTACGGGCGAGGCAGATAGTCTTCTGTCGGAGTCTGGTTGAGCCCATCTCAGCAGGGAGAGCCCAGCCGAGCTGACCAGCAGACAACTGGAAGATAAAGGTCCAGACCAGAGTGAGGACAGCTTGAGTCATGGCGACTGTGTGGTTCTCGGTTCGGGTGTTGAGAGCGCCGATGACGAAGAGGACAACGGCCATGGCGAACATACCATAGAGGTAGGCAGTGCGTCTTCCAACGTATGGCATGACACAGAACCAAGAGACCAAGCAAGCGAAGAGGGCCATTCCGTTTCCGCCAACGTTGAGATGGTAAGTTGTGTTGGAGTCGAGACCGATCTGCTGGAAGAAGTAGGTCGAGTTGTAGGCAAAGCAGAGACCAGAAAGAATCTGACCAGCGAATACAACAATGGCAATCTCGGTTCGTCGGAGTTCGAAGCCCTTAAAGCAGTCGCGATACGAAGTGCCGACGGAAAGCTGCTCTTCGAGGTTGTTGGTATAAACAATGAGGCCAAGAGCATCGCGGAGCTCAGCGTCGGTGGCACTAGGTCGAAGTCGGGCGAGACTCTTGAGGGCGTCGTCATGTCGGCCGATACGAACAAGATGCCAGGGAGTGTCGGGAGCAAAGCAGAGGATAGGCACCAGAATAACAGGCCAGAACCACTGAATCGCAAAGGGGATGCGATACGCCCAAGGAGCAGGAGTGTTGACGAGACCAGCCATGACGCCAGCAGAGATGAGCTGTCCGATGATGAAACACATGTTGGTCCAACTGGTCATGTAGACTCGAAGCGACATGGGAAGGACTTCAGAGGCATAAGCTGGGGCAGTCGTGGCAAAGACACCCCAGGGGAAACCGCAGAGGATCTGTCCGATGAGGAGGACTTTGTTGTCGGGAGCGAAGAAGACGATAAAGATGAAGCAGCTAAGAGAGATCAAAGAGCCGATGAGGACCTTGATGTGGCCATACTTGGTGACGAGGTAACCGTTGAGAAGAGTTCCAAAGAAGGAACCAACTCCTGCCGCGTTACCGAGACCAGCTTGCCAAGGAGCAGAGAGCTGATAGTTGTTGGTCTCTTCGTTCCAATGGCCGTACTTCTTGGCAAAGGCGGGATAGGCGTAGAAGTTGGAGAGGAGGTTGGTATCGTAGCCCTCCATGATGACGCACATGGAGACGACTAGACACCAGAAAACTGTCCAGGGATACTTGCGAACGGCCTCGAAAGGAGAGAGGTCATGCTCAGCCTGGGCACCGAGACGAGCCTGGTCGGTGGTATCGTGGCCAACGGTCTTTGCCACCGAAGCCTCGACATCGTAGCTTTCGGCGTGCGAAACCGAAGGGTTAATGATCTCTTTGCCCATTGTGATTGAGAGTTGATGATTGTGAGTAGAAGAATGAATGAGCTGATGAGTGTCTGATGGAGTAGATCTCGAATTGATCAGCAACGCATCTTGAGGTTATATACTGGAGCAATTGAATCCTCCTCGCGTGTGTACGCCAATCGCTTTTGTTTCCAAGTGCCAGTCCCAGCCCCAAGTCCCCATGGGGAACCGAAAACCGCCCCATGGGGGTTAATGTTACAGTCCGAACATTACCCCTTTCGGAATAGCCCCTCACTTGAAGAATGCTTAGCCTGGGGCCCATCGTGACCTCGAGAATGGTCAGTTTGTGGTGGATACCCCTCATCGCTTGATATATCGGACCGAGAGTCACTAGAAATGACGCTGGCGAAAGAATTGGATCTGCCGACTATATCTCCATTGAGCATTCAACAACCCCGGATCTAAAGCAACATGGCGACTATCCCGGTAAAGCGCGGCCAGGTCTGCGACAACTGCCGATTCCGCAAGGTCAAGTGTGATCGTGGCCTGCCCTGTAAGAACTGTCACCTCGGAGACCTCCGTTGCCAGTATCGCCACAGCATTCGGAGGAAGGGCCCAAAGCAGGGCCAAGGGAGACGACAGACGCAGCTGAGACAGGGTTTGGGTATTGATGAGTATCAATTCCAGATACTCACTTCGGAGGCGCCGCCTGGATCAGCCAGCAATAGCCATGAAGATGCCTCAACAGACGCTCACCTTAACGCTCAGTCATTCTCATCTCCACCAACAAACATCGACACTGCTCCACAGCCAGAGCCAGAACCTGAACCTGAATCAGATTCGACAACATCACCCAATGACGCGGGCATCGATACCGGAGACCTCTGCAAACGCATGTCGCTATCACTCGTTGCTCACATACGGCTCTTCCAGAGATTTCTCTACCCTATTATGCCAGTCGTCGACGATGACATCCTCGCCGATGCAGCTCGACTGGATGACCTACCACCTTCCAGATACGCTCTCATCCTTGCAATATGTGCTGCAACAAGAATGCAGCTACGACTGGACAAAAGGATCGACAATTGTGAGAACGATCTCAACGCACAAATCCCAGCCGAGCCACGTTTAACGGGAGACATGCTGGTTAGCCTGGCCGAGACCTCAGTCCGCCAATACAGTGTCATCGATGATACAACTCTCGATTCAATACTCGTCTCGTTCTTCCTCTTTGCAAGCTATGGTAATCTCAACGATCCGCGGCACGCCTGGTTCTATCTTAACCAGAGCATCACCCTCGCGCAGTCCCTGGACCTGACAAAAGAGTCTGGCTACCATGGCCTGCCTGCTGAACAACGTGAGAAGAGAAGACGCATCTTCTGGCTTCTCTTTGTTACAGAAAGGTGAGCACATCCCGCCACTGCTTTACCCTCAAGACTGACACGTTCCAGAACCTTTGCTCTCCAGCACAGAAGATCCGTCATGCTTCGAAGCACAGTCAACAAACCTCAAATCGTCGACTCAAATTGTCCGGTAGTGATGCACGACTTTATAAACCACATCCGCCTGTTCGAATCTCTTCCATATTCCCTATACGAATGGCAACCTGAGGGTGATGATCAGCGCTTCGATGACTTGAAGCTTGTGCATACCATCAACGACAAGCTCTGCAGTGTGCAGCCAGACCAATCGATCATTGAGAGTCAACGATTCGATACGCTCATCACTCAGCAGTGGCTTCGGATATCCATGTGGAGGATTGCGTTTGGTCAGAATCCTTCGTCGGCGTCTGGCTTTGGAGTACTTCTTCCGCCCTCGCTTCCCATGGATGCAGGAAAGATCATCATGTCTGCCTTGGGGTCTGTTGGAACCAAGTCCAAAGACTGTCACGGCATTGGGATGGTAAGATACGCCAGAGCTCATAACCATTCATGCAATACTGACACTCTCCAGGAACAAAAGCTCTTTGACGTCGGCATCAGTCTTGCAGATACCGCCCAACTCCCCGGCTGGACATATTCTGCCCTCGAAAATGGCCCTCGTGACTTGCTCTCCGTCGTGATTCATGCTTTGTCGGCTGTTCGAGGGGCCCAGTCTCACTTGTTGCCTAATCTTCTAAAGCACTCGGAAACATTGTTTGCTCTTGCAGATCCCAATGCGCATCTAGATCTTCAGTGGGACATGCAAGATGCAGAAAATGATGAGAGGCTAGCGATTGTTGAAGAGTTATCACCGGACGATGAGCAAACTGTCGACCCTTTGGGCTGGGTTCCAGATGGTAACCTCGATCTGCTGGACCTGAGTACGCCTGTGGTGACGACGACTTGGGCGGATGCAACGATTGCGTGTGGACAATTCGATCCCGAGATTGGACTTTCTTTTAACTGAGGTGGGAAAAGCGTTGTTTATGTTGGCAATCTATCTAATATGCTCGTGCTAGGGGTTTCCATTTTGCTTCAACTTTCTGGTGTCCTTGATATCTTTACATAGCCCTCTTCCCGACTCAATTATACCCTCTCTAGCAGAACGACCTTGCTATCATAGTCTGTACCAAATCTAAATTGAATTCCTCCATTCATTAGTGTTGCGCCCGAGTATGTCTCTCCACCATCAAGCTTATACCTCGCTGCTGGGTCAAGTCCAGCCAGTCTAAGTAGAGGATAGTTGAGAACAGTAGTGGCTCTGATTTGGAACGCGAACAAGACAGCTTGGCTTCCGTCCTCTGATACAAAGATTGCAGCAGGGAAGTTGGAGTCCTCGGGCAACACCAACCGCCACATATCTCCCTTGATAATGATGGGGTTGATCTTCTCGGCGAGCTTGATGAGATCTGGAATCTGTGCCTTGTCTTCTTCGGGCGTATGGTCAGGGTTCAACTCGAAGCCAAACGAACCACCCATCATGGCGACATGGGCTCTGAAGCTCATTGGGATCGAGCGTCCGGTCACGTCGTTTGGTGCAGAGCAAACATGTGCGCCCATTGTCGAAGGCGGGTAGACCAAAGATGTACCAAACTGGATGTGAATGCGATCGAAAGCGTCCATGTTGTCCGACGTCCAAACCTGCGGGAAGTATTGCAAGATGCCAGGATCAAAGCGACCGCCACCAGATGCACAACCCTCCCAAAGGACATCGGGAAACCGGGCAGTTAGTACGTCAAAGACATGGTAGATGCCGAGCATGTATGCGTGGTGATTGTCTGGCGTTGGGCTTTCGTGCATCGCTCGGTTGTTGTCCCACTTGACATAGCTGACTGGGACAGTTTCCAAGATCTTGGATACTGAGCTGATGATAAAGTCCTGCACTTCGGGGAGGGCCGCGTTCAAGACTAGTTGTTGGCGAGTTTCACTGCGAGCGTAGTTTCCGGCGCTCAGAACCCATTCAGGATGCTGTTCATATAGCTCAGACTTCTGGTTGACCATCTCAGGCTCAAACCACAGTCCAAACTGCAGCTTCTCGTCTGAATCCTTGACCTGCAACTTGGTGATGTCCTTAGCAAGAGAGTCCAAGCCACTGGGGAACCTCTTGGGATTTGCAACCCAGTCGCCCAGTCCAGCATGGTCGTTGACGCGAGGATGCTTGTCGCCGAACCACCCATCGTCAAGCACAAAGAGCTTGGCGCCTAACTTGGCTGACTCCTGTGCTAGTTTGTAGATGGTCTTATCGTCAAAGTCAAAGTAGAGACCTTCCCAGCTATTCAACAAAACAGGTCTCGTCTCAGAGACAAACTTGCTTCGGATGAGGTTCTGGCGATAGAGACGATGGAACTTTCGTGACATCTCGCCAATGCCAAGGTTGGAAAAGACGGAAACGCATTCTGGTGATTGCAGTGATTCGCCCGATCTCAGCGGCCAAGAGAGTTGGCATGGGTTCATTCCTACGAGTGCACGAGTGAGGCCCTGATGACTCTTCTCAACTTCGACACTGAAGGAGCCGGTGTAGACGAGGGAGAAACCCCAAGCCTCGCCGTGGGACTCGGTTGTTGTTGGGGAGACCATTGACAAGAATGGGTTGTGGTAGTGAGATGAGTAGCCAGTAGTACTTCCGAATCTGCATCACAGTTAGCAATGTGAACTCTGCTTCAAGCTAGTTACCTACCCCTGCAGTCCATACTCAACCTTTCGGCGAGTTCTGTTGCACTCTCTAGTCCATTCTCCTTGCAACTGCAGCATCTCGTAGTTCTCATGAGGAAAGTCAACGCTGAAGCTTGACAGCTTCTCGACAGTGATCACATCATCACTCTTGTTGATAATTTTGACGTTTCGCACAATAGCGTCGAAATTGGGAAAGATAGAGTATGACAAGTCTGCGCCAACAGAGCTATACTCATCGTAAAGATGAATAATCAGTGTTGAAACATCATCGTCTGAGCCGAATGTGCTGGGCAGTTTCTCAATCGCAGGTTTACCCTTGACGACTGAATGAGACTTGTACTTGAAGTTGCAAACTGTGAAGCCCTTGGCGTGCTTGATGTGTACAGCAGGAGTGCGGAAATCTCCACGACCAAGATCTGGGAATTCGCGGCGGAGATGAGCTTGAGTTGACCAGCCTCCGCCGTTGGACATGATCTGAGCGACGGGATTCTCTGTTACGCGATCGCCGAAGTGATCGAGAAGCAGATCACCAGTCGCTGGATCGACATGAAAGCGATACGAGACATTTTTACCGTTGAGCGCAAATGACGTGCCGTTCACCACGATTGCTGGGCTTGTCAGTGCTGATAACGAAGAAAAGACGGGAAACATACGGTCGGCTTTGGGGGTTGGTGTTGTTGTCTGAAGAAGAGTCATTGTGAAGATGCAAGAGACGCTATACACAGAGACTGAAGAAGAAAGAGACGGGCCTGGGAAGATGATTACAGGCTTTCAACAAGAAGCATTGGATTCGGGTTTAAATAAAATAATTGTTCTTGTCATGCAGCGATTATTGACAGGATTCCGAGCATTTCCCCATGGGGTTAATCATCCTCCGATCAAGGAGCGGGGGTGATGAGACAAAGATAGACTAGCCTACATTAATCGGGCATAACTTGTGCAGATCGAGTATGAATTTATGCAGTGCGACTTTACGCGGTTCAGTTGTTTTACCCTGCACTTGTTCTTGGTTTAACCCAGACCTGAAAGTCAAGCGGCTTTACAAACCAGTAATTCTGTGTTTTCCACTCATTTTGGAGCAAATTATCATCCAGAGCAAAATCAAAGTCTCGGACCAGAGCAGGAATGAGTTTGCACATTTCGAGCATGGAAATATGACGGCCGATACAGGTGCGAGAGCCGAGGCCAAACTGCGAAGAAATTGAGTCAGCTCATTGTTACGTATCTAATATTTGGGTGCCAATTGAATTTGTTTGGGAATAATAAAGGTAAACTCACTGGCATCCAGAAGCGGTTCATCAAAGCGACACGCTCTTCATCATCTTGCAGCCATCTCTCCGGTGAGAAAGAATCTGCATCCTGACCAAAGACGCTGCGGTCCCTATGCGCAACCCAAGTATTGATCCCGACGACAGCACCCTCGGGGAAGAAACGACCTGAAATGGTAGCACCATCCTTGGGTACTACGCGCTCAAGAGGTAATCCAGTGGCTGGGTGTAACCGCAAGGCTTCCTTGATAACCGCCTGCAAGTACGGCATTCCCTGGCTCTCTTTATAAGTGACATAAGTCGATAGCTGGCCGTTCGCAGTAAACGTGTCAATCTCTTCTCGTAGCTTGTCTATGCATGAAGGGTTCTTGAGAAGATAGTATAGCACAGCTGAGAGGCTGATCGCGGTCGTATCAGATCCTGCGATCATGTTGATAAGACAGCCGGATATAACATGGGAGGAGGTGAATGCATCTGGCTTTGAAGTGTTTTTGGCAAGGAACTTCATGAGAAAAGACTGTGTTGAGGCGTCGCTGTCGTCCAAGATCACAGCTTTAGGATTTGACTGCGCTTCACGGATCCTTGCCATGGTGAATACAGTGACATAAGCTCCACCTTGTCCCTTACTCCCTGCAAAGAAGTTCATGATCGGAACAATGATATTGTGGAGGGTGGGAAAAACAATGCCAACGATTGTTGAATAGCCGAGTATCTCTCCCAAGGCGTTGATGACATTTCCCACGTCCTCCCCTTTATCGAGGAAGCCCAGACGCTTTCCATACGTGATCATACCAATCACATCAAAGGCATAGCATTGGAGCCAATGATGCATGTCAACCGCTTGACCTGCCGCACATAGCTCTGACAGGCGATTCTTCAACAGCTCGGCACACTCGTCAACAAAGGCTTCGTAGTTAACCAAGGAAGACATGGAGTACGTGGACTGGTATTGCTTTCGATCGTGGGCATGCTTGGCCAAGGATCTCTCGTTGAATAGATTGTTAGATCCTGGATTGCCCCAGGGTATGTACCATGGAGACTTTGGGAACGAGGTACCCAGACCGTAGATGACTTTGACTGCCTCGAGGTCGCTGAAGCTGTAGCGGTTGGGTGCATAGCGAAAGACAGAACCTGAGGTATCAATATCTAGGCAGTGGTGCAGGGGTAATACTCTCACATACCGTATTTCTTGTGTAAGTCACAGTTAACATGCTCGAAAGAACCTTGCCAAACTTTCCAGGTATACCAACCGAGTGTCCATCGGGCGGCACGGGGCCCTTGAACGGACCTGAGGTCTGAGCGCAAATGCCGGAAGAGGGTCAAGACTGCCTTGAGTAGGAGAAACGAGACCAATGGGATTGCGACTAGGTAGATATTCATTTTGTTGCCAAGGTCTGCATTAGAAATGATGACCAAAACCGCAAAGGTGCATGCATGAGAGCAGCGACTACCCGCCCTTTAAGTAAGCGAAGCTTAAAGAGTAGACTATGGTGATATACCGCTGTTCGCCGTCCCCATAAATTGGATTTTCGAATCTCGGGTCAGCAAGTTGGCAGATTCCCCGCGTTTTATCCCATTAGCGGCTAGTTATTGTAGATCGGGAGGTTAGTACATGCCGAGACCGAATACACCAACAGGTAATATTTAGTATTATTATGTAAGTACTTTCCTACTCCCAGCTTGCTTTAAGAATACATGGACCAATACCAATCGCCCTCCTCGGTGTAACTTCTGTATAGACCTCTCTAGAACTAATATCTCCACACATTCTAAACCGGCTTTAAGGCTTAAAAAACCCGAGCACGGCGAGTGGGCATCTTGCTGGGAACCATATCACCAGTACGCTCAAGAACATCCTCCTCATCTCCTCCAACTTGAGCTCCAAGAGTAGCCGCATCCTGAGTGAGTTGCCCATCAATGTTATCTCCATCAGTCTGAACAAGATCCGCGGCTTTGTCTTGTCCAACGGCGTGTAGATCAGTAGCTGCGCCGTTGGCAATCTTATCAGCCTGTCTCTTGACCTTGGGTGGTGGAGGAGGTGGGTTGCTGGTGCTGTCGCCGCCTCCGGTGGTATCTTTGCTACTAAGGAGAGTGGCAGCGTTGTCTTCAGCGTTTTCGACACCATAACCAACACCGTTATCGGTACCGCTGAAGACGGAGTCGAAGAAGCTGCCTTCACCGGCGAGCTGGCGAGACTTCATGGTTGGAGCGCTGAGGGCGGCACTGGCAGCTGCCAAGATGACGAGAAGCTTGGTGAGTTGAGTCATTGGTGGTAATGTAATATGTCAGATGTGTAGCTATGTAAATTATGATAGAGAGGTACTCTGTGTTCGTGTTGAAGACTGGAGCTAAAGTCTGTCTGAATGCAGGACAACTAGTTACTTAAGCCGATGATCTGCTGCCTTTTATCTCTGAACACCTCTCTGACGTCTTCATGGTTGAGCAGATTTGCCGCCTTCACATGTCCACTTCTTACCAGCCACTTTCGTCACGTCTGTGCAAATACCCTCATAGAAATGCATGAGCGAGACGGCTCAGAGGACCGAAACATCGCGCTGTAGATGGATACAAATTGCAGTATGACGTCTAAAAGCGAATGAACAATGCGGCTCCGTAGCGTTAGAGGTGTTAGCTGCGTCATATCTGGGGAGGCCGCTCTCGAATCTCAGCGAAGTATCATCGTCACTGGTGGCAAATCAGACATGCACAATTACACAAAGGGGACCAACTGTGTATTTGACGCTATTGCTAGTACTTGGGGTTTAGGCATATGGTTGTCTGGAATGTGACGCCAGGGGTCATGAAACCAGGGGACAAGTCAAGCGCAGACCACATCAACAACGAAACCCTTCTAGGAAGATCGATACTACTCAATGGATTCACAAATCTATAAGCTACCGGCATATGATTAATAACCTGCAAATACTCCGTGATCCCAAAGGATAACGCAGACATATTTTGAACAAGGGGGAACCCAAAGCCAGCAAGGGGAGAGCTGAGAGGGGAGGCATAGAGCCACCTACGACAACAGGAGGACCCTTGCTCCCCTGGTAATCATGCCCTATCTCGTATCGTAGCCGTGATTCCCGAAGCCACATCATCGCAAGCAGGGGCCAAGCAAATGGTTCTGATCTATTGAAACCTTGTTCCTTGGCTTCACCATCGATTAAATAATTGTTGGAGCACATGATTGGACATCGCCAGCTGAGATGCGCTAACATCTGTGCCGAAGATCCGTGGCCCGACGATCAGGTCGGTGGCGCTAGAGTGAGTTGAATGGCAATGACTAAGGACCTGAGAACCCCACGTACCTCAACGCACCTCAACGCAGTTCTCAAAGACATTTGTGTATATTCCCGCCAATGGCTGCGATGTTGAGTCATATCATGACACTTGAGTAATTATCTTGCTGCATCCAAGCTCAGAGCCCATTACCTATGAATTAACGTCAGGGTTCCCCAAGTACTATGTACTCTCTTGGACCTTGCAAGTACCTCCGCGCCAGGGACAGTTCTTAGACACTATTAGAGAATCTTCTGTCATTTTCGATCAGACATAATGTGACCAAAACCGAGCAGTGCAGAGACGTAGGGCTGTCACCCTCCTCATGCCACGACCACCATGCTTACGGATGACACCAACAGTCTGTCACTGGAGGCCAAGAATACAGCAGATAAGTTTCAGGCAACAGTAGCCAACGTTGTGGCTATCCGGATTCAGATCGTGGTACCTGGGTTTGACAAGACTATTTTACCACATGCAGATGCATTCGAGCATTCGAATAGAGGGAGATGAGCTGTTCCAAGATATTCCAACACCTGTATAAATGCCAATTACTGGTGTTGCGCTGTCTCGCAAAGCTTACAAGAAATCTGTAGGCTCGAGTGGATGAGTAGAGGCGAGATTGACTATGGGTGTATTGAAGCAAAGACAGGGCTGTTTAAATCAGCTAGGCTATAATGTTTAGCAACGGAAACCGTGGACCCATTGAAGGGAAAGCCTTACCGTGAATAGATGGTATTACCATTGTGTGGATGAATGGGGTATAAATGATGGCTATAGATAGGTCTAGCGCAGAACACATCATGAATCTACCGGATATATACTCTTAATGGCTTGGTCTCGATTCTCAAACGCCCTTATGCAGACTCCAGTTCCTCTAGAGGGGAAAATATCAAATCCACGAGGACATCCTGGATACACATGAAGCTCTGCACTTATACCGGATTTGTAGAACTTGGTCGCAAGCTCGATCGACTCGTTCCGGAAGAGATCCAACTCGCCCACCTCAATATACAGAGGCGGCATACCCGTGGCATCTACCATGCGTGCTGGCGCGGCAGTTTCGGTTACCATCTCTCCGCCCCTATCACAACCCAACAGGGCCTGCCAGCCGGTCTCGTTGTCCGTAGTGTTCCAGCTCAGAAACGGCGTCAAGTGCTCGTCTGCTGACAATATGCGATCATCAAGCATGGGAGAAAGCAAGATGAGCTTCGCAAGACGGGGTCCGTCGTTTCGTCGAGTAAGGAGTGCCGCTGCTACAGCCAGGCCTCCACTAGCGCTATCGCCCATGATACCAATGCGGCTGCTGTCTACTCCAAGTTCTTGTGAATGCGCGACTAGCCAGTTCAAAGCGTCGTAAACATCGTTGACAGGAATGGGATGGGGATGCTCCGGAGCCCGGCGATAATCAACAGCGAGAAATGGCACCCCCGTGCGGGCAACATATGCCGCTACTACTTTATCATAGGTCTTGACACTGCCTAAGATCATACCTCCACCATGAGCGTATATTACCGCTGGGCTTGGAGACTTGTGGTTTGAAGAATACCAGCGAAGAAGGATCTTTTGGCCGTCCGAGGTGTCGGCAAAGAAGTCTCTTGTTATGACCTGATCAAGAGGGAAATTAGGGTCGGCCAAAACAGCAATACCAGGCTCCATTTGAGCACGTCGGGATTCGACATCCCCCGCTGGAAGGGGGGCGGGAGTAGGTTTGTTGCCAAAAAGAGACTTCAAAATCGCATTATATTCGGGATCAAGTTTGAACGGCATCTTGAGGAACGAATAAGTTGATTGACTACTGACAAAGAGCGAGTGATCATAGACGACGATGGCAAAACGGAAGGGGATACCACCTATTATTGGCGGTCCCCGTGAATTTATAACACTGCAGCAACTCATGCAATTTGGTAGTCCCTGTGGATACAGAGTATGTGCTAGGCAGAGCCACTTTATTCATTTAACCAATAAGGCCATCTGTATTCAATAAGATATTAGATTTTTACTTATATCCTGACTAATTAGGATACCGGGAATATATTAGTTTATACCTACAGGGAGTACCGAATTTTATAAGTCGCTACGGTATGCTGAGCCTATTACGGGAGCCAGCCTAGCCTTCCAGTATCTATATAATAAAATTATAGCAAAGGCCCGCGTGCCCTCGACCTCATATGCCGTTGTCCCTGCACGAGTAAGTGAGAACCCCTTTTTGTTTAGGCCGGGGGAATTTTGCCCAGAATGATGCTTAAGGACCTAGAGTGGATCGGTTTATAGCGGCAACGGGTCCACGCTTCGGACCCCTCGGACTCCACGGAGTCCACGTACACTAACGAGCTCCGATAGCGATAGCGAAAGCGAGACCGATATCGAGAACCCGTTGTTCACGGAAGAGAAATTCCGCTTTCCGAAGAGCTGTCTTGGAGTTGAGGCTAAACCTTCTTGCTCGTTTGAGTTTGTAACGCGTCTATTTATGGATGACTCACGGATTGGACTTGACGCCGAGTTTGATTAGGTGTTGACTCCGCCGGTTCCAGTGCGCGAGGCGCTGTGGAGTCAGTTATTTACCAGATTGTACAGTTTAGAAGAGCAATAAACATTAAACAGGTATGGATCGGAAACAAAATAAAAGTTAATATAGCTATTTTAGATTAAGCTTGCTTTTTAACTCACTGTCAGAAACTTCCGACTTGTTCAGGGGTTAATTCTTAAATCACCTCAGCCACTGTCGTATTGTCTATTTCTAGCCAGCTACTTCGTTTAAGCCGCCCAGC
This sequence comes from Fusarium fracticaudum, assembly GCA_003353625.1. Taxonomy (NCBI): domain Eukaryota; kingdom Fungi; phylum Ascomycota; class Sordariomycetes; order Hypocreales; family Nectriaceae; genus Fusarium; species Fusarium fracticaudum. Next base: position 216,818 of record PDNT01000015.1, on the reverse strand, counting down.
CTCCGTCTTTGGGCCCATTCTGTGGCTGAGGCCATCGCTTGAACATAATTAACCCTGATAATGGTCTTGGCAAAATTCTATTATTAGTTGAGGTTGAATTTTCACTTCTTGATGCTTTCTCGGAGGCCTTTTGCAATTGCCATATAAAATTGTAACACCGTGTTTCAACCGCGCTCCTTCTAGGTGAACAGCCTGCATATCATCTTGCCATGTCCCCAGAAAATATCGTGTTCGACCCACGCGGGGATGTCAAGCTTTGCGTTGGAGATACAGCCCCTGTCACCTTTACAGCTTGTGCAAGAGCTTTGGCTAGAGCATCGCCAGTCTTTGAGCGTATGCTCTTTGGGTCATTCATGGAGTCGAAGCCGTCAAATGGTGAGGACTGGATGGTGGAACTCCCAGAGGACAAACCAAAAGCATTATCCATCTTTCTGCACATATCACATGGCCAATTCCATCAAGTACCCCGTATTTTATCGATAGATGACCTGTACGACCTTACGGTGCTGTCGAACTACTATGATGGCACACATATGCTGGAACCCTGGGTCGGACGATGGATGTCTTTGGTTGAAGATGATACAAAGGCGTCAAAGGTCTCCATGGCCAAGAGCTTGTGGATAGCATGGGAGTTTGGTCGGAAGGACTCATTTTGCCGAATAGCAAGAAGAATGCTTATGGAATCTGATGGCTCCGAAGATCCCCAACTCAGAATGCAGCCAGATATTCTAGGTAAATTTCTTACCAACATCACCAAGAAAATGACTAATTCAGCCTCAGAGCGAATATCCGCGAATCGTCTCATGACCCTACAAGCACTTCTAGACATTATTAGAAAACTCGTCAATGATTTACTCGTCGTTGATGAGAAGCCCCGCTGGTGTCGGCATGCAGAGTGGATGGGACCGCATCGCTGCGAATCCATGATTCTCGGTTCAATAACATTTTGTCTCGCGCGAGGTGGTTTGTGGCCCTTACCTCAGGCAGAAGATGTGATGGACAGCATCGTTGGACTGCGTCGCAAGATGACGCAGCTGGTGATCCATGACATTGGAAAATTCGATGGGCTTGATCATTCACATTGCAATCCAATGCAGTTCTTGTTGGGCGAAGTGGAAAGGGTCTTTATTAATATTCGGAATCCCGTGACTAAAGATGACCTGGATGCGATGGATAAGCAGTGGCAAGGACTTACGAAGGCATGACAAAAGGATGAAAATGATAGTCAAGATCTGATTTATACTTATTATTAAGCTTTACTTCCCGAAGCAAACCCGAAGCAAGGTAGCTTTGTAACAGACGACGTAGAATGGTGGGTGCCTTGATCCACTGAAAGAGGCGTTGGTGTCAGAAGCCAATGAGTCAGAAATTCCTGCCCAATGTGCTGTCAGCCTGTCAGAGAAGTCAGAGGGGTAACTCTGACATGCTATCATTCTGACATTCATTCCCTCAAGATAATTCCTCCAATAACCTATAGTGATTGAAACACCAGCTCTCGGTTGAAGATGAACCGAGGCCCCAAATACATTAAATTAACAAGGTTAACCTTAACCCAAGGCTCAACGGCCCGCCCGTAGACGTCATTGCTGAATCTGGCTAGGCTGCCCGTTATCTGATTTCCACTTCCTCGGCCCCACAACTCTCGTCCGTGAATTCTTTCCCAATCCAGCCCAAGGGGAAATAAATTCCGGACCCTCAGTCGGTGGATCCTCAGCGAATTTCGGTGTAAGCCAGACTTGTCAAGGGTCTAAAGGGGAAAATAAAAACACGACCCCCAAATTGGTGGATCGCCACGGATTTTAGTGTAAGCCAAAGCCGTTTAGTCCGGCAAGGCTCGTGTAGGTATTTATTCCCTCCTCCGAGGAGGGTTTATTCCTCCCCCCGACTCCCGGAGGCACACGACCTCTGCCAAGAATTGGCCCTGACGAATGATGATCAGATTGACATCGGATCATCGGCTAGTACGTAAGAAATGGCATAATAAAAAGTTAAAGACAGGGTGCAATAATTATATAAAGCGTTAAGCATTTTCCTTCCCTCTCTTTTTCCTAGGAGTTGGATTTGTTGGATTAATCTTGATACGATAATTATAAGATTCTGATTGAGGTCTCCATAAATGATAGACGGAAAATTCCGAGGGTGGGGTAACCTATTTATGTACCTTGCGTCGGTCCAGGAGCCGGGCGTAACATGAAGACTCTGATTTCTAGGAACCAATTCAACGTTACATAGACTGCTATTCTATATGCTTCCTGTTTAGGAGCTAAGAGTATAAATGTTCATGTCTGAGGCATAGAGACATGACTGTAACAGTAGATTAAAAACAATATTGGTGATGGACTAGTAATGTTGAAGGCTGTGCACTGAGGCGAGGTCAACCTAAACCCAAAGCTAGCAACCTGTATGTAGGCCATCGCGATCATCGGCTCACACAGACCTTTGATTGGGGTTTAATTTGTCATACGCGTTTAGGTCCGCGTATATCGCAAAGCTGCGGCCGCCCCACCTTATTGCGTTTCCAACTAAGAGGGAGATCGAGGCTCATTCCTCGTTCAATTCTCTGTCTAGCAACAAACAAACGCTCTTCAAGCCTCGTTTAGCAAGAAGACTAATCTTTACTCTTTTGCCCCCCACGACCCTTGCCAAGCATGGTCCTTGACAAATCACCTTCAGAGACGTCAGATCATCTGCCGAATCGAAAGAAACGACTGCATAAGAAGTCAAAGACTGGTTGTAACGATTGCAGGAAGCGTCGGGTCAAGGCATGTTTTTCTTGCACTACTTTTGCTGTGATTACCTCATACGGTGGGACCATCCTTCTGATTCTGCGTGGTAGTGTGACGAGAAGATACCAGCCTGTACCGCTTGCGTCCGACGTGGCGATGTATGCGTCTATCCATCCCCAATCATCAGCCATTCCTCACCGGCTGCGGCTCAGCAATCAGATGAGGCAGCACTCGCAGCTTCGCTGACGCTACCAAGGATCGTCGAGGGCCATGAACAATCAGCATTATCGACTACAACCTTCACACCTGACGACCTTGCCTTGCTACATTACTGGACAATCTCAACGAGCTTAGACATTGTCAAGTCCCCTGCCGGAGATCATTATTGGCAAAAGACCTTTCCAAATATTGGATTTCAGTATACCTTCGTCATGCACGGAATTCTAAGCCTGGCAGCACTGCATCTTGCCTACAGACACCCCGCTGACAAACCCCGGCTTGTCTGTATCGCCGCCTATCATCATAACATAGCACTACGGGGATTTCAGAACGGCATCCGCCAAGTGAACGATGGAAATAGCGATGCTTTATACGCCTTTTCTTGTTTAAACATGGTCTATGTGCTGGCCTTCTTTGGACCCCTCTGCGATATCGCTTCTATCGACAGCAAGTCCCGCATTCTCGGAGACGGGTGGATCCCAGCGATACGCAACGTCGACGCAGTGCTACATCCCGTATATGATAGGGTGTGTCGGGGGCCACTGGATGACTTGACAAAGATCGGCAACTGGGATCAACTTGATCCAGATCAGCAACCAGTTACTCACGACGACCACTTCCGCAGTATAAAACAAGTTTGGGAGAACAACAACGACGCATGCATATACGACGAGTCACTATACCTGCTCCGGAAATGTAACGCGTATATGAAGCAGTTTGAGGCAATGAGCAGTGAGGCTAGAGCTGAGTGGGGATACAATCAGGACTGGTCTGCACCATGTTTATGGTTACACGCGACTTCGAAGGAGTATCTAGACTTGCTACAACAGCGAAAGCCACCGGCCTTGCTTATTTTTGCATATTTTGGTGCTTTGGCTCATGCTTTAGATGGATCCTGGTTTATGGAAGGTTGGGGGCGAAGCATAATACTTGTTGTCAATGAACTGTTAGGAGGATATTATGACCGGTGGACAAAGTGGCCAAACGATATTATAAGAATAAAGTAATATATATAAAATAAAATGTATAATTTAGTTAATCCAATAATCTAAGTAGTATGATGTTGATGGAGGGAAAGAGCTTGGAGAACACTCAGCTTTATACTCTGGACAAACCCTCGCTCGTCTACTTAAGAGCAATGCCACTATAGCCTTATAACCCCTTTCTGCAGCTAATTGAATTGCCGTTTGTTTCACTATATTTGTTCGTGGCTTTGCACTCACCTTGTCTCCGTAAAGCAGACTTGAACCAAGCATGCCTTGCTCCCACCATGTTTGGTCCCATCGACTGAACGAGCCTTGCCCTGTCGCTTTCCTCTGAACCGTGCAAGATGTGGTCTCTCTGGTACAAAGGTCATTGATGCCCGCTCCATGATCCAATAGGAGACTGACAATGGCCTTGTGCCCGTTGCCAGCTGCTAGATGAAGTGCTGTCTTTGACTCCTCCATCAGGTACTGCATGCCCCCGCATCCCCAATCACGTTCCGTCCGCTTGTAAGCGTTGATGGCCGCGCCCTTTTGTAGAAGGGTCTCAACCAATACCAGTTGCCCATTCTCAGCCGCCCAGTGAAGAGTTTTATCTTCCTTGTCAATGGTCTGGGATATAGCATCTTGATCCTCTGCTTGCCGGTCGGGGATGGTATTGCTATTTACGAGCAGCGCCAGGACTCTTTCATACCCCTTGCTCGCGGCAGACCCAAGCAAGTTTCCACCATAGCTTACCCGTGTCTTCACCAGGAGCAACTTAACTACTGTCTCGTGGCCACCTTCCACTGCATAATCAAGAGGCATGGATCTGCAATGGGAACCTATACGGTTCGCGTCGACAGTGTCCATAGTAAGCAGGAGCCTGACCACGGCCTCGTGGCCGTTTTCTGCGGCAAATGACAATGGTGTCCGATCTCTATCATCCGCGTAGTCTGCAAGAACCCCTTCATTCTCAAGGAGGAGCTTGACAACCGCAATGTGCCCCTTTCCTGCGGCTAAAGATAAGGGCGTTCGTCTCCGCTGGACTGTTGAGTTAGGGTTAACGTCATGTCTGGAAAGCAGCAGCCTTACCGTTGCCGCATGGCCATTTTCTGCGGCCATCGACAACGGAGTTTGCCGACCTTTGTGGTCTGCAGAGATCCCCTCCTTTTCAAGCAACAATTTGACAATAGTGGCGTGCCCATTCTTTGCGGCCCAAGAAAGCGGGGTCTCTTCGTATATCGTATCTTCTGAGTTAGGGTCGATGTCGCCCCTGGAAAGCAAGAGCCTAACAACCTCTTCGTGCCCATGTCTTGCAGCATATGACAAAGGCGTCCAACAGCTCACTCCCTTTGAATCTGCAAGATGACCATTCTCCAACAACGTCAACATTGTCTTCGATAGCCCAAAGTATGCTGCAGTTGGTACCTCGGTTGCCATTTGTGAAATGTCTTCAATATGTCCCCGACCATTAGGTCTGGAAGCCATTATTGCCTGGACTGAGGCAGATAGCTTCGCTGGACTTTCGAGGAAATCCAGGATCACCTTGTCTCCATCCATAGACGCCATGAGAGCATGATACCCCCAGTTGTGAGAAGCGTACATATAAAACGGATTCCGCAACAGAAAGTCCTTATGGTCACCCCAAAGTGTACAAAACTTGCCCTTGAAAACATCGAACGAAAGATATCTGATACAGGCCATTGTGATTTCCGGTTCTGCGATCGGGAACCACTTATCACGAGTCCGGTCGAGGTAATCCTGTGTTGTATAGTGAACTAATCGGATAATACCGCTTTCTTCATCCACTGTAACTAATCCAGAACACACCGAGACCATATCCTCTATGCGGTACAGATTTTCGTTATCAAGTTCGGTATCACTTTCTTCGACTGCCAATGCGTGCTGGAGTTCCAATGTCGTAAGAACCCTTTTAGCACAAGTTATCCACGAAAGAACTTGCATAGCAAGCTCCTTAGAGCTTTGTTTCTGGCCAGCGATTCTTTCCATGGTTTTCTCATAAGCAATATCGTATGCCCTGGGCCCGGAAGAAAGGCTGTTCAACGCAGCCTTGATTTGCTTGAGTGTCAATCTCGTTGACACAAAGTCAAAGTGAAGTTGTGCGAGGAGGAACCTGGGTGGCTGTCATTCGCAACTCGAACTGGAGACATAATCGAAACTTACATTCCATCGACAGTCTTTGCGATCTCGGTCTTGATCATTTCACGATGAGTCTGTAGAAGTTGGCCTGACTGCGAAATCTTGCCGTCCAAGAAGCCTCGCACATCTTCATCTCGGGCACGAATATTAATCGTCGTACTTCCGTCGAATCTGCCCACGATTTCGGGGATAAATCTTGAGGTAGCGAAGAGTTTCAGGCCGCATTGAGACTGGAACTTGAAGAGTTCTTCCAGAAATCTGTTTCGGGAACCATCTGTTTCCTTGAGCTCATCGAGAGCGTCGATCACTACGAAGATATGAGAATATAGACTAGCGACTGAGTGGATAGTTGCTGAGACTTCCTCAACTGAGGCTCTCGTCTTCCTGAAGTTGTGCTTGTCGTAGAGAACTTTCAGGCTTGCTGGCATAGAAGACAGTCCTTGAACTAACTGCTTGAGAAGGGTTTTGAGTAGATGATCAAGCTTCTGTTCGTTATGCTGCCGGTAATTACCATAGATATATGCAATCCCGATAGTTTTATCATCTCCAAAGCGGGTAGTGAGCTCGTCAATCACGATCGACGTAAGGATTGTTTTCCCTGCTCCGGGAGCGCCAGGACAGAACAGTGTCTTCCCAGTCTCGATCCACTCTTGAAACTCTCTGGAAGTCAGAAGCCATTTGCAGGTGCCTTCTTGTCGTTGGCTCAAGATGTCACTATGTTGAGGGCCATAGTTTACATGCGTGAGCCACTCTAGGATCTCAATGTCCTCTTTTTTGTCCAACTTACGTTTCACCTCTCTGATGTTTGAATCGGTTTGCAGAACAGTTTTATGAACTAAGGCATAAGTTAGGAGGTTGTTATTGGACATTAAATCCTGATCTACTCACTTTGGCTCAGAATCTTCTTTGCTGTAGGCTCCCTCTCAACGTCGCTTGCCTGTACCTGGCCCAGTAATTCCTTCGCAAAGGCAGCCGCCACAGCAGCTGCATGAGCTTGCCACGCCTTGTTTTTATGCGAATCAGCATAATCGCAAATACCCCGGATGGTAATACATGGGAAGTTATGCGCTAGCCCTGCAGCTTCCATCTCAACACACAGGACCTGACCGCCTAGATTCCTATTGAGCTTGTCACGAAAGACGCAATCCTTGATGACTTCATTCCCAGATGCGATAAGCCCGTAATGCACTCGCATCTCTCTGGGCTTCCTTTTTACCGTTTGGCTCGTGTCGCAGTAGCGACAGTCGTCTTCTATATCACTTTCCTCAGCTTCCTGATCGTCAATACGGACGACACTTCCATCCGTAGTACTCTTACTGACGTGATCATAGTTCGCCTTGAACAGTTGATCTTTCAGCGAATCAGATCTCAGGTACTTGGGTGCCAATCTTGGCCACTTTTTCTCCAGTTCCTCCAAGTAGTCAGGTATCCGAGAGCCAGTCAGGTCATGCTCTGACTCTACCATCGTCAAGGCTGCTAGCAACGCATTCGGCGGACTATTCAACGCCCCAGTCCTCTCGAAGGTGCCTCCTTGATGTGCCTTTCCCAAGTCGTATTGGACTACACCTGGAAACGCCCCAACAGGAGTGCTAACCACAACATCGCCGAGACGGACCTTGGGCGGAATACCGCCGCCGATACCGACCATCAGGCAAAACTTGATATTCGGGAAGGTAGAGACCATATTTGTGGCAACGGTCGCGGCTGAGACATTGCCGATTTTCCCCTTAGGCAGACAAGCGATAACAACACTATGTTTGCCAACAGATCCGAGGGTATACATATTATTATCGCTCGGCGGTTTGGGGAGACCTGCGTGCCTCTGGTCCAACATAGCGATCGCCGCGGTCTGTTCGGTAGGCAGGGCGCAGACCCATCCGACGTGGTAGTCATCATGAGTCCGAGGTTCGGGAACCGTTTCCGACGTCATCGTGAAAAGGCTAGAGAGAGCTCTCTGTTTCAGTGACGATTGACTATGGTTGAGGCAAACGGTCAGTTCTCTATCTTTTGGGGGTTAGGATAGCAATTATTCACCTTGGTTAAGATTGGTTCTGTCAAGGAGGGCTTGCAGTGTATAAACACAGAGGAGATGGAAGGGGAGGACATCTCCTCACCATGCGGCCTTGGGGCTGAATCAGGCAATCATCAGGCATCACTCGTCCAGCAGCCCAGTTACATTAGCTTCTGACAATTGGAGAAAATAGGAGGTTATTGGTGGTGTAAGCGCTGTGGCGTTGAGAATCAGGCTGCGGAAACGATTGTGTAACGAGACCTGCATGCACATCACGTGGTAGAAATGAGCAAATCGAAGACATTTATCCCATTAGCTATGAATGACCCGGGGCTTAACCAAATGACTTATCCTTTACCACATACTGCACTTTCTAGACAATGGGGTATTGAATTCTGTTCATTCTTCAATTTGGCTTAGAGACAAGGAATATGAAGGAATGGTGGGAATATTATTACTGCCTAGCCCAGGACATCGCACTAGCAGTGAGGCTGCTTACCAACTGGTCACTGATACTACTCATGACTATTAGGCAGGTAAGCAAACAGCTTGATTCCACAACATTCTTACATCCACAAGCCACTTTACCCCAAATAGATATAATTACATCACGGTACACATAAGGCCACCCATGACTATAACAGATGGTCAGCATCAGGCACATTCTAAACTATGCGTTGACTTACCGCTCGCAACTGCACCTGCAGCAATGCCATTCATGACACCACCAACGATCTCCTTCGTGTACCCTTGAACCTTCTGGCGGTCTCTGCGAATCCTCTCGGCATCCTTTTGGGCCTTCGATAGAGCCTTCTGGTGGCTTTTTGTCTGGCGTGCAACAATTTGTTGTTGTCGCGGACTATTTGCCAGGCGAGCTATCTCCTTCTGAAGGGCAGCACAAGACTCTTGCACGTCCCGTAAAACCATCTCCTTATTTTGCACTTCAGCTTCGTATTGGCTTTGAAGGTTAGAAATTCGTTGCTTCAGCGCTTTTGTCTCGGTTTCGTGTAGATCTATCATCGTCTTGACCAAAGCCTGACGACCGCGCTTCGTTTCCTCGATCTCTCTATCCACCTCAGCCTTCAGCTCTTGCAGTTGAAGAGAATACTCCTGTTCTGAGCTCGGAGATGTTTTCTCCATCTCGGCATCCAGTATTCTTAGCTGATTCTCATGTTTTCGGCAAGTTTGGTTTAGGTGTTCGGAGGCTGCTATTCCTGCTGTGGTTTCCCCAAGACTCTTTCCTTCGTCCACAACCTCTAGCTGTAATTGAAGTACAGCATGTTTGCCGTGCTCCAGTTGCCTTAGTAGAGTATCGATGATACGCTGTTCTGAGTTTGCGGGGCTATGATTTTCGTCGTAATCTCGAAACATTCTTGCTCCTCGACTGACAAGGTCACTGAAAAAGTCAGAGTTTGTCATCAGCTCAAGTTCTCGGTCTTCAAGAATTCTCCTGTTGTTAGAATCTGAAGACTCAGGCCACATAGTTGTGACGATGGCGAGATTGCTGTAGGAAGCAAATCCACAAATCTCTTTCAGGATTCTCAAGCTTCTCAAATTTGATCCAGCCATTCGGTTATTCGTGATAGGATATAACGCTATGATACCGTGAACCCGCACTCCATTTGCGTATGACGCACCGAGATAGGTTGCCAATACCTCCAGCGTTTCGATATCAGAGCGGCTGGTGTCGTTAAACCCGGGGGTATCTATAAGGAAGATACGTTGACCACGTTTGGTATACTGGAAAGCACCAAGAGAGTTAGTACCTGTTAATTAGCAAAATGTCATATTAGATAGAACCTTTGTTTGGGATGTTACAAGCGTTGAGCAGCGGCCAAGTTTATCACTTACATGAATAAAGCCCATGGCCTATAGTTACGTCATGACCTGTGCAGTTTGAGACGAGTGTACTCTTGCCAGCTCCTGTCAGACCCATAACGAGGAAGAACTTGTCTCCCGGTTCCGGCTGGTTGAGACCAAGAAATGTCTTGAAGGATTCGGCTTGATCGACCAGTGCCTCAGCACCAATGTTGTATTTACCGATGTCGGACATTTCTATAGTCAATCTCTAAATGATTAGGAGCTGAGAGTTGAAGTCCTCGATGGAGACAAAGGGTTGTGCAAGATCTTGGCCAAAATGAAGGCTAGATCGAGCCCCGTCATGGTACAGCCCGGTTAAGAATGCCTAGAGAGTGCCTTAGTGATGAGTCAGTCTTTGAGGGGGTATTGTCCATGGCTATGCAGTATGTGATTCAACCAAGGATGTGTGCATATGCACGTCAGTCACAAGCCTAGAATGGCTAGCTAGCACTTGGCGATTTTGTGTCAGGAAGCGGAAATCAATTGCAAGACTTGCCTAAAAGTATGACAGTAGCAAGTTAGTCTCTACGTCTCGATAAATTGCAATAATTTAATTGTTTCCCTTGTATTTGTATTGTTAAATATACGTCTTTACAAATCTTGTGAAGCCTTTTCGCGGTCGGCGCTAACCAAGGAAAGTTGGTCGCATAAGTTGGCTGCAGGGAAGCCCAATGCTGACAAGGCGCAGGCATTTGTGGCCCCCTTCTTGGTAGTCGATAACCCAATAGCGGTACGGCTATGCATATAAGCAGAGATATCCCGCAGTTAGTTCTGCATAACCAGACTCTGTCGAAAAGGCCTCTCGAGACATTGCGATACTTAAACATCCTGTTCGGTCTCTTAGCTTGCGGCACAAATCAGTCTTGAGCAAATTACCCAGTCCGGCAGCAATTCCCTCGGCATTTTACAGAGACATTTAACCGCCTGGCATGACAGGCACGGGTAATATGCCCAGTCCAGTGGCAGCGGGGTTGTTGAATCCTGTATCCAAGAGCTTTCGTAGCGGTCATGCCCCACGGTGAGAAGGCCATTGGGTGAATGTCTTCGAGATTGTGCTACTAATTTTCAAAGACCGAATGACGCATTTATCGCCTTGATGGGCATGACTGGCTCGGGAAAGAGCTCCTTTATAACAAAATGTACCGACAAGTCAGCCACAATCGGTCACGAGATGATATCATGTTGGTCAACTGGCAACCTTTGCGTATCCCAGAGAAATCTCACTCATGCATGTCAGGCACATCTATCGTCGACGTCTACCCATACGAGGTAACATCCGACTTTACTGTATATCTCATTGACACGCCTGGCTTCGATGACACCGGGAGAAGTGATACCGAAGTCCTTAGCGAGATTGCCGCCTGGCTCACAGATTCTTACAAGCACGAAATCCGGCTTCATGGCATAATCTATCTCCACCGAATCAGTGATGTTCGCATGCAGGGCTCGGCTAAAAAGAACTTGGTCACATTCAAAGAGCTGTGTGGTGAAGATGCGCTGAAAAGGGTGGTTTTGGCAAGCACTATGTGGGATATAGTTCCCGCAGAGAAAGCTACCAAGCGAGAGCAAGAACTCAAAGACACTCCAGAATTTTGGGGCTGGATGCTTTCAAAGGGCAGTTCAATTCATCGATACACTAACACGGCAGAATCCGCTAGAGAGATAGTCCTCTCATTAGCCGGTCACAACGCACCGATAGCCACTGATTTACAGAAACAGATGGTTGATGGAGGGAAAAGTCTCGATGAGACTTCGGCCGGCCAAGGGCTTAAAAGCAAACTTCTCAAAGAGCGACAGAAATTGACACTAGAGCGCCAAGAGCTCCTTACCCAAATCAAAGCAGCAAAAGAAACACAAGATATTGACACAGAGGAGGCTTTACAAGAAGAGAGTGATAAATATTCCGTTTTGATAAAGAGGGCTGAAAGATATTCCGTTTTGATAAAGAGGGCTGAAGAAAGTGCCAGAGCTTTAAGGATGACCATGGAAAGCCTGATCGCTAAACGAGATTTGCGTGTTGTAGAAATGACTAAAGAGATAAGAGAGGTCCAGAATGAGTACGAAATGAACTTCAGGCTGATGAAAGAGGACGAGATAAGGTTGAAGAATGAGAGGCTCGATTTAGAGAACCAGCAAAAGCTCCAACGAGAACGAAATTCGAGCGTCAAGCCATCAGCCAGTACTCAAGATGCTAACACGGAGCTACCTGGCCAACGTCCATCCAAGGATGAAGGAGGTATACCTGCCAGCAAGATGGAGGTATCTGTGTCTATAAGCAAGTCATTCTACATTTTGCAAAGCCCTCTTTGCTGGAGTTGGTAAGCCTTAACGAAGTCATACCGGACGAGAAACTAGCTAACAGCACGATTCAAAGCAACGAGGTGGAGCTCCTGGAGCTGCAAAACGGGAAGCGAATGGAGCTAGGCTGCTTGAGTGCTGTAGGCGATCAAAGAACAGTGTGGATCGCTCGTTACGAAAATAACGATTGGAGTAAGAAATCGATAAGTCTGGTAATATGAGAAAATAGCTAACAGCAAAAGGATGGTCTATGAGCTTTGAACGATACTATCCAACGCTGGCCAAGGATATAAAGTCGTATGGCCTCAATGCCGTCAAACTATGTGCACTTGGTCCTGGCGCCCGTTACTACACCGGCTGGAACGAGTTCCGTACCTACAGCTGTTCGCCCAAATTCACCAGAGCGATCAAGAGCATCAAAAAGGGCAAATATTCAATCACAGCTGTGTGCTTTGGATACGGTAGCTCCTTTCTTGTTTCTTACGGCGCTGAAAATGGCCACCTCGGTTGGACCCATGATCTTCAGGGTCACTACCCAAGTCTGAATCGTTTTCTGAAAAGCCAGAAGAAGCTGGGAAATAAGATCAGTATACATGTGAGCTCTGAATGATACTGTAGCAATATTCTCAGCACTAATATTCTTTTAGGCGGCGACGCTTGACCTTTTTAGTAAGACTGATTACCTCGTTGTCTTTACTGATAATGAGGGGAGGGAAAGTAGCAAACTGAAGTACAAAATGCACTGTTCTGATAAGAACACCCGCCAGGCGGTTGAAGACTGGTGGGAGGTAACTAAAGGGCGTCGGCCACCTCACAAGTGACGAGGTTGAGATCAGATACAGTTCATAACACCCAACACAGCGGTCCATACTTTAATAAATTTTACTTCCAAAAGGCAATATAGTTACCTTGTAGGAATACAGTCTCTTGAGCCACAACTCTCTCTGATAAGGCTAAGAGGTCAAAAGAGGCTTCTAAGTTCTGCCTGCTGATTTAAGCTCTCAGTCACGAGCCTCAACTACAAATAACACATATAGCTAACAACTTAGAAATTGTTATATCGCCGTAGATTAACTTCATGGCTGTCTTGGATGACGAGTTGAGATCCAACGTTAAATAAATTCCTCACTGAAAGTCTGGTCTCTGGACCGACATAAATTAGAGACTACTGTACTTTACCTCTCCGTTTTTCTTCCAAGAGTTCTTTTCTACTTATAACATTACAACAAAAGAACATAATAACGCGTTGTCATTGCTTTCCAAAACGATAATTAATCTATCCAACATCCGATAAAACCACCGGCCACTATGGAGCCAATCCCAGAATCGTCTCAGCAGTCAGCACCAATCATACCTGAAACCCCTGTTCGGTGTCACATAATGTTCTTCCTGCTGTCGCTCGGTGGCGCGTTGGTCTTTCTCAACATCAGAGACAACTTCAACACGGCATTCTTCTTGGCTGCAAGCGCTATATTTCTCACTGTTGCCATAGCAGGTTCAACGAGAAAAAGGAGAAAGCAGATTAGACATTCTAATTGAGCTATCTCGCATCGAACCCTTCGCCTCGGGCAGTTCGTTAATTCGTCTATTCTATTCACCACTTCTCATACATGGTCTTGTACAGCGCATCACAGAATAGCGTGATAGCTCTTGACCCAGCTTCAAGAACAGCATCCATCGCAATAAACGGATGAGGTTGGCCTTTCATGACATTCAGCTCCGCCTTGACACCAGCGTCTTGCAACTTCTTCGCAAACTGCTCGCCCTCCGACCTAAGTACATCCAGTTCACCGACGACAAAACAAGCAGGCGGCAGCTTGGCGAAGTCTCCCTTCCAAAAAATGGGACTTGCTTCGGGATGAGCCCAGTCTTGCTTGTTGGGGAGATAGTGATTTCGGTACCAGAGCATTTTCGGGGCTGGAAGTGCGGGAGAGTGTTGGTTTTCTTTCCATGAGATGTTGTTGGTTGTATCGGCGGTGTTGTCCATCACGGGGACGGAGAGGAGTTGGAGGGAGAATTTGGGGGATCCTCGATCAGCAGCTCGTTGGCACATTATAGCAGCCAAGTTAGCGCCAGCAGAAGAGCCGCCTGAAAGTTCAATGTTAGCACCAAATCGCACATATCTCGTTGTATTGTAACCCACCTGTTGCCAGTTTTGAAGTATCTAGGCCGAGCGTATCCTTGCCCTCGCCCATGACCCAAAGAACAGCCTCCCATGAATCATGCACTGCCGCAGGGAACGGGTCTTCAGGGGCCAGTCTGTAATCAACAGCCACGACGACACATTTGCCCCTCGCACAGAGATGCGACGCAATAACATTCTCAGTATCTATTGTACCGAGAACCCAACCGCCACCGTGGTAGTAAATACACACAGGCCATCCATTCTCTAGCTTGTCGCCAATTGGAGTGAAGCATCGAACCTTGACATCAGGCCCTTCGCTCTCTTTGCGTTTGATGGCGTAGTCAATTGTACTTGCGACGCTTTGCAAGGGACCACTACCGGGGATGAGGATGCCACTGCTTCGTGATGCTTCTACTGGTTGGAGGTGAACTTGTTGCTTATCGATGATGTGTTTGTTGTAGAATGCTGCATATTCGGGGTCAATCCGATCAAGGACTGACTCGTGCAGAGGATAAGGTGGTTGATTGCTCATATTGAAAAATTGTGCCGTAACCTACAAAAGAATTTGTGGTTGAATCGATGATCTGAAGATACGCCGATGGCTGTTGTGAGTGACGATGGTGTCTTTAAGCTTCGGAGGTTTATTTCGCGCCGGCCCTTTTGAGCGGGTTTCCGAAATCGGGCATCCGGTGGAACCTTCACAGTCTTTAGTGGTCAGCTTGCACTGGGTTGAGATCGTCGCTCTACGTTACATGGAGGGAGCACCAACCTCGTGTGAGATGGTAACCTACGCTTATGCTGGTAACACTGTGTTTCGAGTCAGCTGCAATGATGATTGCAGGGCATTGCTATCTTGATAGGTGCTTGGATATGTAACATCCGAATCTAAGCCCTTGCAACCTGTATCTTGTCTCCCCCGCATGTCCAGTCTTGGTGCAAAGGTGAGATAAGAAGAAAGATACGAGGTATAACAACGGTCTTAAAGCTGCCTTTTGCTTTTGATCATTTCAAGTCTTTTCAACAGTAAGTCACACAAGGGGCAGCCATTTTGGGTCGCTGGTTCTCAAACAATTAATCGCCATGGACGCCAAAGATCATAAAGACGATGGCATCATCGACGACACCTACGCCGAAGGCACTGGCGAGGAGACAGTTCTTGAAGTCGACCATATCGCTGAACGTCAACTGTGTCGCAAGTTTGACGTCCGCTTGATGCCCGTTCTAGCCATCATGTGTAAGCCTTTACCTTTACTATTCACCAACTCATCTGACCGATCATCTACAGACCTCTTCAACGCCTTAGACAAAGGCAACCTAGGCAACGCCCAAACCGTCGGTCTCAGCGACGGTCCGTCCCCAAAATCCCCATCATGTACCCAGACTAACAACGACAGATCTCAACTTCAAACCAAATCAATACAACCTCCTCGTATCAATCTTCTTCGTGCCCTACGTCATCTTCGCTCCACCCACCGCCATCATCGGCAAGAAATACGGCCCCGCGCGCGTCCTCCCGATTCTCATGTTTACGTTTGGATCCATGACTTTGCTCGCTGCTTGCACGCAGAACTTTGGTGGCATGTTTGCGCTGCGGTTCTTTCTTGGCATGGCGGAGTCGGGATTCTTTCCGTTGGTGATTTATTATTTGACTACGTTTTATCGGAGAGGTGAACTTGCGCGTCGTTTGGCGGTGTTTTATGCTGCGTCTAACATCGCGAATGCATTTGTACGTTCCCTCGCCTTTGAAGATGAGGTCTTTGGCTAATGATAGCAGAGCGGTCTCTTATCCTTCGGCGTCTTCCAAATCGACTCCAAGATCTTCGTCTGGCGATATCTCTTCATCATTGAAGGCTCAGCCTCTGTGCTCTTCTCGATCTTTGCATTCTGGTACCTCCCTCGCAGTGCAGCGCAAGCCAAGTTTCTCGGCGAAGAAGAAAAAGCACTTGCTTTTCATCGCATGCAAGTCGACTCTTCGTCCGTTGTACAGGAAAAGTTCAACTTCAAGGATTCGATCAAGATCTTTACGTATCCGACGACGTATTGCTTTTTGTTGATTGAGATTTGTCTTGGTGTGCCGATTCAATCGGTTGCGTTGTTTATGCCTCAGATTATCCAACGATTGGGATATGGACCTGTCAAGACGAATCTTTACACTGGTAAGTAGTTGATGAGTCGCAAGTATTTTCTCTTACTGATGCAATATGAAAGTCGCACCAAATGTTGGCGGCGCTGTGATGCTTCTCATCCTGGCCTTCAGCTCAGATTTTCTACGCATCCGCTTCCCTTTCATCATGCTCGGTTTCGCCCTCACCTTCATCGGCTTCATCATCTACGCCGCAATCTCCGACGTCCAGGCTCAATTGCAGTTGGCATACTACGCATGCTTCATGATGGTCTGGGGAACATCTGCTCCCTCCGTTCTCTTATCAACGTGGTATAACAATAATATTGCTAATGAAGGGCGAAGAGTAGTCCTCACCTCAGTTGGCGTCCCTCTCGCCAATCTCATGGGTCTCGTATCAAGCAACATCTTCCGCGAGAACGAAAAACCAAAATACCCCACAGCTCTTATCACGACTGCTTGTTTCGGCGCGTGTGGATGCCTCATTGCGGGTCTACTTGGTGGGTATATGGTGTACGATAACATGCGGAGGAATCGTAGAGCGGGGAGGAAGACGACGGCTGCTGATGTCCCGACGAAGCGTCTGCGCGACGGGCCAGCCGTGCCCGAGTTTCGCTGGTTCCTGTGAGGATTCAAGGAGAGGAAAGAAAACTTGGGGCCTCGATTATCAGTGATGAAAAGACTTAGGTAACTTAGCATAAGTTTTAGATATATTTTGCTGAGTTTATTTTGATACCCTGTATTGAGTTCTGATGCTTTCTTGCTTGTCGAGAAGAGGGTCAGCGGAATTGGGCTGTAAAGAGGCAAGATCAGCACCCCGCAGCGGGTTTGGAGGAGCGGGGAAAATAACGCACTGTGTTGTGTCTGTATTGTTACTACGTTACCTTCAAGTGACGATCCTGGTCTTGCAGATAACGATAAAGTAAGGAGGCCAGAATTGAAGCCGAGATATATCCCGGGTGTTATACCAGTTGCCCATTATTTGTCCGTCTGTATGTATCACTTCGATCAACTTCACCGCCATCATGTATTCTCCCAAAGTAGGCGACAGCCTCGACTCGCTCGACACGCCCTCCATGATCGTCGACCTTGATGTCATGGAGGCCAACATCAAGAAACTCATGGACCGACTACTTCCAACTGGACGCAACATTCGGCCCCATCTCAAGACGAGTAAGAGTGCTATCGTCGCAAAGAAGCTCGTCGCTGCTGGGGCAAAGGGCGGATGTGTTGCGAAGCTGAGTGAGGCTGAGGCAATTGCCGCGGCTGGCTTCACGGACCTTCTCATCACTTGTGAGATTGTTGGAGCAGCCAAGGTCAAGAGACTGGTCGAGTTGTTCAGAAAGCATCGGGAGATTAGAATTGTGGTGGACGACCAAAGAGCTGCAACAGCTATCAACGACGCACTGGAAAAGTCGGGTATTGAGGATCCCATTTCTGTCTTGATAGACTTGAATGTCGGCCTGCACCGCACGGGAACTCAGCCCGAAGGAGCTATTCCTCTAGCGAAACACATGGGCACCCTGAAACACATGCGGCTCATTGGAATTCAAGGCTATGAAGGTCATCTTCAACATCTTCCCGACTTTGAGGACCGAAAGAAGCAGTGCCTCGAGTCAATGAAAATCCTCACTGATACTGCCCAAGCACTCAAAAACGAGGGCTTCAACATCGAAGTCGTGACAACAGGCGGAACAGGCACAGCGGACTTTTGCGCAACGGTACCCGGCGTGACAGAACTGCAGCCTGGCTCTTTCATCTTCATGGACACCGACTACCGCAACGCCATTGGAACATACTACTCTCACAGTCTATCCTTTCTCGCAACGGTCGTGAGCAAGCAAGGAGAACGACAGGTCACAATCGACACTGGCCTCAAATCTCTGACGACGGATAGTGGTCTTGCTGAGTGCAAGGATCAAAGATATAGTTACTTCCAATTGGGCGATGAGCATGGAGCTTTGACTTGGGAGGAGGGTACACCGGCGCTTGATGTCGGCGATAGAGTTGAGATGATTCCAAGTCATATTGACCCAACTGTTAATCTTCATGACTTTTACTATGCGTATCGGAATGGGGTTATTGAGGAGATCTGGCCGGTTGACTCGAGAGGAAAGGTCCAATAAGACAATTAGCTAGGCAATACGAATAAATGTGATGTTGCAGAATTGGCTCTGTGAGTTTCATGAAAGAAATTGATCTGTTGGAGGGTTAACTTGTTGTGATTACCCGAAGTTCGCCTGATTCGCTTTTTAACCGCCCAACAAGGGTCTGAGTTAGTCAACGATGTTGGTTGAAACCCGACCTGCATCTCACCCAATAATCATCCCTGTCCAACTACACCTCGTTGGTCGCAGGATCAGGTGTCATTTTATTTTTCGTCGCAAGGCATCCATCGCCAAATTCCCTTCTCCCTCTGTCATCCCCACTCGAGTCGATCACGTAGTTGCGCGTCACCGTCAGCAGCCATGACAACACAAGTTCCAGCTCTCACAACAACCTTCACGCCCGCCAAGTCATGCTTTCAGTACTACAAGTACAGATACACAGGCGATGAACTCACATGTCTAGAAGGAGGCACCGGTGCGCCCAGCGCGTGTACCTACATGCAGCTTGGTCCCTCAGGGAGCGACGCAAACTGCTTCCCTAGCAGCTTGGAACTCGGTTCAACGTTTTACTACTCCCCCGGTATATGTCCCAGCGGATATGAAGTCGCATGTAGTTCGACTGTCGGCGGCGAGACGAGAGCGACGTGTTGTCCAAGGTAGGAAGGCGAATGGCTGTTGAAAGGGCGTGCTGACGGTGATGCAGTTCGTTTAGTTGTCAAACAGAGACAGGCTGGCCTTGGTACAGCACTGATCTTTGCACCATCGCGATCCCACGCACGGTCGAGGTCATAGTCTCTGAGTCAGTTGTTGGAGGAGACTGGAAGAGGACTACTGTTAGCGGCGCTGCGGCTAATGCTATTGGTATTCCTATCCGATGGCATTCCTCCGACTTTGCATCGACCACCACTGGAGCAAGGACTTCTGCGACGGGTACTGCAACTGAAACAACATCTTCTTCGACCGGCACTTCTTCGAGTGATTCCTCATCGGATAGTGGGGGATTGAGCACTGGAGCCAAGGCAGGCATTGGTGCCGGCGTTGGAGTTGCAGCTCTTGTTGGATTTGCTGCATTGGGTTGGTTTGTGCTCCGGGCGAGGAGGGCTAAGCAGGCGAATAATGCTGCTGCAGCTAGGGAAGAGGAGGCTAAGGAACCTCAGATGCAGCCGCAACTGCAACCGTGGGAGCTTGATAGTCATGAGGCTATGGTCCCGGCTGAGCTACCATCGGATAGTGTAAGTCATGCTCGGTATAAATGAAGCAGGGTAATACTAAGTAATTCAAGCGTTGAAGGTTATTTTATTATATGGACTTTACATCCTGCGTATTCAGTTTGAAGCAACCTCCTTCTCACTAGCAATGGCAAATATTGAAGGATGGTGTGCGCGACTGACAAAAAAAGACTTTAGCCGGGGCTTTCTTGCGCCTAAATTAAGACAGAATCTATTTCTGTGGTTATGATATTGCGCAGACACATTCATTTTTGCAAGTCACATCAATGGACCTGGTGGGGGGTGTTAAGCGCTTATGAGCTACCCGAAAACCCGGGCGCTTGCGCTGCGAAGGTGATTGGATAGTGCGACCCAGCAATTTGGCTCCGTAGCACGTTCACTTCAGGATTCTATTAATTGTCACCTGATTATGATAATGATGTAAGCGTTAAGCGCCCTCACACAATTTAGCTTTAATTGCAGAATAGTTTTCAAATGTGCTGCCACGGTAGTTAAATGATTGATAGATTCATGCCCCTCATTCTGGCGGTGGCACTAGCTAATTACACCACTCATGAAAGCTCTCAACAATTGGCCTACTGGGTACTTCAGTGGAATAGCTTAATCCTACTACGTTGCTCACGTTCATCAATAGCCTTATGTTTGATATTAATTAACTTTGAGACAAAAACACCCAAGTGTATTGCAACGGTAAGCAGTGAGTCGCGTGATGACTTGTAAGAACACAGAAACATGACCTAACCTACTCCAGTTGATGCTTACGCTGACTAAAAGTGTCTGGACACGGACGAATTCTTATGCCGAGCGGACATTGTACAATCCTTGTGGACATTCTGCAATGCCGTTGATCAGTTACAGATGAATAATAGCCAATCATGCTGTGTTAGTCTAACTTGATAGAATGATCACGGACTTTTGCAGCGGACCAACTTGAAATTGTGGGCTGTAAGTAACAGCCACGGACTTTGACAACGGACGAGCATATAACATTGTTTGTAATATTGTACCATTACAACAATGATTTAGTTCAGCGATAAGTGAGGACAGATATAAAGCGCCGTCTGAAGACATAAATGAGAAGATTCAGATTACAATTCATGCCTTGACGCATAACACCATCAGCATTAACAACCGATATTCCAAAGTCATGTCCAAGACCATTGTCATCATAGGGGCTACTGGAGCTCAGGTATGAAAATGATCAAACCAAGTGAGAAGTTTCTAACATGCATAGGGAGGATCCGTGGCTCAAACATTCCTCCAGCTCCCCGGGTGGCATGTCCGCGGTGTCACGCGGAACCCAGAAGGAGAGTCTGCGAAGCGTCTCAAGTCCGAGGGTGTTGAGATCGTCCAAGGCGATCTAGATGACAAGGATTCCTTGATTCGGGCATTCCAGGGTGCTCACGTTATCTTCTCCAACACTGACTTTTTCGCCCATCTGCAGCAAGCAATGGCCCAACCCGATATAACCAAGAACCGCACAACACTCGAGTACGCCTACGACCGAGAAGTTGGCCAAGGCATCAGAATTGCAGAAGCAGCAGCAGACCCTTCAGTCATCAAGACTCTGGAGCGCTTCGTCATGTCAACACTTAGCCACGCCACCAAATGGAGTGGCGGGAAGTACAAAGCGGTCTATCATTTCGATAGCAAAGCCGCAATGATCAAGGCTACAGAGGAACGTTTCCCTGGAGTAGCAGCCAGAATGAGTACCGTGACCATTGGGCATTACGTCACCGTTTGGAAGCTTTTCGACAGGCTAGCCCCCAAGCTTCAGACGGATGGTAGTTACCTCGTGTCCAGAAACACACCGCCGGACTTCAAGATGCCATTCATAGTCACAGAGAGGGATACAGGCGGTTTTGTCAAGGCGTTGGTTGACCTGCCACCTAACAAACATATTATGGGCGTCTCGGAGGAGATGACCTTGCCTGAATGGGTAGAGATATGGGGGCGTGTTAATGGCGTGAGAGCGGCGTACAAGGAGATTTCACGAGACGAATTGTTCGAAGGCGTTCCGGAGGACTTTTCCAAGGAGATTGGGGACGGTTTCGATTACTTCCATGAGTTTGGTTTGACGGGTGGAGATCCAGCAATTTTGCATGCAGACCAGCTTGGGGTTAAAGTTCCGGTCACCTCGATGGAGGAGTACATCAGAAGTGAAGACTGGTCTACAGTTATCCAGTAGCCTTAAGAATTTCTCATTCGTTGCTCATAAGTTCCATGTATGTGATTGGAATGCAACTGCTTCACATAGTTATTATCTTAGTATTAAGGTTAGGTTGCTAATTCTTCCGAGATACTACGAGAGCAATCTGCAAAGCGCAGTAGTTAATATCGTTGAGCTTCCCAGTCATACTCCCATACTTTGACACCGTCTACAACCAGGTCATAATGGACAAGCAGTCTACCTGCTTGTGTAGTGTCGAACGTGACCTTTCCGAATTTTGAAGAACCCCACGGATGTGAGTAAATTGACACATCGGTCTCCTCAATCTCCTCGTGGAACCTATCGAATGGCTCATAGAATTGATTCAGCGGCGAGGTGGAGAACTCGATAACCGGCTTGTCACCTTTGCTCTTGGCAGGGAATATCGTGGTGGCATGTTCATGGCGGTCCTAGCATGTGTTAGCTTCACCATTTAGTACGTGATACAGGAAACTCACGCCGCTGAGAATAACAGCACCACCGTTCTGCTTCATCGTATGCAGGATCGAATCCCGCTCCCAGAGAAATCCTGACCAACTATCTGCTGAATCTGGGCCTCTCCAATTCCTCGTAAAAGGCACGCTGCTGACTACAACTTTCCAATCAGTTTCTGATGTAAGCCACTCGTTAAAAGCAGTAAGCTGGGCTGCACCGAGCATTGTTTTCTCTGGACCATCAGCCATCGCATTATCTGATCGATATCGCCTTGTATCCAATACAAAGAATGCTACACCTTGATATCGAAAGGTGTAGTATGTCTTGTCAGCACCATACTCTGATGGCGGGTTCGCGTTTCCATGATAGTTCCAGAATGGTTGCATGGCTGTCCTGTAAAGCCCCGTGTCATTCCCCGCCCAGTCATTTATGATCTCATGATCATCATAGACATGTATCCAAGGGGTTGCGCGAAGTTGAGGCGACCACGAAGGGGACGCATACACCTGGCGATATGCCGCCGAGTATGTGTCAGCATCCCAGCCGAGTGAGATGGGGAGATCAATGTAGATAAAGTCGCCGAGAAATAGTACCATATCCACTGAACCCTCAGAAAGGTATTTGCCTAAGTGTTCAAGTCCTTTGATTCGAAGGCCATGGTCCAAAGGGTTGTATGGATAGAATGGCTTGATGCAACTTGAAGAAACTAGACTCCAACGCTTTAATTGACTGCCAGGTTGAGACAAGGTACGAAATGACCCAGTGTGGCTTGCATTGCTTGCGTATGTATAAGGAGTGTCTGGCTCTAGACCTTCGATCAAGACTGTCGCGACATAATCAGAATGTGCACTTAACAAGACGGATTTGAGTATTTCTGTCTCTGCATGCCCGTCAGACTTTGCAGTGACTGTGATCTGAACATAATCAGAGATAGGAGCCCTCAACAAAATCCGAGCCGTCGAGTCATCAACATGACCCATCCGAGAGAAGGACAGATTGGTACTTTGATGCAAAAGATGGCCTCTGAAAAGAAAGTCGAGAACAGCAACGAGACATCCCAAGTTGATAAGGAAGCCGCTTGCAGTGAAGAAGGGCCTACTGCTATCGACAATAGCCAATATTGGGGCAGAGCCTAGACGTCTTTTGACCCGAAGCTTGCTGTATTTGAGTAGTGCTAGCTCTGCGCTGAAGGCAAGCAGAAATATGATAAAGCTCCCATAAATACGATCTAGATATCGCTTTCCTATGGGGTGCTGATTCATGTCAGCAAGCTATCATGGGTCATCGTAGCGAGTGAACTTACAAATCGGACAAACAGTACAGATGTATAGCGTAAAGTAAGTGACGCAGCTGCGATTACGGCGTCGAGTACATTCACTGCTAACGGCGTGTTATTCATGATTGTACTTTCCAACCGTCTTAGTTCTGGCTGTCTCCTCTCTCCAACGGGGGAGGGTTTGGTTAAACATGAATGGCTTATCACAGTGAAAGCATAGGGATCCATCCGTTATTTTCTCGCTATCCACCCAGACGTCCAGGATCCTGATTCAGAACAATGATATTATCTTATACAAAAATGGATCCCGAAATCCTTTGTTACATTCGAACTTGATCTAATCAAAGTCTAGCTAAGGTCTTGCCTTTTCGATAAGCTTAACCAGCCCACGTGGGATCAACGATCCACTTATACGGAACCCAACTGCCGAGCCAAGATGTCGACACGGCGCCACTAACGGCTTGAGGCTCCATTATCGCCGGCACGTAAAACCCGGTTGTCTGGGTTGGCCTTGCCACGTGCCTGGTGTCTGTGTCCAAGTCGTTGATGAATAGTATTCTTCCTCGTGAGATCGGGGAACTTTGGGTATGATTTTACCCATTCATGGATTCTTTGCTAGAGCATAATTCGAGACCATACAGGGTAGAACTGCATGCCTCCGACGAAGTCCCAGATGTCCAGAAACCACGTTGCATTGGAGGCGATCAAAAGGTTATATAAATCTAGAGTTTTCCATCCTGCTGACTTACATGGTCAGCCAACAGTGTCAACATTCTTACCTTTACTCCTGGAGGACTTGAAGTCTAGCAATGTCAGACAACAACAAGAACGAGATGCCGGCAGACAAGACCCTCGCTGTATCATCCGATGCCAGCGTCTCCGCTGAGACAGAGAACAATGAGCGTACGCCCGGTCAACTCGACGTATTGGTTCAGGGAGTTGCTCTCTTTTCCGACGGCTACAACATCCAGATTATTGGATACATGAACACCGTTCTAGCCAAGTTGTACGTCATGATAACTTCACTCACCTGATACCTCGAAGTGTTGATCATGAGTAGATACCCAAAGCAGATGACGGCCGAGGTAAAGACCAGGTTATCCAACTCTATCCTTATTGGTGACATCTTTGGCATGCTCCTCTTTGGCCTCTGCATTGACCGGTTTGGTCGACGTGTTGGAATCTACCTGACAACTCTATTCTTGGTTCTGGTATGTATCTTTGTCTCCATAAAGAAACACGTTTGACAGCCGGACCAGGGTATCATCATCGCCACTGCAGCACACGGTGTTACTGTGGAGGGTATGTTTTGGATGATGATCATTGGCCGTGGCGTCGCTGGTGTCGGAGCAGGTATGTCTCTCGGAGCAACCAATAACGATGACTTGTTAACTATTTAGGTGGTGAGTATACCGTGTGCACGTCCCAAGCAGTCGAGTGCGCCGATAGTACTGAGGCTATGCGAAAGCGACGTGGCATGCTTGTTGCCGTCGCGACAAACGCAGCCATCATCTCCGGTTTCGTAGCCTCGAGTATTGTATCCCTCATCGTTATTGCAGCATACAAAGGTGTTCCCCACGATGGTATCTGGCGCATCTGTCTTGGTATTGGCATTGTTGTAAGTCTTCTCCTCCTCCATCAACCAATACCTCTGGGCTCACCTATATAAGCTTCCCCTTGGCATATTCTTCTTCCGCCTTCGCTTGACAGACTCTACTCAATACCAGAGGCATGCGATTCAGCACAGGATACCATACAAGCTTGCCATCAAGTATTACTGGAAACCTCTTCTTGGGTGCTGCTCTGCCTGGTTCCTCTACGATGCCGTAGTCTACCCTTTCAATCTTCTGGCACCGACTCTAGTCGCGGGCTTCTCGAACAACCAGACTATGCAAGAGTCAATTGGTTGGTCAGCGCTCATCAACTTCTTCGCGCTTCCCGGTGCTTTCATCGGAGCGTTGCTCATGGATCGCATTGGCCGGCGTCAAACTTATGCATTGGGCTGGTCTATAGTCTGCTTATTTGGCTTCGTTATTGGAGGCACCATGTACCCTCTCAATAGCCCATCGGCCTTTCCGGCCTTTGTTACTCTCTATGGACTCTTCCAAACCTTTTTGTCAGTGGGTCCTGGAGATTGCAACTTCCTTGTCAGCAGTGAGAGCTTTCCTACTCCTCTCAGAGGTCACTTCCTCGGGTTTGCTGCAGCGATCGGCAAGGTTGGTGCTGCAGTCGGTACCCAGGCGTTGAGCAAGGCCCTTGTCAGCTTTGACGACAAGCTCAAGGGTCAGCAAGTTGTCTTTCTCATCGGAAGTGCTATTTCAGTAGTTGGGGTTCTTTGCGTTTGGTTCTTAATCCCAAATGTAAGTTGCTTCCCAGATTCCTCAATCGACTTAAATTTGCAACTGGCATTGACTATTGTCCAGCACCCCAAGACTCTTGAAGAGGAGGACGTTCGTTTCAAGGCTTATCTGGAAGAAAATGGATATGATACCAGCCAAATGGGGCTGAAAGGGTGAGCTCAGTGAAACAACGCTAGCAGAACGATAATAGGGAACAGCAAATTGAGATATAGTCGAGGACCTCACCAAACTCAACGAGGCTTCGCTCATTCTGTATACGTATTGAACCAACTTGCTAGTGATTGTAAAAAGGCAATTTGAGTCACATAAACTGTCCCAGGCTGTAATTGTGTTGAATTAACAGGTATGTGAGACAAGTATATCCACATTGTCCAACGTGTTAGTTTCCTTCTAAATAAGAAATATTTACGTAAACATCACATTAACTCACCCAAGTAAGTAGACTAGGTATTTCCATTACGAGTTGTTTGATTGCCACAATCATAGCAGCATGAACAGAAAAGCTCAGACATGTATAAGTACCTCTGACAGCTTTCACAGGCCTCCGACATGGATATCTTAATAAAATTTTCTTAGATAATTAAAAAGATACATTTGGTAGAGAGATACTTAGTTTACAGTCCTTTGAACTATAATCTATTAGACATCAGTCTGAATTCCTTCCAAATCCTGTGCATTCGCCCTCACGC
Organism: Fusarium fracticaudum; assembly: GCA_003353625.1. Taxonomy (NCBI): domain Eukaryota; kingdom Fungi; phylum Ascomycota; class Sordariomycetes; order Hypocreales; family Nectriaceae; genus Fusarium; species Fusarium fracticaudum. The sequence goes on along the minus strand of PDNT01000015.1, from coordinate 190,026 downwards.
TGTCCTCCAAGTTAATGAACCTTGTACTATATACCTCCTGAAGTAATGCTTCTGCCCTTGGCATTTGTTCAAAGGTACTTAAGTCTTCGCCACTATCTGCAACAGTCTTCCATTCCTTCTGTGGGAAGTGTTTTCGAAGGATCTTAATAATATTATTAATACTGACAGGTCCAGCCACTGCGAAGATACGTTCAGATTTAACACCAGGATGAGCCAACGCTATGACATGCAGGCGCGCAGTATCTTGAACGTTGATGAAATGTTGTGGTGGAGCTTTCTTGACTATATCATAGTCTCCATGCCAGAGGGCCTTGACCCAGAGGGCCGAGGTTGGATATCCTTGCCTCGAGGAATTGATGATTGGACCGAGATTTGCATTTGGAAGAACTTAAGAATTAGTGACCTTGAAGGAAAGTGGATTTTAGAGCTTTATACCTGTATTGACAACCAGCGTTGATTTGTTATTTTTGATCCATGCAGCAATTTGATGCTCTGCTTCGACTTTACTCGCGGAGTATACAGTCTCTGGGTCTGGCTCAGGTTTCCACGCGTTCAGCATAGCTTCCTCATTAAACGTATCATGATGAATAGTGAATATTTCTCCCGGCTTGGGCTGTGTCGCCGCAAAAGAAGAGGACGTATACACAAAGCGTTTTACGCTTTTCTCTTTTGCACAAGCTTCAAGTGCATTGAGAGCTCCCTTGACAGTACGTTTAATAGCAATATCGGTGTTCTGTGATCCCGTCATGTCATTCGCGACATGTATGAAACCTTGCGCGCCTGAGTCAAAGACGATTTGTTAGTAGGCTAATTGAAGTGGTGCCATGGACTTACCTGTAACAGCATTGTTAAAAGCACCTGAGGCGGTCATGTCTGGAACCTCGACCAGCTCGAAAGATCCGGATCCATACACCTTATTGAAGTACTGTGCAGCCCATTCGTTCTTGCCACTGTCTCTTGTGGTTCCGCGTACTCTGTATCCGGCTTTGAGCAGCTGGTCGACTACATGGGAACCAATAAAACCACATGCACCAGAGACAACAACCCAGCTTCCAAATGGAACAGCGGGTTCCTTGAGATTGAAGGATGGCATGATAGAGGGAGAACGTCCAGGACTTATCTGAAAGAGAAAATAGAGAGATCAAAAGTCACTATCTATAAGCAAAGAAGCTTGGGATACCGTTTAATAACAGGCGAAGAGCACATCTCTTTATAAATGAAACTATCTACTCGATTGGTCAAAGTCATGGAGAGTGGACCGTAAGCCAGCTGCATTAGCGTCAAGCTCTAGTGCATCGCGTTGTGGGGCAGACCATAAGCAAGGTGCATAAGTATGGGATTACCCCTCGTCATAGGACCATCGTAAGTCTTAAGCAACATGGAACCTTCAGCTTGCCCCGAATCTTTACTCTCCACTGAGGGGACAATAACACTCTCAGCCTATAACATCCAACGTCATAAGGCCTTTCCGGACATGAACGGCGCCGAAGATGATTGGACCGGCGTGACAAGCGCCGCAACGAGGAGGAAGCTACAAAACCGGTTGAACCAAAGAGCTTGGCGTGAGTGCACGTGTAGTCGTTTTTGCAGAATGTTTTAGCAGCGGTAGAACTAATGAGAGAAAACTAGGACGTAGACAGAAGGAGAATGGCCACGGAGCTGCCGAGTCAAAACCAACTCTGATTGACTATCCTATGAGTTGGTTTTCGCTGACAGTGGCGCCATCAGATGAAGCAAGACAGCAGACAGACATAATAGCAGAAGGCCTTGTTCTGAAAGATGAGGGTCTCTCACTCATCACTCGGGAAAATGACTTGAGGATCCTTAGCCGTTTCGTAAAACAAGCTTATGAGGAATATACCCTCCGCACCCCAAGACTCTCATCCTTGCCCCTCCTTGTACGCATCAATCTTCTCAATGCGCTGGCATTTAATGCTAGCAAATTGCAGTTCCCATCAGCTGGACTTTGCTGTGCTGACCTGATATCTTCCTTCAATCTGTCGGGGCCTGTGCTGCCTCCCGACTCGACATCTTCATCGGTTGACTGTCCGAATGACTTGCGACCGACGTCAGTACAGAGGTCCGTCATACATCATCCATGGATAGATCTACTTCCCTTTGTGGCTATAAGAGACAATATGCTGAACTCTATGGCCCTGGGGCATCTAGATGATGGTGAGCTTTGTGATGACATCTTGGGACTTCACGAAGGCGCCTTGGATGATAGTCCCGCAATGATGGTATGGGGTTATCCCTCGGAATCCGCATCTTGGGAAGTCAATACAGCCTTTCTGCAAAAGTGGGGGTGGATTGTCAAAGGCTGTCCACAAATCATCACAGCTACTAACGCATGGAGGATCAAAAGGGGAGAGAATCCAGTGTCTTTCGAAGCCTAGGTATTATTCAACATAAAACTCTACATGGATTCCTTAAGCACACGATATTCGCAATCAGTGGGCCCGTCCCCGTTAACGTTGACCATATCTTGAGGGCACGCGCTCATGACGACGATAAGATCAATCTCAGCTCTCAGGATGACATATTGGCCCTTGTCGCTGGTAGGAGCACGGATATCAATTCCGCCATGATGATCTACAGCCACATTCATAAACAGGTTTAGCGGATCGGGTACCCAATCGGCTCTGGGCTTGATCTCGGGCAGCTCTTCCAGGGCATTGTGCATGTTGTCATAGCAACTACCGTGGTATCCCACAGCCCCCAACTGGCGATAGCGCTCAGCATCGCAAGCGGGGAAGAGTAAGTCGTGGATCCCTGGGGTCGTGTCATCGACAAGAGTCAAGATGGGCTTGCGACGGGAACTGTATAGGTTGTCTCCCTGTCGCAAAGAGATGCTTGAAAGCATTGCTCGAGTATGACTAGTTGAGAGGTAGTCATCGCCATCCTTGGGATTAAAAGCCCAAAAGTCGATCACTTGCTTTCCGTGTGTATTGATGATTTGGAGACTCTGGCCCTGCTTTAGCAGGATGGAATGACCTTGCCGGGCGGGAAGTTGAGGCATTCTGACGGATAGACTCTAGGGCTAAACGAGTAAGATTGAAGGCGGGAGAGTTCAAACTGAGTGCGCTTAGGCAGAGCTTGTCATATGATTTGCAACTTTAAAATGTATTCACGGCTGGCTGGGAACTCAGTACACGCTTGCTGACAGGTGAGGGGTCAATGGTCTTGGTCACTTACCAATCAGTCACATGACGTCAGCCAGTGGCGACCGAATTTTCGAATAATATAAATTAAACTTAAGGTTCAAGTTTACTTTATATGACTATAAATATTCTACTTCTTATAGCCCATGCCACCAGGTTGATGCATTTAAAGAGAAACTCGAACTAAACGGAGTATAGGCACTAGAATTACTAATAAGCAATTCATATACTCCTTCCTCCATGGCCCAGGCATCCCGCCCCTCATCCCGGAAACTAACAACATACCGCTTCGACATCTTGATAACAGCAGTCTTAGTCTCACCAGCACGGACAAATACCTGGTCGAAGCCCTTGAGCTCCTTGGTTGACCGGATCAGGCTAGGGTTCTTCTGGCGAGCATAGACCTGTACAACCTCTGATCCATCCAATGAACCAGTATTGGTAACTTGAACAGACACAGTGACGAGGCCCTTGTTGTCATCGCCATCTGAGCTAATCTCGGCAGAAAGAAGACTTAGTTCAAAGGTGGTGTAGCTCAGGCCGTGACCGAAAGGAAATGCAACATCTCGTTTGGTAGCCTCATAGCAACGATACCCAACGAACACATCCTCGCCGTAAACAACACGATTTCGCCGGGAAATATAGTACTGTTATATTATATTTCTAATAAGCTTATGTAGCTTAATATTAAAATTAGCAAGCTAGATATTATTCTAATATAAGCAATGCTGGAAAAGCTCGCCCTGGAGTCTTTCAAGAACGCGCAAGTCGTTTTGTAATGGACTCGTTCCTATAGCTAACTGTCGTAAGAACTGTAGAGTCTTTTGAAGTAGACTCCGTACTACTTCTTCTCTAACATATATATGGAGAACGGGATCTTGCAATACAGCAGAAAGGACTAATACGTTCCCCCATTGTCTACATCATTATTAATAAGGTATTTGCGAAATCTTCTGGTAGGTACTACTTACGTGTGTGCTGTACCAAAGACGTTTGTGATAATGGGCCGCTTGTCACCCAGGCCGTGAAAGGCATGACAACATTCGATGAGTGCCTTGATAGCTTTCCGGGCTAGCTTCAGTATTTGAGGACTGGCTTCATCATGCTTTGTCCTTATATGGCTAACCGAATACGTCACACTGTCCTGGTGGACATCAGATGCGAAATCAGTGATGGTCGAGGCGGGAGTTGGTGCATGGTTGCTGATCGATTGCGATGAGTGTAGAATTTGTCTTAAAAAGGGCCTGTATAAAATGATCTGAGTACTCCAGTACCCTGCTCGTAGCCTTGCTGCTAGAACGTCATCCGCAGGTGGGTCGTCTTCTCGAAAGGTGAAGCTGGGGGGGACCCAATGCATCCCAGACACATCGTGAGAGACAAGGTCGATATTCTTGAATACATCGCCGTCTACCTTTTTCAATCCCTGGGATGCGTGTAGTATCCGATGAATACTATTGGAGTGTGTCCGTAGATATATTTGGCTTAGAAAACTTTCCAGGATACGCTGATCGAAGCCCGTAAGGAGACTCATGTTAGGATACGGCATATCGTCCTCGTACAATAGTAATCCTGATGGTGGGAACGGGATCTCATTGATGATATCACTGCTTTGTGTTATGAAAAATGATGCTGTGATGAAGAGGGTTGTAAGAGCCTTACCTCTCAAGTTGTAAACATGTCCAGAACACAAGAGCAAGATGGTTGTACTTATTTTCCTGAATCAATTCACTGTTGCGCTTGATCTCTCTCATTCTGTCTAGACTCCTGAAGGTAGTGTTAAACATCCGATACTACAGCCTTGTAAGAGAATTTTGATACTTACGGTCTCATGATGACCTGCAACTTGTGACTAGCATCGAGAATGAAAGCCAAGCTCTCCATCGGTCTATCGAGCTGGTCGTGGTACAGACCGGCAAATACATTGACGTATACATTCTTGATGTTATTATAAGAGCCCACATGGTTACCAACGATATCTGTGGCCTTGATAAAGTACTCGAGGCCTTGGTTGTCTTCGAGACTTTTTTGCAGATAGTGATCGAAGGAAAAAACGCCCTCATCATGAAAAAAAGAAGACTGGCTCTGGGTCTTCATTTCTTGGCTTTCGTTCGACAACAAGGGATGTGCAGTGGAGGAGGGAGTCAGGAGTCCAGTGGATAGCTCTCGATGAGAGGGGAGGTACACAGCATTGTCGTGAGCAGCTGGACTACTGTCGGGACAGGACTTCTTTTGATATGCGACATTGGGTATGCCACTATGGTAGTAACAAACTTTCCCCAAAGCCAAGATTGTAAGAACTAAAGCACTATTGATGGAACGATCCGGACGCCCGGCGCTCGGCTGGGCATCTAGTGATCTCTTCCTTTTTTTGCTTGTGGTTTTTGGCGTCCTTGAATCTATTGTAGCGAACTCCCGAATGTCTGATAACTGGGGCTTCGCCGATCGCACTTCAGATGCCAGGAGAGTTTCCAGAAATTGTTGAACCCAGCCATCTACGACTTTTGTTTCAACGATGGGATGCAAATTCAAAATATTATCCTTGAAGCTTTGCACATATGTCCAGACCGTGAGCTCCGAGAAATCGCAACTTCCATCCCAAGACGAGACATTCCGTTTGTGGTGAGCTTGTTCGGGGAAGATGTGGTTCCAGGATTGATCTCCGATGTCGATTAACGGGGGAGAACAGGCTTCCAAGTCGTCATAGGCCATTCGATCGCGAAATCGCATTGCTGGATGAGAATATTCGTCTCCGTCATGTTCGTGATTGGTAGAAAAATCTGCATAGTATCTAATCCCTTCTCTTCGAACATGGCGCTCGATCAATTTACGAATTGAGGGCCAGTCCAATATAGAGCCTGTTGGAGTTGATTGATTAAATGAAAGGACTGGATTAGGAGTATACTCTAGGCGCTCGGGTTTGGCTTCCATCACACTGGCAGCAGAATCGATACCAGTAATAAATGCCGATGCTGACGCTTGTTTGCGGTCGCCATCCTCCGATGACGCTACTTGGTCAGAGAGAAAAGACCCCATCTTGTCCAGTCTTTCGTTGAGTCGACCTATTTCGCGCGTTACAGAGTGAACAGAACTCTGAACTGCCATAAGACGGTCGAAAATGTAGGCTCGGGTCTTATCATTACTACTACTTAGGTCAATGAGCAATTGTTACCACTGCAAGCCATTTGAATTGAAACCTACGCCTTAGGTACTTGGCTGCGGTATTTGTGTTTAACCTCCTGTCTCCAACGAGTTCCATGTGGTATCTTTTCGTCGCACTTGGCTTTGGGCTGTCGCCAGCTATCACACTCCTGCCTGTTATTAATACTTGCGCCTGTGTCATAACGAATGATTCTCACTTGAGGGCGCCGCGTAATCTCGTTCTTCGCTGGAACGAATGACGTGAAGGCGTTTCGGAATGCCTCTTCATGAGAAGCATAGCCCACGTATTGCTGAGGGAGTTCATGACGTGATACGGGATTTGGCAGTGAAGACCCAAGCGCATTGTAGGCACCTGAGGCCAGAAAGATATAAGGCATGCTCCTGTGAGTTATATGGAACGAAGGTTTGTCGGCATGGAGGTTTGGGGAGAGAAGGAGATTGCAGCGAACAAGTCCGTATGAGGTATGGTGCGGCTTCTACCTCGAGTACTGACACCATCTAACGAGTTGTAAGGCAAAAAGGACTAAAATCCTTTGCTTCATAGATTAATTAACCTACTTCTAACCGCACTATTTAGGTAGCGGTCTTGGTCTTATATACGACAAAGTCGGAACAGATGCAGGGGATCTCATTTAAGGTTGGAGCTTATGTACCTGTGCTTGACCGACATTCAGTTGAGACGAATCACGACTACGTATTAACCACAGCTTGTAGAGCTCACGCGGTTCAGGGGCCGACCCGTGTCATCAGCCGGCCACTCCCGTCTGCTGTCACGCAGATCTCTGACCCCATCACGAGGATCGTTTGAGTACTTTTCTACCTTGAAATCGGACATGATCACGTCCTTGCGTAGTTTTCAACAGTGAAAAACAATAAACAGATACAATAATACATTGCACAACATATAAGATAAATGTCTTCATGATCCTGCCTTAATGTAATGGAAAGGCAGACTGCCAGCAGTTCACCGGATACAGCTTCCAATTCAAGGAAGGTCAAGAACTCTATATCTCAAGCTCTAGAGTGCCAAACTTACTTGCTCCTTGTATCACATCCGGTCGACCCGGAAAGATAACGACCCCCTGACCCCTCACTCTATTTAACCGTCCCGAGCTGCCGTTGCCACCTAATTGGCCAGATTGAGGGTGCTAGGACTACTTTCCAAGAAGTGGTGAAAACGCACGGCTTAACCTTTTCTAAATGCTCCGTACTGTGATTTAAAAACTCGTATAAAATAACTTAAAGGAGGGTCGGAACAGTAAAGTTTGGTTAGCGCACGGCCTAGTTATGTTGGGCTTAGGTCTTGAATGAACTTGTCTAAAAAGGGTAACCAATCCGTGGTGCCAGGGTTGTGATTGGATCCTGGCCAAAAGAGGTGGGTACGGATAAAGGTCGCTTATCTCCATGATTATCTCCCTGTATTCTGTTAAGATTAATTCTCTTTCTAGATAATTATCTTTTTAACAAGTAGTTATATATTACATGGCAAAATTAACAATCTCTAGTAAATTCTTTATATATTAATATAAAGACATTAGATTAATACATAGTAGGCTAAGTTCTATTTAGTGCTAAATGTTATATACATAGACTTGGGTAACTAGCAGTACATCGAGCCTGGCTTACAGCGAGTTGTGAGTAAATACTATAAGTTCTTCTGTAAGGCTCACAGTACTGTTATAATCCAGCACATTCTAGTGCCGTAAAAGTGTTAATCATTAAGGTCGCCAAAGTCGAGCTCGCCCGGGATCACGAAGCTTACCAGTCTTACATCCAAGCATTATAGTGGAATCGCCTTTTCGGTCTACACTGGAGCAATTTATGCAGTCCACAACATCGCTGGAGACACATAGTTCACAGATGGTTCGCTTGCAAATATTGAAGCTACCTTTGACAAGTACGTCAACAATCAAGGGCCGAGCCCCTATGCAACGATGGTGTCTGGAAGGGTCGCGTGTCTTCGGCGTCCTACGGGAGAAACGAGTGCTCGATCGACTTCGGCAACACCTATGACAACGACCATAATTTCCACTACGGCTACTATTTGTATACTGCCGCAAATATCACGCACTTTGATCCCTCCTGGCTGAGCAAGAACAGCGGCGTCAACAAGATTTGGGTCAATAATTTTATTCGCGATTGTCTAACCCATCAGCCGATGACCCTTGCTTCCCCTTTTCACGATCCTTCGACTCGTTCCCCGGCCACTGCTGGGCCCAAGGCGCCCTCGAGGCACCTGACGGCAAGGATCGAAAGACCTTAGCCAAAGACGCATTCTCGACTTACGCCATCAAGATGTGGGGCAAACTCAGTGGTGATGCCAGCCTCGAAGCCCGCGGCAATCTCTAACTTGCGGTGACGGCGCGCAGTCTGCAATTGTGCTTCCTTTTGGCAAGCGATAACATCGTCCAACCAGCCGATTCTGTCGGGAACCGCGCGACGGGTGTCCTCTGGGACAAAAAGATCAGTCACACGGCGTACTTCGGCGACGAGATCGCCTACATCCAAGGTTTCCATATGCTTCCGATCGTGCCGAGCAGCGTTTATATACGCCAACCCTTTTCTTTGGACGCGAGGAATAGGATAGATATTTCGCTGGCAACAAGTCTGGATTTCTTAGGAGCGGCGGTTTCACGGGTCATATCTATACATATCTGGTGATCGCAGTCAAGGCTGGCGCCATTGACAGTCATGCCTTTTTTAGGAAGCGGACTACTGATAGTTCCCAACTGGGAGGGTCGAGTCAGGCTTTGGATCTGGCGCATACGGCAGCGTTGGGAGGAAGTTTGGCATCCAATGTTTCTGTGAATTTAACACGTCTTGAGACCCATCGAGTACACCGTAATATATGGTATACACAACGGACAAATTACTCAACGGGGAAACGGTAGCATTAGCTCGAGCATAGTTATGCCTGGGGCGAGGGGGGACAATATAAGAGGCTTCACACCTCTCCTTGGTGCAAGATTCACATTGGCAGAGAATTCAGTTAGCGAGTCCATGGTCAGGACTATTACATTCTGCGGCTCTAGCGCCGAAATAGCGATTGACTGGAGGTACGCAAGATCTTTCAAAGACTTAACGGGGTCTCCAGGCCCGTTCATAGCATCGTGCCAGTCGGTATGAGAGATAGACAAGTTGTGGCCTTGTTTTGCATGGTCACTGGACCACCAGATCGAGTAAGGGTGAGTCCATGCAGCATCATCTTGATTGTTGGCAAAGAGATTGGCATAGAACTTGTTGCTTTGAATAGGTTTAGTCTTATTATCCACCCCAACGGGCATTTGTAGGTGATCTGCCCTGGAGGGAACTAGAATCAGTGGATCATGAGATATCTTCATAAAGATGTTTTCTAAGCTTCGGTTTGATGCTCGTTCATTTATGCTCGAACTGCGAGCTGCTAAGCGTCTAAGATGGCTATGGCTGTGCAGTGCATGATGGTGTCTGGAAGCCGGTATAGCTCTAAATATTAAGAGGGTTAGAATAAGGCTGTGGCGAAATATAGCTTGGAATTTTAAGTATAAAGTATGAGAAAAAATGTTATCTATAAAAACATAGAATGTAAATAAATTCGTTTCGATATAGACTTATTTATTTGGTAAACTTTTAAAGTTTTAATTATTAAGGGGGTTTTAAGCTTATTAATATAAAAGCCTAATAAAACTTAATGCAACGCCAAGCTACATGGCCATTTCATGCTGACCTCTTTTGACTTTCACATCTGCCGCTATTTCATCCGACGTTGCCGCTGGACATTTAACTTAATGCTGCAGTTTAATCGGCAAAAAGCACCGAGCAACTAACGTACGTAGAGCGGGGAAGTATGAAAGTCTGTTCAAGTTCTTAAAGTGCTGCTTGCAATATCGACGCCACGTACTTGGCCGTCTGAAGGAATGACCATTGTAGGATCTGCTATGAACTCATTCTTAGTAGCCACGGGAGCTGCAGCTGATATGCCTTCCATAGCGGCTGCGTAGTTCTCGTATATAAATGATTGTGCAGACATTGTCACGGGCTAAGTTGTTGGTCTCTCCAATGGCTTGCCGAACTGTGGCGTACCATCGCTGCTAGGGAATATATTCCAACTCATTGAATTCAGTATGTACTAAGAACTATGTACCTATGTCATGCTGTCTCCTCCCCATATGGGTGACAAAACGCCCGTCGAATGCTAAAGGTCTCTGAAACCTGAGCCTTGACTTAGGCAGCTGTGGCGAAACCAATACGAGAGTTGGTAGTATCGTATACAGAGTAATAGTTCTCAAGGAACTTCTGTCCGATAATGATGTTGACACCAGAGGAGCCTCCGTCGGAGATCCAAGAGTAGTACTTGCCAGAGGACAAACCGAAGAAGCTATACTGAGCAGTAGGGACCAAGTACTGTGCGGGCGTGAGGGTGTAAGTCGTCGACCCAAACTTGATACCAAAGTTGGAGGTAGGCTTCTTGGTGAAAGCAGCAAGGCCGGTGGAGCTGTCAGTAGAGCCACCAGCGGCAGACAGGAACTTGTTGTAGGCACTAGTAGGGATGTAGATAAGTGTAGTGCCGGTGTCGACGATGCCGCTGCCGGAGCCAAGAGTTGTAGATCCATAGGTAAAGCCAGCAACGGAGATGCCCCAGTACTGAGAAGCTGTGCCACTGGTAAGGGCAGGGAAGTAGGTGAGGGAACCGGTGTACTTGGAGCTGTCGACACCACCGAGGGTCAACTCTCCATTGGTATCACTAGAATCGCTACCAGACTCTGGCTTGAAGGAGACACCCAGCACCTCGGATGAGATTGAGCCTTGGCTGTAGAGGTTGTCCATAAAGGTTGGAACGGTGTTGACGTTGGAGACAGTGCCCTCAGTTAGATCAACAGGACCGAAGCCGATGATGCCATCGACACCTGAGAAGCCGCTGGCACTGCTGGCAGCACCAATTGATTGCGCTGAGACACTGAGGCCGCCGAAGCTGACCTTGTCAGTGTACTCGGTACCAGAAAATGAACCAGAGCCGTAGGAGACGCTGACAGAGCCGCCTGTAGACTTGCCGGTCGATGTAGGCTCGCACTTGGTCTGAGCACCACACCAAGTGTTTGAAGCTATTTCAGGTCAGCGAGTGTTTCGATGTATGTCTGAAGATAGGTCACATACATCCAGTATCGACAATGAGGTTCCAGGTCTTGCCTCCAATCACGATAGGCGCGACGTACGAGACATCCTCGTTGGTAACAGAGCCAGAGCTAACAGCATCGACGTGGAAAGAAGACTCTCCATTGACCTTGCGAATGCGGGCCTGGCCCTTCTGGACGATAGACTTGATAGAGCTGGCCTTGACGACGTGCTTCAAGGGGAGGACGGCAGTCTTGGCCCTAGGCTCAAGGGGCGATGCCGAAACGGCTGCCGCAGCGGCAAGAGTGAGAGTGACAGCGAAGAGCATCTTGCTGATAGTATAAGAACCCGGAGACGATGATTGAGATGGTGAGAGATTGATGAGATGAGATGGTATTCAGTCAATGACAGCCAGGCATTTAGCTTATTTATATCTGTTGGAGTTGACAATATGGCTTGATCTATCTACGACTCCTCGGAAAACCGGCATCGTGGAAGGGATAGCTATCTCTAAGCTTGACAAGTTAGACTAGGCTCTGAGCACCTCTCAATACTCTAGATGGTGTTCATACTCGGTACGAAGTGATCGTCCTGTGGATAGCCATGTTGAATGCGATATGCCACTAGCGTGACGTGATTAATAGCACCTACCGTATTGGGCAGGTTCCGTGACCAACTTGCTAATATGATAGGGTGTACGGCCGGTGAAGCGCCCAAACTAATCTCTCATTGCCGAACTCTTCGTCCAATGAGCTTCTTCCCATGTCGCAGTGTGACATTAGTACCCCAGAATCACGTCTTTGATCTGCGCGATCGCTTGGCATCGAAGCTTGATCGTCTGATATAAAGGGACAGCCTTTCGCTGCCGTGATATCCGAAGATCTTTTGTACGAGCGATATCCATAGACCTTTGACGCAGGGCAACCCACAGCCTCTTCGAATTAGCTTATCGATCGGACGACTTTATTTTTATTAATATCGTGTGGTTTTTATATACCTTATTTATTTAAGAATTAAATATAGCTTCATTTAAAGAAGAGAAATAGTTTAAATATAGCTATCTTACTATATTTAATCTAACTTCTATAGAGAATTATACTATAAGGTATAGTTACTAAAATTACTATCTGGTTTCTTGACTAAATCCCTCAGCCTCTTGCAAAACTACCAAGGTCGTGAGGTTTCGCAGCTTCCGTTTATGTCATCGAAGCCTAACATTGTCCCAAGATATCTCCTGTTTAATACTACTCTATATCGGCAAGATGTGCCGTTCCTTATCATCAACATGTCTTGCAAGATCACTTACCTCTTTCGCCCAAGGCATGTGTAACAAAGTCCCTTATCTTCGGTGTTGTACCCTATCAGCTTGCGATGTTCTTCTGTCCAGGTCTGAATCTGGTTAAGCCTTGATTGGGTGCTAACAGAAGTTCCCAGTTGTCCTGATTGGGTGTGGTCGCCGGACGGTCGACAGGGGTATGGCCCCCACCGCGTCTCGTACCGTGCCGAGGTGATAGACGAATACTGGCAATGCATTTGCCGGTTCTATATCCAGGGCAGCCTTGAGTTTAATGTTCCTTCAAATACAAGAGGGCGGATTTAATGGAGCGGATCGGAAGAGATAATCCGGAGGGACGGACCACCAATGGCAAGATTGTCAAGAACAAGGAGACTATGTATAATGCCGCTGGCTTTGCTGTATGATCTATGAATATACATACTGACTTTCGACGGTTGCCACGTAATAACCTCATGGCACACGATCCTGTGATAAGGTTGAGGGGTTCGAAGTAGTTTCAACCCAAATATAAAGAACGGTAAAGAACATAACGTGGTTGATAAGCGAGCCGACTGAACAAGCAAGCTGACCACTTTTCTTAACCTTTTAAACCTATAGCTTAAAAGCTTAAGCTGCAGTTTAAAAAGGCTAGCTTTTACTTACTAAACTCCTCTCTAGATAACTTAAGAACTACTTAATAAGTTCTTATATTATAATTACCTTTACTATATATACTATAATACTAAATGTTCAGTCTAACTAACCTCCCTTAACTACTACTTTTTAATAATTTTACTACTACTTATATATTAATATCTATTTAATTAATTACTTATAATATATTTTATATAGTTATTACCTTTTCTTTTTATAATTTAGTCCTTTTTGCCTTTTAGCGCTAGCTTAGTACCTTATTTATATCTTAAAGATTTTAGTTCTTAGCTCTTAATAGTATATTCTTATATATTATAGCTATTATTCCTTTTATAAGAAACTTTAAGGCTCTTAATATTAACTTTAGGGAGCTACTATAATAGTGTAACGGTTAGGTCTAATTATATTAAACTAAGCTATGCTTAGGTTTATTATTAGCAGATTGCATAGGGTGTATACTAAGTGTTATTAAATTATTACGTCTTTTAATAGTAAATTAATATATATTAGGCTTAGTTAATATAAAAAAGTATTATTAATAGCTAGTAAGCTAAGTTCTATCTAATGCTAAATAAATATATATATACTTATAGTTTCTAGGTAAGAGTAATATAATATAAGGTTACTGTTAGTCCTAAAGCAATGCAGTCCTAGAGTACTATTAGTTTAATATTAGTTAGTCTAATCCTAGTTAGTTTAGTATTAAATTATATAAGTATTAGTAGATATAAGCTATAGTATTTTTATTAGGTAAAATTTATAGAGTATAACTTTTATACATAACGTAACCAATAGGGTTATAACACAATCTCCCCCCTTTGCTAGGTCTTGCCCCTAAGGCTATTTTATCTAACTAACACTAGTTTCTTTTAGTAAGTCTTAACTTAGACTTTTTATTATTATATTACACAATATCTAACTGTATTTCTAAATAGTTATCTTAGAAAGATTGTAAAATCTAAACTCTTACGCTTTCTATTAAATTTGCTAATAAAGAAGCTAATATGCCTTACACTTATTATTTCTAGGTAGGCAAGAAATACTTAATATCTTCTAATTCCGCTTATTATAGTAAGTATATTTAAGTAAAGAAGTTATATAATAGTACTTATATTACGTCTTCCTGTAAGTATTTATATACTGCAGTGTTTTTAGTTTTTTTTTTACTAATTTATATAGTAATATTATTAATAAAGCAAGAGAAAAAGCTAGAGAGTAATAAGGATTAAGCTAGTAAGGATCTACTTAAACTCTATAAGGAAATGGCTACCTTATAAGATTGTCTGGCTATAGCTGCAGGTTATTTATTGCAGATTCGTAAGATTAAGAGTTAGGTAAAAGAGAAATGTTCTAAGGCTACTTATTAGGGTTTACGGAAAGTAAAGCAGGAAGATAACTTACTATCTATACTTAATGCTTATAAAGCTGCTATAGTTAAAGATCTTTAGGTTAATTATATTTTAGATTATATTAACTAGTTTGCTTTTAGTCTAGGTAATAATTTACTTAACACTTTATCCTTACTTAATCCTAGTAGAACTTTATTAAGAGTTATTAAGCTTTAATAAGGTATTTTAGTAGTTCCTATATATTTTTATTTTCTAGGTAGTTTTTCTATTTTACTAAATATTCTTTTTAACTATTAATCTTACAGGTATCTCTAATTACTTTTACTTTATAGACTTCTAGTCCTGAGATTTCTTATAATTTATTACCTGTTTTAACTTATATAGTATTTACTGCTAATTTAAGTAATAAAATATAAAAGACTAAATAGAGCTTAACTTTTCCTAGTAGGTTCAATTTATAGTTATTTTCTAAGATTTTTTATAGTACCTTGTAAGGTCTAATAAACTTATAGTTTAGTTTATAAGTTAGTTAGTCTATTTTGATATTTTTTATAGCTAGGTAGACTATAGCTCTCTTTAAAAAGGTTAGTCCCTTTAACCTTTTTAGGTTATAATAATTTTTTATACATTTTTTAATAAATTTAAGTTCTATTTTTATTTCTTTATATAGGTTTTTAAGGTTATTGCTTTTAATAATAGTAGCTAGATTAATTAACTTTTCTTATTATATATTATAATATATATTTAGAGTAAATTTAAAATTAGCGTAAGCTAGTATAAGCTTTATACTTTTATTATATATAGTATTATAGGCAAGTTAGGCTATTAGTAATTTCTTAACCTAATTATTTTATTTATAATTAATATAATACTATAGGTACTGTTTAAGTACTTAATTTATTTATTTAGTCTATTTATTAACTTGCAATTAAAATGCTATTATAAGTTAGTAATTTAGTCTAAGTTATACTATAAGTAATTACTAAAATATTACTGTAAATATAGGTTCTCTATTAAAGAGAATTTCTATAGGTAGGCTATATATACTAATAATATATCAGTAAAAAACATAGAAAAGTTCTTTTATATTTATAGATTCTTAGTACAGTAAATAGTATAAGAACTTTATAAGTTAGTTTACTATAACTATAATGCTATTATAAAAAATTCTAGTTAAGGGTTCTTCCGATAAGGGTAACTTTATAATAAAGTCTATTATAATTAAGTCTTAAGGTTATTATGCTACTAGTAATAGTTATAACTATCTATAGGGTTTATATCTTTATGCTTTTGTATATAAGTATAGATTATATTATTTAATAATTTATTTAATGTCTTTTCTTTTTATAGTATAACCTTATTCCTATAGTTTTCTAAGTATTTTTATTACTCCTTAGTATCTATATAATAGATATAAATAAAATTTATAAAGAAAGTTATATCCTTTTTCTGTAGTAGTATTAGTACTATATATTATTTATATAATAGTTTTAATAGGTTAGGTAAATCTATATTTCCCTTATTTATTCTTTTCTAGGAGTTATTTTTTAATTTTAATAGTTCCTATATTAAAATTATATTATTAACTAATAGTATCTACGTATTTATTATCAGTTCCCTTATAGTATATAATTATAAAATTAAATTTATATAGGTATTTAGTATAGTATAGTTATTATTAGTTTAATTTTTATATTATAGTAAAATAAGTAATATTCTTATAGTTTATAAATACCTTAATTAAATAGTTACTTTCTCTAAGATAGTATTAAAATTCCTTAAAATAGTTAATAATAGCTAGGAATTCTTTATTATAAATAGGGTAGTTAAGTTCTGCTTTATATATCTTATAAGAGTAAAAAGTAATAGGGTATAATATACTATTATTATCTTATTATCTAATCTGTCCTTCCAGGGCAAAGTTAGAAGCATTAGTTTTAAGTTTAACTTACTAGTTAAGGTTAAATATAACTAAAACTGGTTTACTAGTAATAGCTTCTTTAAGCTATTTAAAAGCTTCTTAAGCTTTATTATTCTATCTAAATTACGTTTCTTTCTTTATAAGTTCTATAAAAGGGATTACTATTTTACTAAAGTTCTTAATAAATTATTAGTAGTAGTTAGTAAATCCTAAGAAGGATTACACTTCTTTAACTAAGTTAGGCTATTTCTATTTAGTAATTACAGCGATTTTTTATTTATCTATTTATATCTTATTATAGGAGATTTCGTAGCCTAAATATATTACTTAGCTTTAATAAAAATAGCTTTTTATAGGTTTAATAAGTATATTAGTGTCTTATAGTGCTTTTAGAACCTTATAGATATATTTTATATACTCTTTTTCTATGTTAAAGAAGATAAGAATATTATCTAAATAGTAAACTATAAAGATATTAAGGTACTTTTATAGTATATTTATAATTATCCTTTAAAATACTGTAGGGGCATTTATAAGTCTAAAAGGCATAACTAGATATTTAAACAGTTTATATTTTATTTAAAATACTATTTTCTATTTATTACCTTCCTTAATCCTAATTAAGTTATAAGCTACTTTAAGGTCTAGAGCTATAAAGAATTATTTTCTAAATAGTCTATCCTTAAGTTTAGTAATAAAAAGTAAAGGCATTCTATCTTTCTTTATAATTTTATTAAGTTATTAATAGTCTATAACTAATTATAGTTTATTTATATTTAGTTTTAAAATAAATATAATAGGGTATTTTGCTAAGGATTTTAAGGTTTAAATATATCCCTTTTTAAATATATTTTCTAACTATTCTTTTAATATTATAAGTTCTGTTTTTATAAGGCTATAGATTAGGAAGAACTTTAGGTTCTTACTATCTTTTAAAACTATTTTAATATCTTAATATAAATATTTTAGGAGTTTTATATCTAACTCTTCCATAAAGAGTTTCTTATAAATATAGTACTAAATTAGTATATTCTTAAGTTATTTATTAAATTCCTTATTAGTAATCTTTTTTATTTCTTAAAGATCCTAGTCTAATTATCTAAATTAGCCTTTAAGAGTTACTATTATTTATCTAATATATTTTATTCTGCCTTTATAGTATTTATATTATATTCCTTTTAGAATAAATAATACTTTATTATGCCTGTCTTTACTACTTTTATTAGTTAAAGATTAAGATCTTATATTATTATTATTTAAGTTAATTTTATTATCTAAAGGGTAATCTTTATAGTTTACCTAACTAGTTCTTTAGTTAAATTGTAAGTTATAGCAGTCTAGCTATAGGTATCTAAGTATTAAATTATACTTATTAATAGGGATAATATTAAAGTTAATTCCTTAATTTTTTCTATTTATAAAAACTTTAAGGTAATTAATCTTTTTAGTTATTTATTTATTATTATAATTATAGATTCCTCCTTCTCTATTCCTTATAGTATAGGGTCTTTCCTTATGTTTTTATAGTAGCCTAAGATTATTTACTGTATTAGGGGAAATATAGTTTATATTAGCTTTACTATTTATAAGTATATTTAGCTACTTGCCCTTAATTCTAACTTTTAGTTTAAGGTAGGTTTATTAACTATTATTTATAGTTATTCTTAGAGCTTTTTTAGGAAGCTTATTTCCTTTTGCTTTATTACTTATCTAGCGCTTTATTATAGATAGTATATTCCTTTTCCTATCTATAGATATTTATAACTATATTTACTATCTATATAGTTAGTATTATCAGGGCATTTATATTAGTAAGCTAGTTTGTTTTAGTACTTAGCTTCTATTTATATAATTTGTTTATCTAGGGTAGTTTCTATAGCTTCCTGGCTTTCCTTACTATTGCTATCTAGGTTTAATCTATTCTCTATATCTAACTGTCCTGTAGTCTGACTGTATTCTAGTATATTACTTTGTTTATTTTTTAGTCTATTAACTTCCATAATGGCTTTATAGATTTCTCTATTTAGTGTTTCTTTTTTAGTGTCCCTTTCTTCTTAAACCTTCTATCTTTACCTGATAACAGGGTATAAGTTTTAGATATAGCTTAGAGCTCTTTCTTATATTTTTATATTAGCTTTAAGTTTAATTACTTAGGTCCCTCTATACCTTCTGGTAATCTTATATCCTAGGGTATTAATAATTTAGTAGGGTTCCTGTTCCCTATATTCCTTAGTCTATACTAGAAAGCAGTTATTTACTTTCTTTATCTGCTAGTATTATAGGTAGTAATATTATATATAGAATATCTATAATATCTACTAATACTTTAAGTATCTTAGGTACCTTTATAGGTCCTTTTTAATCTGAATTTCTTTTTTAGGTATTATTAGGTTTTTTACTTTATTTTTAGTATAGGACTAAATATAAATATTATTATCTTGTTTTATAATTACTTTTTCTCTAGCTCTTTTAGTATACTTTAAAGCTTTGCTATACTATATATAATTTCTATATTTATTATATTACAGTGTAATTTCTATATTCTAGATTATTTAATTTACCCTTTATTTAATTTTCCTAGCTTTAAAGTCTTAACTAACTCTTAATGCTAATACATAGTTTAGGTTACTATAGTATTAGTTTAATTATTTAGTTATAGTTTTAACAGGGATTTTATCTAGGCTTATATAGACACTTAGTTAAATAGTCCTGTTTTAAACTTCTACTAGTATTTCTGTTTTTACAAATATCTAGTTTATTACATTATTAAGTTTATAGTTAAAGTCTTATATACTAGGTTTATTGTCTAGATTAGGGTTAACTTCTTTTCCTTTTCTAACTATAGTAATAATTTTTTTAGTTATTTTAAACTTCTTTAGTTCCAGGACTAGTATTTATTTAAGTTTAATATTATTATTTTGCTTATTTCTTTTATATAGTTCCTTTTTCCTTTAGTTCTATTATTCTTTTATCTTTTCTCCTTACTTAAGGTATAGTATTTCTAATATTAGTATTAAGTATCCTAGAACAGGTTATTATTCTTAGGGGATATATAGATAGTACTTTTTAAGTATTTATTTCTTACTAAGGAATAGGTTATATATATAGATTAGAATCCCTATTTTATTTATATAGGGTATTATATAATTATTATATCTATCCTTTCTAGTTATATTAATTATTTTAATTACTATTTATAGTTTATTATTATCTTTTTTAGTAGTACTAATAGTTTTTCCTTTTAGTATTAGTCTATATTTTTAGTTAGTCTTAACAGAGTTCTTATATTTTTAATTAAAATATCCTTTTTTACTATAGTTCTAGTAAGTAATTTTAGACTTATCTTTTTTAATTATTTTAATAATTATTAGTTCTAGTTTAGTTCTATATTAAGTATTAACTTATTATATTTTTCCTTAGTTAGTATAGTACTGTAGTTTATTATTATTTTATAGCTTATTTTAGGAATTATAAGTTCTCTATATAAATTATTAGTTATTAACTTTAATAGCTATATTAATATACTTTACTAAGGTCCTTAGTTAATTTTCTTTCTAGAGTTTAGCTTATATTAGTTCCTTAAGTATATTAAAGAAAAATAATATTAGTATATCTTAGTCCTAAGGTAGTTTGCTTATAAGTTCTAGAAACTCTATTTTTAAGGTTAAAGCTAATTTTATTTATTTAAGAGCTTTAATTTATCTTTTTATATATCCTTTTTTATTAATAGTTTTAAAAGCTATCTTAAGTACTTTTTCTATTTTATATTATCTATTTAGTCTAAAGAGTAAGGTAGTTCTTAGCTATAGGTAAATTAGTAGGTTATTTATATAATTTTCTATAACAGGTTAAAACCATTTAGTAGCGGTTTTAGTAAGTCTTCTAGCTATATATATTACTTTAGTAGTATTATTATAAAACTGGTTTAGGTAGTAGGTAATAAAGGCTTTACTTTAAGTAAGGAATATAAGTAGCTTGCTAAAGGTACTATTAAAAAGCTTAAGCAGGTTAGGCTTAAGGATTTTACTAAGGTCTTTCCTATTACTAGCTAATATTACTAGGTTATATATTTCCTATTAGGTAGTAATATTATTTTACTACTATTACTATTAAAATACTATAGCTTTTTCTAATATCTAGTATATCTTATTTAACTTATTAATAATATTCTTAAGTTATTCTTAAAGTTATTTAACTTTTTTATTATTATTTTAAGATAAGTTATTTATATTTTCTATATTCTAATTAGTTAGTAGGTAGTTTACTAGATTAATATTAATAGGTATAGGGGGCAGATATCCCTAAGGATTAGTAATGCCCTGCTAGTAAATAGAGTTAATATTTATAGATATTGTATTAGTATTGCTTAGTATTATGCAGTATGGTCTAAATAAGAGCTATTAATATATAATAGTTAGGTCTAACTATATTAAACTAAGCTATGCTTAGGTTTATTATTAGCAGATTATATAGGGTATATACTAAGCGTTATTAAATTATTATATCTCTTAATAGTAAATTAATATATATTAAGCTTAGTTAATATAAAGAAGTATTATTAATAGCTAGTAAGCTAGGTTTTATTTAATATTAAATAAATATATATATACTTATAGTTTCTAGGTAGGAGTAATATAATATAAGGTTACTATTAGTCCTAGAGTAATATAGTCCTGGAGTACTATTAGTCTAATATTAGTTAGTCTAATTCTAGTTAGTTTAGTATTAGATTATATAAGTGTTAGTAAATATAGGCTATAGTGTCTTTATTAAGTAAAATTTATAGAGTATAACTTTTATATATAATATAACTAATAGGGTTATAATAAATAGTATTTAATTTAATTATTAAGGTATTTAGACTAAAATTAGGTCTTAATAACTATCTTTAGGGTCTTTAAAGCCTATAGTATTAATAGTTAAGTGGCCTCCCTGGGAGGCATTAAGGTCTGTAGCTATATATTAAGCTTTAAGATTATAGTTTTTAGATTAAGAGGAGTAAGCCTAGCTTTTTTAAAACCTCCCTAAATATTACTTTCTGTAAAGATAGCCTAAAAAGTAATATAAAAGGCTAAAAAGAACTTAGTCTTAGAAATATAGGTTATAAAGTATCTAATTAAATACTTTATTTCTTAACTATAAGCCTTTTTTAGTACTGTAAAGTACCTAATATTAAGAAGCTAAAGTAAGTAGGATATATAAGCAAGTATATAGAGTATAATAATCTTATAATTCTAGTAATACCTTTTAAACTTAATAAAGTAGTAACTTTTATAACTATTAAGGATTAAAAGATAATAATAAGTATTTAATTATTTAGTTATAAATTAATTAAAGTACTTTAGCTACTTAAGACCTAGCTTATTATTTATTTACCTATTTTAGCTTATTATAATAACCTAATTTAGTAAAAGGTTACTTTTTTAATACTAATTAGTAAGGTAATATTAGCTAGAACTAATAATAAATAGCAGAATTAATTAACCTTTTATATTAATTACTATAATAGTAGTAATCTATTTTTAATTTCTAAGCTATACTAATTTTAATCTTTTTTACTATTTTAAGCCTATAACTACTATTCTAGCTATTATAAGGCCTATTATAAAGCCAGTCTTATTAAAGTTCTAGATATTATTTAATTAAATACTATACTTTATAATTATATTCTATATAAGCTTAAACTAGCTATAAATAATAGTTAGATCTTTATATTTAGCTCTTTAATAGTTATATCTTTAAAATAAATATATCTTTAGCTTTAATTATTACTTTATAAAGTTATAAGCTTAGCGCTTACTAATAGGTAATATATTATAGTTAACTAGTAAAGAATTAGCTATATCTTCTATAAAATGTAATTATAATAGGAATCCTTATAAATCTAGGTTAAGGATAAATTAGACTATTATCTACTTCTTTAAATTAGATAGTTTCTGTAAATTTAGGATAGAATTATATTATAATTAAATGCTATTCTTTTAGTTACGGAGGGTACTATATCTAACCTTATATATAGTAGCAGTATATTAGAGACTTAATTTAGGGTTATTTTAAAGGGCCTAAAGGGTAAGAAGGACTTTAGCTTTATTTAAAGGTTATAATATATTAGGTTATTAAATAGAATTTACTTAGATAGTAATAATGTAAGGTAAGGGATTTTTAGTTAGCTTACTTGTCCGGTCAGCTCGCTTATTAACTACGTTAGATTAATATATTTTTATAATTTTATAAATTTCTCCTAGCCTTCTCGCGCCAGAAGGCATACCTTCTTGCTCTCTCTCCTCCTCTTCACACGCTTCTCTTGTTACGTCCATGAATTTACCAACACTAATCACAGTCAGGATATGTCATCATCCACGAAGTTCAAACAGCCAAACCCACGGCAACCCAATTTGGTGCCTGAGGTGTCCCAGCTCAGCACACTATTCGAGGCCAAAGTAAGTATGCAAATAAACAAACCCCAATAGCCTTCCAGGTACGCCAATTCCAATCCCGACTCATAGCTTTTGGAAACGCTGGTTGAGGCCAATGAAAGAGGTATTGAGATTGTAAGATAATGAAAAATAGGCCTGGTGCGAAAGTGATGGCTTAATAGAGAATGTGGTAGACGACAGACGATGTGACGTACCTAGCCTGGAGTCAGGCTTATCGATAAGACACGTGCTTTCAACGGTGATTGGCGCGCATTTAGCGTAGCTAGGAGCATTGACCAAGTTAGTCCAAGCCCCGAGATTTTGTTGGCAAACTCAAGTGTCGATCAGAGGCTGGCATGCAACAGAAATGCCCTGATTCTAAGGAATAATATATATATAAGGACATTAATATCGGCTTGGTATTTATTCCCTATGTTAAGACTAGCCCTAGTGTTTCCTGTAATTTACTATTATATTCTAGTTACTTATTATATTTATTTACTATTACTTAGTATCTAGGGTAGGCAATGAAAGCTAGTATAGTTAAACAGTATAAGCTTTCTTTTTTATTTATTACTCTGTTTAATAAAATGAGATTTTAATATAATTTTTAATACTTTTTAATATTTAGGAAAAGTCTCAGAAGAGAGTATTTCAAGAATGCTCTGTTCGGCGGTTAGTAAAACGCCTTGGTAGCTAAGGCTCAAGGCAACCACAAATCAGCGTCAAGCAGACATTCAGCTGCTCCACTACCATGCATTACATCGCCGTGCTGAACGCCCTGAGTCTGGAAATCAGGCTGTGAGCAACCAATACTTGTTGTACCCTACACGCCACCGTGGCGGTGTTTCTGTGATTGGATATCTGACTGTGCTGGGGGTTTGAAATCACAAAAGCCACTCTCCGTAAGGCTCTCTACAATACCCCGCAATTTCGTCGACCTGACCTTGTCTTTCTTCGTTCTTCGCATCCTCAGGATTTTGATACCGCTACTGTTACTGTTTCCAGTTCACTGCAGACGACTTCCAGTAGTTATAGCTGTCAGTCCAAGGATACGACGAAAGGGAAAGCCTTTGTCACAGCGCTGGCTTGCCTTCGGCCCGGTCTTTCTTCTTTCATCCAAAGCTCACTCCAACGCTTCAATCACCATGGCTGACCCGCTTTCCATGACAGCTAGTATTGCTGGCATCATCGCTCTAGCAGATCTAGTATTCAAGACAGTGTTCAGCTACACGTACAAGGCAAAGGAAGCAAAAAAGGACGCTGAAAGCCTCAAAGAAGAGATCAGCGGTCTCTCAAATGCCTTGCGCATCCTCGATGCTTTGGCAGATGAACTTGAAGCAGAGAACGGACCACGCGATGTAGCATTGAATGCGAAATTACTTGACCAATGTCGAGAAACTCTGAATGCCATCAATCAGAAAGTCCAGAAGGCTGTCAAGGATTTCGACGATGCCCGCAAGTGGAAGTCAGTTAGCCGACGACTCAAATGGCCGTTTTCCTCCTCAGAGACCAAGGATCTTCTGGAAAGCCTCTCCCGGTACAAGGCAACCGTATCTATGGCAGCATCAGCAGATTCATTATCGAAACTTCATACCGTTCTCTCACAGCAAGCAACACACAACGTAAAGATTGAAGAACTGGTCCAGAAAGTCTATCAAAAATCAGAAATAACAGCTAGCATTTTACTCGACAGAGAGAAACAACGCATCCTCGACTTTTTTATGAAGCCCAATCTGAACCCACAGCCCAGTCTTGACCAAAGCATCAAATGGCGTCACCCGACAACAGGCAGCTGGCTCCTATCGAGTGCTGAACTCAAGACCTGGTTTGATAAGAAGGGGTCTCTGGTTTGGCTGAACGGCATCGCCGGCGGTGGTAAGACCATCCTGGCTGGTCTTGTTATTCAAGAAGCATTATTGAGGAGTTCACCTGAGGTTGGAGTGGCCTTCTTCTTCTGTGATTACAAGAAAACCGAATCATTGATCCCAACCAAGATCATGGGGGTCATCGCGTCGCAACTTGCCCTCCAGAATGATGAATCGTTTAAACATCTGGAGGAATACTTCAAGAAGCTCTGCCCCTCACGAGCGCTGTCCAAGGAACCTGAAATAGCCGGCCTTCGAGACATGATTGCAGACATGATCAAGACATTCCACCAAGTACTGATAATTGTCGACGGACTTGATGAGTGTGGTGATGAGATGAGCAATGTTACTAGTTGTCTATCTGATCTTGCTGGCTTGGCTGAGCCTGCCACTGTGGCGCTCTTCAGTCGCAACGAAATGCAGATTCGGTCACGAATGGGCAGGAACTTCATTGAGATCCCAATCGAAGCCCATACTGAAGACATTGAGAACTACGTTCACTCAGAGCTGGAACAAAGAATTCAGTCTTCCCGACTTTGTCTGAGGAAATCTGAAACGAGAGACGCCATTCAACGTGAGCTTATT
Source organism: Fusarium fracticaudum (assembly GCA_003353625.1). Lineage (NCBI taxonomy): Eukaryota > Fungi > Ascomycota > Sordariomycetes > Hypocreales > Nectriaceae > Fusarium > Fusarium fracticaudum. The sequence continues at coordinate 164,549 of PDNT01000015.1, read as the reverse complement.
GATAGAGCGCACGGAATGTATGTATCCCTGACATTTTGACTCTATAATACTGACCTAATCAGGTTCCGCTGGGTGTCTTGCCAGCTCGATTATTTATGCGAGTTTGGAACAGACCATGATCGACTTCAAGCGCTCAAGGAACTACCACCAACATTACCTGACAGCTACCGACGAATTCTTGAAAGGCTCAATACTCGGCCTGCCAAGATTCGAAAGATGGTTCAACTCTGCCTTCATTTCATTGCCTTCTTTCCCGCACGGTTAACTGTTTTGGAGCTTTGCCAAGCCATCTCAACGCCTGATGAGGTTGGAGCACAACTCAGTGAGGACAACACTTACATTGAAGATGATGTTATTCTTCACTGTAGCAGTCTTATAAGAAAATCTGCTGATGGAAGAGCTTTCGAGTTCTCCCATTTCACTGTCCGAGAATTTCTCGAAACTGAGATACCGGGTCTTGAGCAGTACAGGATCTCGCGGCCTCAAAGTGCGTCGCTCACGGCCTTGAACTGTCTGAGGTTTTTGCAACTGAAGAACATCAATGTTTCTGTACAAGATCATACCAGGTTCCTCGCGGATTTAGAGAAAGTGGATAGTTCGCTCCCGTTCTATCGACATGCTGCTGCCTACTGGCCCATGTTAGTACGAGAAGGATTCCACAACCCAGATGAGCGGCTACTACTGAAAGTAGTAGAACCACTATTCTGCCAACCCACCTCTTCCAAATTCCGCTGCTGGACATTTTCTTTCATGAGAACTTTGTATGAGATCATTCAGAAAGAGAAGAAGGGTTCTGATGTCTCAGTTGTCTTCTGTGAAGAAGCTGCCGTCATTTCTCTTGATGGGCAACTCAAGCCTCTTCATTTGGCGTCGGCATTGAATATGCCTGAGATCTGCTCTGAACTTATAGAACAAGGCGCCGATCCGAAAGCCATGTGTCTCATTGGCACTGGCCTTCTGCTAGCAGAAAACTCAGTTCTTAACAGCATAGAACCTGTAGATGATCGACTCTGTGTCAACTCAGGAGTTTTACCTCTTATTCTATCATCACCTGAGCGCCGTAATTCCACCATCAAGTGCCTTATTAATTCTGGAACTTCTTTGCGGGACCTGCTGAGCTATCCAAGAGTATTCTCTAATACCATTAGGATTAGTTGTTATCTGCAAGACTTCAGTCCCGTAGTCGCTCTACTGTCAAACAATATAACTCCCACGCCAGCTGATATCGAAATTTTTGGGTCCTTTCTCAATATGTGGTGGCCCTACTGCGAAAGCCGTTCAGCTTTTGAATCCTCTTTTCGTCATCTTAATAAATACCTTCAGGACAGCTCCGCATTCGATACCGAGTGGGGATTTGAGTTTGGAAAGATGCTCTGGACTAAAGCGGTTGCGATGGAATTATCTTTCACAGGCGACCCCAATCTTACGGACACTAGAATTTCATTATCACTGGAGGCGCTCCGTGAGAGAATCATGCTCGCCATGACCAATGACGACACCGAGACCTTTTCTAGCTGCCTTGGAGACGGGCGAATTACTGGTTCTGACTATTGGTCGTGGAAAGACTCACCGTCTCAAACTTTGTTACACTTTGCTACCTGGCTTAACGCTAGTGGCTGTGTCAGTATTCTCTTGAATCAAGGAAGCGATCCATATGCTAGGTCTGATACTGGTTCCCCAGTACTTTTTCAAATCGACATGACAAAGGATGGTTCGATACTCGATGTCTTCCTGAAACATGGAGTATCTTTACTGGACACAGACGCGAGCAATGCGAATATCTGGCACATTTGTGCAATCAGGGCTAACTCTAGCCCCTCTTTCATGGATCAGCTGTTCAATGCGAAGCCCGAATACACGCGAGCAGCCGTTTTGACGAGAACAGACAACGGATACTCGCCCCTGACAATAGCACTATCAATAACGGCTGACGACACGAGCGGAATAGAAGTACTAGAGGAAAATGCCCTCTCGTTTATCTCGTATTGTGATCATGTTCCCCAATTCTGGGAGAAGCATGATCCGATTCTTCCTCAGGCTTTCAAGTTTGGTTCTGAAAAGGTGATTCATCGCTTGTCAAGCTTAGGTATGAGCCACAAACCATTTTCACCGGGTGACTTCACTCCCCTACACGAACTAGGGGTAGAGGTATCACCAGCGTGGGTCCGGTTTCTCATCGCAACTTTTCCTGGCGCCATTGAGTCGAGATACTTGGACAGACTTCCCCTGGAGATATATGCAAATGCATGTGTCAAATCCGATGGCCAACCAAATGAAGAAGTGTTCAAGATGCTTTGCACAGAAGCGGTTCTTAACTCTAAACACACTGATGGAAGTACAATATGGGAGGCCTTTTGTTGCAGCATACAAAGTCTGAGAGGCTGGGAGGCCTCTAAAACCCCAGGCCGGTCGTTAGTCTTTGTATACAGTAACTATGTGTCTCTGGGTGCGATGAAAGCACATGAAGATGCAACTGGTCAATGTGGGCCTGAGCGATTGTTTTCGATTCTGGCTCCATCCATAAACAAGGCGCATTGGGGCAGGGCTTTCAACGACTCGCATGAGATACTTGACAAGGCAATAGTCACTTCAAAGCACTGGGACCCTACCAGCGATATCTATATTCGGGTACTCAAGGAATCAGTCTACAGCCAGTTCAGCCATTTAGTTGGTTTACTCCTCAATCATGGGGTAGATGTACATCAACGCGTTGATGGGTTATCAGCAATCGAGTACGCTTGCTGTGGGACTGTAGCCACGGACTTGTGTTCGACGCCTGCGGGTAAAACAATTCTGCAATCGCTCTTGGATTATGCCAACAATCAAACGCTAGCCAAGTTCACACCGGATGAAACTGGGTACGGACTACTGCATAGGTTGGCCTATCCAGGACAAGAACCACAGATTCGTTGGTTGATGGAAGAGCTTGTCCGCAGGGGTGTGGATATTAATGGAATTAACGCTCACAAAACCGACCTTTCTCGGCGTAATTCGCCCCTGGTTCACCATCTACTTCATGGTTCCGCCTGTTATGCAGGCTATCTATTGGAGATGGGAGCAGACCCTTCAGTTTGTCGAAATGACACAGAAGACATTGCTTTTCTGGACGCCCAATCCTGTGCCGTCTTTAACGGTCATGTTTGCTTTCTTGAACAACTTCTTACAGTCTCACAAGAATTAGATGTGCCTGTCCGTTGGACCCGTGAGGTATCTGTAAGTTTCCCAATGGGAAATGGTAGACTGGAAATACAAGTGAATAGTCTGGAGCTTGCCTCATATTTTGGGTACATGGAGATTGTCAAATTTCTCATCGAGAAGAAGTTGTTCACTATCGACATGACGTCGTACGGTGGTGTTACATGTCTTCACCTGGCGGCATTGGGCGGTCAATCGGACATTGTAGAGTATCTTATCGATCAAGAACATCCAGTTGACGCTGTGGATGAGAAAGGGTTTTCGCCACTGCATTATGTGGCATGTAACGGACATCTTGATGCTACAAAGACTCTACTGAGTAAGGGTGCACGTGGATCGAGTGCTCTAGGTTCATCGACCCCTAAACTGGCCGCGCTGGAAGCTGGGCATCAGCACATTGTCGAGCTTCTCGACAAAGAACTCGGAAGTTATAATGACTCTGGCCCTGGCCCTATGAGAGCTCAGCGGCATCTACGTGAACTTCTTCGCCAAATGGAGGCAGCTATTGTTTCTAACGACTTTGAGGGCTGTCACAATGCAGTGTTAGCAGGGTGTCCTCTGGGCGCTTTTATGCCACAATCAAATGGCTACACTCCTCTCTTATTTGCGCTGAACCAGGGACGATGTCGAATTGCCGCCTGGCTCCTTGATCGTCAAGCCAGCACCCTGGTACACTGCCATCTACTTAGTGGCGAAAGAGTGGCCGCAATAGAGCTTGCAGCTTATGATCCCAGGCTACTAAATGTTCTTCATACTATGATCCATAAACACGCCGAGCAAGGTGGTGATTTGGTAAATGGGCCTGACGCACCGATCTTTTTTGCTGCTAAGAAGAACGTGCAAGGCATTCGAATTCTATTGGATTGCTTGCAAACGCATATGAAATGCTGGAGGTGAGTCTTTCGCTGAATGTTGAGTTTTGTTACATTGACTCAGTCTTATCTATGCAGTCGAGACACAACAAGAGAAATTCTAGATCGCCGTTTCCCGTTAGGTCGTCTCGATAAGGATACTTTTGATATCGTCACAGCGCTCCATGTTGCTGTTCTCAACGACAATCTTACTATCGCCGAGCTACTTTTAGAAAACGGCGCCAATGTTGACTCTCTGAGTGCTAATGGCTTCACTACAATTGAACTGTCTCAGTCGCCAGCAATGACAGCTCTACTTCTAAGGTTTGGGGCATCTAGGGCTCCGCTACTTACACTTGGTCTTACTGGAACCATAAATTACTGGAGCTATGAACAACTTAAAAGTAAAGGTAAAGCCTACGCTACTGTGAAGGCAGAAAGATCTGGCGTCCACGCGGCATACGACAAGGATCTATGGCTAGAGTTTGACATGCCAACACAGTCATTTTTTACAATGGATGTGAGACACCTGCTATCAGTGCCGTACCTCAGGGATATTCTGTTGGATCCTCTGTTTTCCCATCCAATGCTAGGGAACTACATTCTCCTATCACCAAAAACCCATTGCTTTCTGTTGAACAGTGGTCTCCAGCTCGACATTCTGGACCCGTTTCCCTGGTATCGCATAGGCCGATATGACTTCGACTACGTCTCTATTCTCAGAAAGTCATTCCGCTATTTCCAACGTCGATTCTCTCAATCAACGCTGAGGCGCTGGATGAATCTCGAGCCAAGCCGAGGTTGGAGCCCGTTATGCCGGGCCGCATCTCTTGATCTTATCAAAGAAATGGAAACTTGCTTATCAATCGGTGCTGACATCGACTTTGAAGGGTGTTCTTGGGGCTCGGCATTGATGATCGCCAGTGCCTGCGGAAGACTCGACGCCGTCAGATATCTGGTCCGAGCAGGAGCCAAGATTGACTATCTTGGGAAAAGGGGACATGTTAGCGCCTTGTCAGTCGCCGAATCCAAAGCTGTGAGGTCTTGGCTCTTAGTCGGGCGATTCGTCGAGCAACCAAAACTTGCAACAGCAGCAGAGTGTGAAACTTCTGGTACAGGGATAGTAGCTGGACGACGAAGCGGTACTGCAAAAATAAAGGTCAGGCTGGCAGAGTTGTACTACAGACGGTACGGAGAATCAAGCCTCGACTATGCCGAGAGACTGGAACAGCTAAAACAAGATATGCGGGGAAAGGTTCCTTACTATTTTGACGGGGTTGTATATAGTGACGACAGAGAGTAGGGAGTTGTAGAAAAGAGGTCTGTGTTTTTTACTGAAGTAATCACTCTACAACTTGTTCAGCCATCTAGTCGGTTTACTCCTCAAGCATGAGGTAGACTTACATCAACGCACTGATGGGTTGTCTATTGTAGTACATCAGCTTGGCCTTTAGACTTGCCATCACCATCACGGCGCTTTTTGAATAGCTAATATTTCCTATTTAGAATAAATACAGGCCTTAACACTCTTGATACGCTTAAACAGGGCAGTAGCAGTTACCGTTACAGCAAGGATTCTGAACATAGTTTACTGTCAGCTCCCCACTATCAACGTTATTACCAGGATTCGTAGGAATGCTGCCACACTGAGTACATCCATGGTCAAAAATACCCTGGATCAAGTCAATAGCCCGGGTTGTAGTGCCACTTGCACCATTCTGGAAGAAAGCACAGATAGAGCCGTATTGGCCTGAGGCACAAGCGATTTGAACTAGATTTTATCAGTCAAGTGTACTGTGTTTTGTTGCTGTGGACATACCATGCTCTGGCCAGAAGTGATCACCCTGTCCGCGAGCTACCAGTTGCTTTGCTTGAGTTAAAACATCGTTCAAGCTAGCGTTATTGATGTTGCAAAAGCCAGATCCTCGGCAGTTGATGCCCAGTGCCGAAGCGGTGGAGAGAAGAGTGCTTATAGCTAAAGCGTAATGCATAGTGAGGTTTTAAGGAGTCTAACAAAGGGCAGATTGGTTAATGTAAAGGTGTTTGTAGAGATGATTCTAAAAGTTGTTATAGTTTGATAATATAGTGTCCGCCGAGGAGCTGAAACGTTAACTTATATAGTTCATGCTTTATAGTATAGGCAGAGGAGGGATATTTCAGGTTAATAGTTAGATTAAGTTCTTCACATGAATTGTTTGCCTAAAGTCCTGTGGCGGCCGATTCAACTTGGCCAACTTCTCGAAACCTGCTAACAGAACCTGATCAGGCAGGCCGATGTTTCCGATACCTGCAGTGTGAGATATTCCTTATGCAGTAATGATGGGATGTATCGTGACCATCATGACGATATCTTCTACAGCTGTACAGTTAGGAATATTGTCTTACAGAAAAAGGAAGTTCGTAAAACGGCATGCGTCGATCGCTGTAATATCCTTGGTCAGTTGGTATGTGAGAAACTTCAGGAAACCCACTTTAACGTCATTGACTTTAGGTAATTGTCAAAGCGTTGAGGTGGGCCGTGATGATTATACAAAGCCGAGTTCCGGGCCGTGTGGAGTTTTGAGTCCTTCAAGGTGATCGACAATGCAATAACCATCACAATAGGTCCACTCCTTCCCAGATAGGCAATTCAATTCTATAGGCAGAAAAGACGTAGCAGATAGAAATTACCAAGAGAACTAGATATAGTTAGCAAAACTTATAAACCTACACAAGTGTCTACTGCTTCGTGACAATAACGCAGAAATTCACAGCTCTTCACAGCTCTACTACTCAACACACTTTATCAATACCAGCAAACAACTCCTTCTACTGCATTCAAAATGAAGCACTCTGTTATTCTCTCTTTCTGCTCTCTCGCCGCTACTACATCCGCCCTAGGTATTAACTGTCGCGGCTCTTTTGCCTGCGGTGGCGGCAGCGGAAACCTCATCAACCTCAAATCCATTGTCGACAACATCCAGCCTCGAGACCGCTTCTATCCAGCTCAACAGCAGATTGCCTGCACAGGCGATACTTGCGCCTTCTTTCAAAATGACGCCAGCGGCACTGCCGAGCAGGTTTCTGCAGACCTGCAAGCCCTTTTGGACCACGGTTGCAAGAAATGCGGCTCGGTTCCTACTCAACCTGGCAACAATGTTGCGGATGGACAGTTGACTGTTAACTATGTTAGCCATCCTAATTGTCAGGGAGCTTGTTAGATAATAATTACTATATAAATATATATTTAGTTACTCCTTTAGTGTCTTAACATATATATCAGTATTAAGTATTTAAAATACATAACTAATACTAATTAGTATTTAAATTTTAATTAAGTATATAGATTACTACTTAATACTTGTTTATTCTATAACTGATAGCTAGTTTTGGACATTAGACTGGTAGCTCAGAAAAAGCGTATATAATATCATCATTTGGTTACGATTTAAGGCAGCCGCTCTGTCTCCAGACTAAAGATTTCGACGCTAGGTCTACGCTGCCGACATCCGGGTATCCGAACTGGCCCATTATCCGACCTAAGCCTCGTATATGTACGGATATGGACCTCGAGATCGGGAATCGTATTTTTCTGTCGATCACCAGCAGGCATAGCACCTATGACATCACCAGTCGGCTCCGCACACCACTACTCTATCACCCTGCCTCAAGACTATTGCTAAAAGGAGAAATGCGTGCTTTTCCCCGCAAGCCTGAATCTCAGCTTCACGTCAGTTCAGCTGAGAACTTCGGGATATCGGCCCATCAAGGTCAAAGAATCCCAAAGGGGAAATTCGTGTGAGTGATCGGCAACGCAGCAACTGAAAAGACATACAGAGACATACGATTTTGACGAGGTCCATTACAGGCAGAGCATTGATTTACCTTGATTCGGCTTCCCCTTTCAAGCTCTTACTTGGCGATCAAGACAACTGTTCCAATCACGTATCTGCTATAGTCTCCACGTACAGTCCATGACCTGCGTCACTAGTGTTATGTATCGCCACTTTCTGCCGCTCGGGGACCACTTGCGAGCATACAACGTAGTTGTCCAGGATCAAATGTGACAGACCTTCGCGGGCGAATGATATTACACTGACTTTACAAGCATAAGATCGACAGTATACAAGATGGTAAGGCAATAACTCGACTCTTAGGCCCCTTCTTCAAACAAGTATAAGTAGTCTTTATTCTCCATGCTAAACTGGTTCATGCTCACCAGCTTCAAGATACCTTGTCTACCATTAACAACACTCACCGCTTAAAATCATTTTCAACTCACTCAATATGCGTTTCTCATCCCCTATTGTCCTATTCGCATCCACCGTTGCTGGCCTGGGCATTAATTGCCGTGGCAGCGGCTTGTGCAACCTCTCTTTCGGTCCCAGTATCCAGAACATTCAAGATCAGATAGGCAACATGATTGCCGATGGCCAGGGCGATAGATTCTTTGGTGATGGTGGTGAGTTATCTTTAAACTAACAAAACCGTACCAATGTTAATGACCGAAATTTCAGCCCAAGTCGCTTGCACATCAGGTGACGCAGGTAACATATGTGCGTTCTTCCAGAGCGGCGCTTCTGGAACAGCCAACGATGCATTTCATTACATACAGGAGATTATCGATCACGGTTGCAAGCTTTGTGGAAGTGTTCCTACACAACCAGGAAATAACGTGGCAAACGGGCAATTTACTGTTAATGCTGTTAGTAAGCCTTGTTGTGAAGGAACCTGCCACTGTTAAGATATTATTAAAATAGATAGTTTTATAATCTATAAGAATATGATAAAAATATATATCTAAGCCTTCTCTAAAGTAATAACTAGTATATAAAATCCGTGTCTAGCAAGTTACAGGTTCTGCGCACTATATTAAAAGAAGACTACTGCTATAGCAGCGTAGTTTCCTTTCCTCTCCACACTAAAAGGCCACCTCGTGCTAGACCGAACAAAGATATCTTCAACTTTGTGAAGAAGCAGTCTAGCTGAGTGGAGTTTGATTTGTAGTTGCTAGTTAAGCTAAATAAGTAAAACATCCACTTCAGGTAGCCGTATCAGGCCACAGCCCCTAGCTCATTTATCTATACACGTATTAGCTTAAAGGCAACATCTCAGGCATTGGTAAGAGTCAATGGCATATTTAACTACGCCTATTAATTCATTTACTTTCCCTTTGCAATGTGGCCAAAGTGTCTATAAACCATCAGTCTGTAAAACTTTCACAACTCTGAAAAACTAGGGACCGAACCATCGGAAATGAAACCGGGGGAGCTAACATTCTAGAGCCACTTGCTCGGGCCATGTAACCGTTTCAGATGCCACGCCGCTCATTCCAGCCATGGGCAGTTCGTATGCTCTCAGTCTAGTGTTACAGATTGGCGGAAAAATTGGTCTAGTCGATGGCGCGATGACTGCAATTTCGAGTCAACGGTGCAAGTCAATAGCAAGCGGTTCTTTATTATATATCTTCTCAAGATCTACCCAGGAAACTTTCTTCTGTTCTCGCAGTATCATTCATTCACTCATTTTCTAGTCTTTCGTTTCTTCTGTTTGTATCAATTAACTAGGAATCTGGCATTCCTCTCACATTCGTTTTAAACACTTAAACTTAACGCCTTCATAATGCGTCTCCTCGAGGTTTTCGTCGCCGTTGCGGCCTTTCTTCCTGCCTCCTTCGCTGCTCTGCCAACTCAAGCCGAAGGATTTGCCTCTAGTACTACTGGTGGAAAGGGCGGTCAGGTCGTGCGTCCCAAGAACAACCAAGAACTGGCCAACTACCTAAAGGATAACACTGCTCGTATCATTTACCTGGAGCGAACCTTTGACTTCAAGGGCTCTGAGGGTTCTGCGACTGAGACTGGCTGTGCGCCGTGGGGTACAGGTGCGCACTGCCAGCTTTCCATCAACAAGAACCAGTGGTGTACCAACTATAACCCTGGTGCTCAGAAGGTCACTGTCAAGTACGACAAGGCTGGTCTGAACCCCCTTATTGTGGGCTCAAACAAGAGCATTGTTGGTGTCGGTTCCAAGGGTGTCATCAAAGGAAAGGGTCTTCGTCTTGCCAATGGCGTCAAGAATGTCATCATCCAGAACATCCATATCACGGACCTCAACCCCAGCCTGGTCTGGGGCGGCGACGCTATCACGCTTGATGGGACTGATAATATCTGGATTGATCACTGCACTACCTCCTTAATCGGTCGCCAGCATATCGTTCTTGGTACTGGAGCTAGCGGTCGTGTTTCCATTACAAACAACAAGATTGACGGCGTGAGCCCCTGGTCTGCTAGCTGCAACACCTATCACTACTGGGCCATCCTCTTCCTCGGAAAGAGGGACGTAAGTAGCAAAAACACCATATGGTACCGACAATTTTACTAACAGGTTTTAGTTGATCACGTTCAAGGGTAACTACATGTACCACGTTTCCGGCCGCGCTCCCAAGGTTTCCGGCAACACCCTCCTCCACGTCGTCAACAACTATTTCCACGACGTTTTCGACCATGCTTTCGAGATTGAGGAGAACTGTCAAGCTCTCGCTGAAGGAAACGCGTTCCAGAACGTCAAGAACCCTCTCAAGACTGGAACCAAGGGCCGTCTCTTTACCGTCCCTACTGCTGGATCTGCTAGCTCCTGCAAGGCTTCTCTTGGACGCGCGTGCCAGATGAACGCTTTTGGAAGCTCTGGTACCTTCCCTGGTGATGACACTGGTTTCCTCGGCAGCTTCAAGGGCAAGACTATTGCTTCTGCTGCTAGTGCTCAGACTGCTAAGAATGCCATGACTAAGGCTGGCTTCGGTCTTGCGTAAGTGTATGGAAATTCTCTTTCCAGCTAATAGTGTTCTCTTTTAAATGAGTATTGTACTATGCGTGATCAATGGACGGTGCAAAAGCGGTTATATTGAGATGAATAATATCGACATAAATATCATTCATAAGTTTTAAAAAAAAGACATTATTGTATTGATAAACTCTTGAGAGCTAATCTATATACTTCCTTTAGTCAGTAGCTTTACTACTGCTCTATGCTGTCTAGTTGTTCCTATTTCCAGCATTGGCTGTCTATCAGACTTTCCCCCACGTAAGAACCCCACAGTCCTTCGTCCGTTAATCGCCAAGTCCAGTGCTGTCTGTCCTTCTTTGTCTCGCATGCTGCTGTCCGCCATCAGTGCTAGCAGTAGTCTGACTACTGCCTCATGCCCATTCTTCGCCGCCCAATGTAAGGCCGTCCGCTGTTTGTTATCCTGCGTATCAATGTCTGCCCAATTTTCTGCGAGAAGCCTAGCAATAGCGGCATGCCCATTACTCGCCGCTAGGTGGAGAGCAGTTTGTCCAAATGCGTCTCGAGCATCAACATGCGCCCCGTTTGTCACCACTAACAGGTTGACGATGCTCAAATGTCCATTCAACGACGCCCACTGTAGCGCTGTCTGTCCATACCAGTCTTCCAAATTGACATCTGCACCATACTCTACTAGAGCTAGTACCATGTCATCATATCCATCATATGCTGCCAATTGCAATGCGGCTCGTCCTTGGTCATCTTGTCTGTTCACATCCACCCCACTTTGCACCAGCAGCTCTACTGCCTTTTCAAAGCCATCCATCACTGCCCACTCCAGGAGTGTTTGTTGATAGCAATCAGGTATGTTGACATCGGATCCTTTATCTATGAGTAGCCTCATCATTTCCAGATCACCATTCATCGTTGCCAGAAATAGTGCTGTTTGTCCTTCTACGTTCCGCATATTCATGATATCCAGCCCCGGGTCCACCAGCAACTCTGCGACCGCTGCTGTTCCGTTTCCTGCAGCGAAATGCAAAGCGGTCTGCCCTTTTTCATCTGTCTTGTTCAAATCAAACTTTCCCGTGTCCAACAGCATCTTGACTATAGCTTCGTGCCGCATAAGAATGGCGAGTTCGAGTAGTGATTGATCAGAATCATCCTTTTCGTTGACGTCAACCTTGCCAGTATCGAGTAGTATCTTAACTACAGCTTTATCGCCTGCGTGAACAGCGTTCCAAATTAATGAGTGGTTGGATTCATCTCTTTGGTCGAGATCAAACTTTCCGGTAGACAACAGCATCTTGAACATAGCTCCGTTTTGAACACCAATAGCGAGTTCGAGTGCCGATTTGCCAAAATCAGTAATTTCGCTAGTATCAACCTTTCCCGTATCCAATAGCATCTTGGCTATGGCTTTGTTCCCCCGGTAAATTGCACATAAAAGTGGTGTTTGGCCGACATTATCTCTCGCGTAAAGATCGGCTTTTCCTGTGTCTAGCAAAATCTTGACGACGGCTTCTTGATATCCATTAACTGCACACAACAGTGGCGTCTGGCCTAGCTCGTTACGAGCATTGACAGTGGCCCAACTGATATTGATACTGGTGAGCAGGCAGGATAGAAGTTTTATCAAACCATACTTTGATAAGATGCGCACAAGGTTATTCCCGTCCGGTATTCTGTCAATCATCTGACGCATCAATGTCTTGTTTTCCTGTCCGAATGGTTGCATTGGGGACTGGAGTAAACAAAGAAAATCGTAGGCACGTTCTTCAGATGGTTCGCCCAACTTCGCATGAGACGCCCATGAGTTTGACGCATAAAGAAAAAAAGAATAGGATCCGGACATGCTCTTCTCACTTCGCGCAGCCATGGTGAGGTATTGAACACAAGACCATGCAAGGTGGCAATGGGCAAAAGAACCTACCAAGTTGGCCGTCGTAATGGTATCGTTCAGAAGAAACAACCCACGCTCAACGAAGTAGTCCTTGACTGATTGATGGATGAACTGAGCGATGCCATTTTCTGTGGGCCATACGATCTCTACTAGACCACAGCTCAGGGTTTTGATTCTTCTGTCGATATTATCGTCAGTGATGAAGTCTACAGAGCGTTTGCATTCATCCAAAGTCTTGTGTAAGCAGTCAGGATGAACCGCCATGGCCCATTGCAACTCGTCGATCGTAAAAGGTCTGGTGGAAAAGCAAATCCATTCCATCAATCTCAAGGCGTTGGACCGGTCCTCCTTTGTACGTTGTAGCATGAGTCCATCATACAAGTCGTTCAAGTCCTGAGGGATTTGCTCGATTTCAGCCGCTATTGCGATCTGAGATTTTCCTTGGCGCTCCATTTGTAGAACACTCTCCACAACCAAGTGTGCCCACATGAAAACACCTTGGGCACGGATAGATATAGCTCTCTGTAAAAGGGCGCCTGCGTGGCTTCCAGAGAGGCGACTTCGAACATACGTGGTGATATCCGCCGTGTTCTCGTTCTCAAGCGATATCGTAAGTCCAACGCCAAGCTCTAAAATCGGGTAGTGACGGCAAGAGAAGCAGATTCCAAACCTAGCTGCCGTTGGGAAGGAACTCGAAAGCAAATCCTTGAAGTATTCAATCAACTTGACTGCTGGTTTTTCGCCACATTCATCTAAGGCGTCGATGAAGAGGATGACTGGAAACCTTTTCAACACCTCCAAGATTGATGATTTGAGGAACGATTGCAACGGCTGCAGTTCCCACTCCCACTTCTCTCCATGCGTACTGATTGTATTTTGTTTTTCTTCAAAGTATTTGACGAGGTCGGGGAGGGCACCTGGAAGTTGCCCGAGTAGCTGGTGTAAAAGGGATCGAAAAAGACCAAGTGGAGATCTTTGCAGTTCGTGGCCACGGCCATGAAAGAAAAAAGAGAGTACAAGTGCATCTGACCCATAGAGCGGAGGTACCTCTCGAAGAGCATACTTTAGCAGTGTGGATTTCCCAGATCCAGGTTTCCCTTTGATCCAGAGTAAACCTCGTCGCTGACGTGTCCACAGTACTAATTTCTCATGCTTAAGAAACCAACTACATGTACCTGGATTGGCGGAATTGATCTGATATTGCCGGCCTTCAAGGTCGTGAAAGGCTAATGATCTCTGGCACGCCTTTGTGGAGTCTGACGAGGAGCAGTTAAGGCCTACACTATAGAATAAGTCACTGGTTACCCTCTGACAGATCGTAACGTACTCTGCTCAGCGAAACGTCGTGCTACCTCCGTCTCTGCCTCCTCAACCAGTCTTGTAATTCTTTCTCCAATAATTGTGTAATCCGCATCACTCCTAGAGTCGTACTTGACGAGATCTGAATGATTCCTGTTAAGGGGAACATTGTCCTCGTCGGCCACTGCCACTAAGCCAGTACTAGTAGCAGATTGTTCGGTTACGAGCAAGGCTAGATCGCCAGACTTGCTCCACTTTCCATCCTCGTCAATCTGAAGAGGTAGTCAGTAATAATAATAAATGGCTGCGGTAATTTATGTACCTTTATTGTTGGACTCAGTTCGCGCTCAAAGAAGGTCACGACTCGATACTGACCCTTACAGGTTTCCGAAAACTGGCCAGCAAGCCTCCTTAAGAAATTTGATGGTTCTGAGTCATTGTCTACCAAGAGGTCGCTGATAAAAGCTTCGTTCGGTTGACCTTTGACGAGGGTCCTTAGTTGATCGTTTCTTAGACCTAAATTCGGGACGCCAAAAAAGATAAGTCCAAAAGAGGCATTGGATAGGTCACGGTTCGTATCACTGGGTCTATTCCGTGCGCGAAGCAGTGCCTGAGGTAATTAATTAACGGTTTTATCACGACAGCGAAGTGGCTCACCTCTTTAATAAGCAGGCCGCCAAGACTATGCCCAATAAAGATAATGGGACGGTGGGAAGTCTTGAGAATGTTAGCCTAGCCCTAGTAACATAGCAGGCAACGGTGCGGGCATATGGTGGGGTGCTGTTAAGACTTGTTGATTTTATAAGGAAAGGAAAGAGAAAAAGAAATATGGATTTTGTTATTGAAGGTAGAGCTAACCTCAGCTTATAAAGTAAATTCCAGGTAAGTAACTCTAGTAGCGTAAATAAAAACTTACTTTATCCCTTGCACGGAAAGCAATGATTCGTTCCAATAAGGCACTGCCGAGATCCGTGATGGACTGCTTTGACTTGCTGCCTGGTAGCGAGGAATCATAGCCATATAGTAGCACGCGGATGTTCGGTAGATCTCTGGGTAAGAAGTCACTTAGCCATACTTTATGGCGGTTCGAGGATTTCCATGAGCCGACTGGGTGGCTCCCAAGTCCGGGGACTGCAATAATGCTATGGAGGAATTAGCAGAGATCAGAGTACGTGCTAAGGAGTATACTCACTCGACACGTGCGTCTTTCCCGGCATCGTGTAGAGGGGTAATGCCATTGAACTTGCACGTATAACAGTAATCATAATCGTCCATAGACTTTAGTCGCGACTGAACGTCGTCTGTAGACAAGGACGTAGTCATCGAGAAAGTAGCACACAGAAGGTCTTTATGGTAGGCTGCCAGAGAGTGACGGACCAGTGTACCGGCAGCATCCTGCAGAGCGGGGACTTGCTCAAAGGCGGATCTTAAGTTACGGTCCAGGTCCTTAAAATCATCCATAGGGATATCATCGACGCGGAAAAAGATCTTCTTCGACCTTGCCGTTCTAGGCTGTTGTGGGTTCTCGACACCAATATCCATATTTGTGAAACAGCGAGATGATGTTCACAATTGAGCTGGCAGGGTGAAAGATAACGGTAAACGATTTGTTCGTCAGCGATAGATGAAAGACTGGACCTTTCATGCTATCATCAGAGGTCTGCCAGAATTCAAGAGCGTTAAACCGAGAAGATATCAGTTTCATACAGGAAAGCCAGTGGTCACAGAGTTTGGTAAAGGGATGATAATTGTAAAGACTAACGTTAGAGCCCAACGTAGCGGGGTAAGTGCCTGCCTAATTTCAATCAGCTGATTATGGCGTCATAGGGCATAAATCATCTTCACTGAGCCTTATCTACAACTGACCAATAACAGGAATCGACAGCACAATCAAGTTCCTATTGGATGAAGGCTGGTTTGTGACTTGCGTAAGTGTATAGTCAGTCAGTTACTGGCGGGTATTTTCCTTTTAAAAATTAACATTTTATTTTATATAATTACGCTAAAGGGCGGTTAGAAGGTAGCTGTAATTATGTAAATATTATTTATTATTCTGATACGGATATACTAGCCTAGCTTGTAATTAACTTTAGAGGTTAATATGTTGCAAGTTGTATTGCAGTATCGCTTGAAGTATTAGTATAGTCGGTAAGGAAGCATGTCATAAGTAAGTCAGAGATATTAATTACATTACTGGCATGAAGCAGGAAGAAGTATTGGTTACCTACTCAAGTCGAGTTTCACTACGCTATTCTCAACTCCTTCCCTCTCAGAAACACCAGTTAATTTATTAATTAAAATTGGTATGTAAATTTCCGATTACCAGGTTCTAATTAGATTTACGGGTTACATGTATCCAGCCTTTAACTTTCTAGTCGTTTCAGAAACCCCTGTTAATCTTCCAACCCCGTAAATTTGCCCCTTCTTTAAGACATACGCGTATAGCCGGTAATTGTTCCGATGTACGAGATTCTTCCACCGTTCAGGGGCAGAAGTCGCGTGACTAATACGCTTTTTGGAGAGCGTGAATGAAATTAAGTGCCAGTAGACTTGTGGCCATTGGCCTAGTCTTCATTACAGTACGGAGGGTTCTTGTCTAACCATAACGTAAAGATCCCCTCATTTCGGCACGCTTTGAGTTAATGATATTGCATTGCGATGTGCTCTATATTGGAAACAAGAGGTTGCATGATTCGTTGGTTATAAGTAGTCTTGCACACTCTTCTTGTTCTGATCTGGAAATTCTTCTATCTTTCGACTGAATTCTAAACCTTTCACGACTCACAAGATGCGTGCCTCCCCGCAACTCGTTCTCATCCTTTCGGCCATCGCTGCTGTTGATGGTGCGGCGGGTTCCAAGTGTCGCCATGGACGGCCTAAGAATGGCAATTCGATTCCTGATGTCTCCGCGGACCCGTATCCGGCAACAGCAAAAGAAGCCTCCAGCATTATTCCGAGTATTTCGACAACAGTGGAGTTGGCCAACACTGGGCAAGCGCAAACCGCTGTCTCGACTGAAAAGCCTCAAGTAACTGAGCCTGCCATTGATGCCGGGAATATCCAGCCTCAAGAGCTGGACGCATCATCAAAGGATGCAGCTTCGTTATCAACATCGCAACAAACGAGAAGTACCACGGCTAGTCTCAAGGAGCCTGCCAAGAAATTCTGTGGCAAGCCTAACGAATCCGAGGTTCTCTTTGGAACGCCGTGGATTGTCTTCTCCATGAACTATAACTACCAGTCTATCGAAGGCTCTTCCTGTGTCGGCTACTACAAATACGAAGGCTCTGGTGATAACCAGACCATACACTGGAGCGTGCTATGGGACATTGATCCCAAAGTCGGCACGAACCTAGTCAAGGGCTACAACTTTATCGGTCTCACACAGGGTCTCGAGACAAGGCTCAGTGATATCAAGAGCATTCCCTCCAAGTACGAGTGGACCACTAGCAAGACTACTGATTATAAAGGTATGACTGGAAGCTCTTCGTCTGCGAAATGTGCGAACATGCATGCTGACTATTACTGCTTACTAGGGAATGTTGTTTACGACTTTATGACTTCTGATACAAAGGGAGACTCGACCACTAGCAAGGCGCAGGAGCTCATGCTCTGGCTAAACTGGGAGGGAGGACAAGTTCCTATTGGATGGGGTGAGGGGCCAATCGCTACCATCGATGGACTATTTGGCAAAGACGGCTGGAAGCTGTACCAAGGCGTTAACGCCGATACTGGAATCACAGTGTCCTCGCTCCTTTGTCCCGAAGATGGCCAGTTTGGTGATGAAGACGGCGGGAGCTTTGAAGGTGACATCAAGGACTGGCTTGTAGCCCTGTCCAAGGAAGGCGTGTTCAAGTTGGACACGTATGTCAATGTTGGAAATGCTGGCATGGAACCTTACTACGGCACTGTCGACTTTGACAACCATCTGAGCCTTCGGATCAACGTTTAGAGGGAAAGGTTTCAAATAGATTGAGCTTTCTGTTCTGGGTAGTTTCTCGAGGTGTAATTGTATTCCAAGATGTCCAAACTTGCACTCATTCGGCTCCTCTTGGACTGTATGTGATTGAGCCCATATTTCGACTAAAACACACCAATTCTAACAACAGGTAAGCCCAAGTATTTGTTCAGATCACGCCAGAGGTAGGTAACACGTATAAGTCTATCGCATCAAGAGTAGGGTAAATAAGCTATGTATACTAAATGGCCCCTAGGATTTGTTGCTCTGAGAACCTCCAAGCTTATGAAAATGTGGAATACTCGCTGGTGGTCAAGCCTCAGCGGCGCTTGACTAATCAGAGTCAAAGTTAATGTAGAAGCCTACACTAGAGCCTCCAGCAGTGGCGAGGAACGCAGTATCATCACTAGTACCCCCTGACGAGCCAATGTATGTAGTGTACCAGTAGCTACCGGTGGCAGCACAGCCTGAAAACATGTTGCACTGCACCTCAGGGACAGAGCATTCCAATCGGCTACCCGGAGTAGGTGTCTCGCAAGTAAGATACTGCTCCTGATCTGGCATGTTGGTGGCGTCGCATACAGTGAATGCGCTGGTGCCATCGCCAGGGAAGTAGCCGCAGATAGGCAAAGTGCCGTCAAGCAACAGGCGACCGGTAGTGGCGTCGATGGTGAAGTAAGCCGTAGAATAGCCTTGGGCGTGGTTGAAGAGAAGAGGGGTGAAGCGGTTTCGTTTCGCTAGAAGAGGTTCGCCACTATAAGTTCCGGACGCAGGGACAAGTCGGAACATTGAGACGGTGGTGGTGGTGGGAGCTGCAGTAGTTGTCCCTTCAGTGGTGGTAGGAGCCTCGGTGATCTCGGATGAAGCAGTGACTGTGCCTGAGGTGGTCACAGTTTCGGTTGTAGTATCGGCTCCAGCGGTAGAAGTTGCCTCAGTGATAGCGGTTGATGTAGCGAAAGTAGTAGCCTCGGTGGTTGTATCGCCGGAAGCGGTTGCCTCGGTACTGGCAGTATCTGTTTCAGTGACCACCAAAGTCGCCTCAGTGGTTGTGTCAGCAGAAGTGACTGCGTCGGTCGTAGTACTAGGAAAGGTGGCTGAGGTGTCGGAAGACTGCGCAAAACTGGACGTTGCTACCGCTGTCGCAATGGAAGACTCAGATGCTAAGCCGATTCTGTCAGCAAGGAATGACAGCTGAGAGTACTTCACTTACCAGAAGAACGAGGCTTACAAGGGCCCGCAACTGCAACATCAAGACCAGCAAGGCCAACGGCCAACAAACGAAGGATGCTTAAATGCATGGTGGTTGAAAGAGTGACTATAACGAGTGAAAAGAGAGACAAGACGTGGGCAGGATGAAAAAAATAGCTAGAAATTTGGGAAGTGGGCTTTTATTATTCTTGTAAAAACAGAAAAATTAAAGATCGGGAAATGAGCATGGTGCGCTAGTCGTATCAGTGCCTGTAGGCCGTCAGTAATTTATCTTAGCAGGCAAGCTAGTGAATTTGAGCTGACAAACACTAACGCCACTGCGGGCTTTTATTCAATAGTTTACAGGCCAAACTTCTAGAACTAGAAAGCAAAGCGGAGCCCCTTTGCGCTTAATGTAATGTTTATAAAGATAGTCCTAGAATTTAAGACTGAAACCTGTAATTTAGATAAGACTCCTTGTATAAGGTTTGCCGCTCTTATTACAGCTTTGACCGAAGCTATTTAGTAAGTCATAAGATACAGAGTGATATTTTAAGCTTAATATAGCCTGGCAAAATTCCAGGTAGCTTCTTGTATTATAAAGAATTATTAAATTTCTCTTAGAAGATCAGGTTGTTACCATGTAGCTGCTGAACATATCCATTATATTCACTATTATATATGTAGCTAGAGCCATGTGATAAAACTATTGCTCCGTTGCATACTATAATGCACTACTCTATAAGAAGTGACGATAGCCCCTTAGTAGTAAGGTGAATGCGAACAACGCTACAGGTTGACTACCACCGTAAAATAAGTATGCAAGGGTATCCCGTTGACGAATGGCAAGTGATTGTTCCAAGAGAGAATAAGCAGCCACGTCAGGTGACCGAGGCAGGCGTCGACCCCTCAATCGCCTGCATACCCAAAGCTATTCAATCACAGTTGCCTGATCATTTGCGTCACAACTATCAAAGTCTTACCAACAGAACAAAACAACTGCAAACCTCGTAGTTCGTTTTCTCAGGCCTGGATCAGGACAGGTCGCAATGGCTGAAGTCGCTGGGCTCGCGCTTGGTGTCCTAGGCCTCGCCGGTCTTATCGGCGCTTTTAAGGACACCATCGACGTTTTCAATACCGTCGTAAATATGCGTCATATGGGCCGTCAGTACCAAATCCTCGATATCAAGCTGGACATTGAAAAGGCCCTTCTCCTTCAGTGGGCAGACCGGGTGAGACTTCTTCAAATTGATTACGACGTGCGACTCGATGAACCGAAGACCCAGACTCTCGTTCTGCGGATTCTCCGTTCTGTCCGCATCATTTTAACGGACACGAATTTGTTACAACGACGATATGGGTTGCGCCTGGAAAATGACACTGAGACACCGACCTTGCCTCCCATCTCGGGCCCAGAGCTGGACCTTTCGGAGCTACCGTCAGAACTATTCACCGGACCACTCCCGCTACAACATGTTACTTCCAATCGAAGTCGAGATCTATCGCAGTCTGGTTGGAGGTTCAGTCAGGAGCGGATGAAGAGCTTTATGAGACGCCTCGAGGCACTCCAAGTGCCGGTACAGGGTCAGGCAACTACAACGTCTGTTGCACAAAAGACACGTTGGGTTATCAGAGACAAAGACAAGTTCGAGGTTCTCGTCCAAGATCTTGCCGATCTGACGGGCAAGCTTGAACAGGTGGTCCCTCCTTCAAGTTCCGAAACAGCCCGCTCGATGATCCAGAGTGATCTCGAGCTCATCAAGAAGGACGTGAGAAATCTTTTGTTGTTCCAGGAAGCGTCGGTAAACCATGCAGATATC
The DNA here is from genome assembly GCA_003353625.1 of Fusarium fracticaudum. NCBI lineage: Eukaryota > Fungi > Ascomycota > Sordariomycetes > Hypocreales > Nectriaceae > Fusarium > Fusarium fracticaudum. Next base: position 143,576 of record PDNT01000015.1, on the reverse strand, counting down.
GCTCGATCAACAAAACAGAACCTCGATTCAATGCGCCAGGCTCGCATTTTGAACACACTATGGTTCAGGATGATAAACGATAGGTCCGAAAGCATCTCGAGAAATCACCGCGACACACTCCGATGGGCAATCGAGGGTTCAAACGACCGCGAGTCCTGGCACGATCTCCCCTCTTGGCTTCTCCAAGACTCGGGCATCTACTGGGTTTCAGGGAAAGCCGGAAGCGGCAAGTCAACCTTGATGAAGTTTGTGTTTGGGCATCAACGAACCACGTCAATGTTATCTCAGTGGGCTAACCGAGGCCGACTGCTCCTATGTCATTATTTCTTCTCCAACTTGGGAACAGATCTCCAAAAGAGCCAGGCTGGGCTCTCCCGGACATTACTTTATCAGATAATGGATCAGAACAGGTCACTGATTCAAGAAGCACTTCCTAACATGTGGAAAGAAATGCTCGAACGAGAGTCTAACCTGCGAGATAAGGATCTAACCACTCATGATGATATCACTTTGCCTTCGGTAACCGAGACCCGGCAAGCATTTTCAGTCATCTCAGCAAATAGCGACAGGATAGGACACGTTTGCTTCTTCATCGATGGACTTGATGAGCTCGTTGGGGAGTACAGTGATAGCATCGACTTTATTAGCAATCTGGCTCAGAACAAGCATTTCAAAGTGGTCGTTTCTAGTAGACCCATTGCGAGCTGCGTCGCTGCCTTCCGACAGCATCCTCATATGAAGCTACAAGACCTGACGCGACGCGACATACAAGCCTATGTTCAGTCCAAGGTTGGAGGCCATCCCTCTATGAAACGACATATGAGAAGGTATCCCGAAGGATCAGCCTCTTTGATGAGTGAACTTGTTGATAAGTCTTGTGGAGTCTGGCTTTGGATAATACTCGCTTGTCGATCTATTTGTGGCGGTTTCGATGACCATGATCGCCTTTCAGAAATTCGTCGTCGCGTGGACGAACTCCCTCCAGAGCTCAAGGACATGTTCATGCATATGCTCAGCAGGATTCACAGACGGCATCAAGAACAAGGCGCTCAGTTGCTCAAGATCTGCTATACATATCAGAAAAACAAGTCACCGTTCCTCCAGAAAGGCTTATACGCGCTGGGCCTTGCACTTATAGATGACTACAATTCACATCCTGTCTGCATTAAACCTATTGACGCTGAGGATAAGCGGGAGATATGTGAAGAACTTGAGGGCCGACTGAGGAGTCGATGCTGGGGATTACTAGAGTTTGCGAACTCCAAGAATGTAACTTCGGGCGGTGAAATAACAGACGCAAAGGTCATGTTCATGCACCGAACTGTCTTTGAGTTCCTCAGCGATCAGAAGTCATGGAAGCTGGACTGTCTGCAGATACAAGACGCTGATTTCGAGTCAGCTACAGCGTTGTCACTCTACGGCATACATATGGCTGTCCAGAAGCTTTCTGAAAATAATGAAGTCGCAGCCATGGATCTATTCGAGGAGGGCCTTTGGTGGGGAGCTGAGGCCGATAAGCAGAGACCCAATGACATCAACAACTGCTTCTTCCACCTTACGGCCTTTCTTTCGCTTCTATCAGAAAGAAGACTCTCATGTGTTACACTACAGAGACTTGCACAGGCATTAAACCCTAATGAGATGTCTAAGCCATTATGTACGGATAGCTGTCCACCTATCGCCTTACTACTCGCCGTTGAAGCAGGTGCAATGAACTTTGTCAAGAGTCATTCCAGCTTCACAACAACAGGCCATGACTGTCAGCGCGGATGCAAGCCCCTTCTATACCATACCCTGAGGAAACAATTTCTCAGTGGCAAATTTAACGATCAGCCATCAGACTCACGCTTCAGCTCCTCTCGCATGCTGGAGATGCTTCTTCTGTCGGGTTGTGATGCCACCAGTATCGTTTCAATTAGTGCATGGGAGACAAGTCTATGGTCTTTGTGGTTGGAGGAGTTGACAAGGCTTACGGCCTATACTCTTAACAAAGATGAGAAGGTCACTCTAGCTGACATCTCCAAGATCTTTCGAACAGCAAATAATGGGTTCAGGCCAGTAGGATTTGATGACATGATTATTGACTGGCCTGGCATTGCGTACTAGAGAAGTACCACTGCACCGGTCGTAGAGCTTTAGCCCAGATTGGAACTCGGTAGCATCTTCTCAACACTGCTCTGGCTTAACGACCAAGTCTCACTAATAGTCGATCGCCTCGTAGCTTTGTATCAAGGCTATAACCTTGAGCGCCCAGCCCCAGCCCCGATTCTGTCAGTATGTACAAGGAGTCGCTGCTTGTACAGTCGGACTGTTCGCTATGCCAGCTTCGGCCAATCTCAGCGGTGATGAGATTGTCCTGGCGTGCGACAAGTAAGGGGCAAGGGGACTGCCGGGTACATTCTGTCGATGGGCGCTAAAGGTTCGACTGAAACTACAGTGGGCTAGGGCCCGTAAAGCAGGGATCAACCGTTCTGTAGATCCGAAACCCGAATCCGTAAATGTTCATAGCCAATTGATTTAACAAGGCATTTAGGTATCCGTATATTAATAGATACTACGTCGTGTTAAGTCATGAGACTCTGTGGAATCTTCTAATATATAAAGCATTCCCCTTGCATCTACAGAGCAGTAAAATATTATTTAAGTACTTGACTATTCTTTCTTAGTAATTCCCTTTCTTTCGTACCTTATTCTTACATACATACCCATCTCAATTCAAGTCAACCGCCCCTACATTCCTATTGATTACCTTGAATCAGTCGCCAAAAAATGACAAACAACACCCAAACCCCCGAAGGCTATGCCCCCTTCGACTTGTACCCTTACAACCCATCTCAGGGCCCAGCGTATGCCTTCTTAGGCCTTTTCGGAGCGGCGGGCATTGTTCACTTCATTATGATGTTCCCCTATCGATCAGCCTTCCCGATCCCCATGATAATCGGGTGCGGCAGTACGTGGCCTACCTACTCACATCTATGACGTTCTATTTAGCTGATACTGTTTCTAGTGGAGGCCGCCGCGTATTGGTTTCGATCACGATCTCACGACAACTTGCGACAGACACTGCCTTTTCTGATCCAAAACCTACTCGTCCTTGTGGCCCCGCCATTCCTCGCCGCCACGATCTACATGTCCCTCGGCCGGATCACGAGAGCTCTCAAAGCACAAGAAGTATCTCTCATAAGCCTACGATGGATCACCAAGTTATTCGTCCTCGTTGATCTGATCTGCTTTGCCACGCAGACTGCGGGTGCCATCATGTCAGGGAGTGAAGATCTGAATGAGGCAAAGCGAGGCCAGACCATCATCATCGGCGGACTGGTTTTACAGATCTTTGCCTTTGCCTTGTTCATAATCTGCACTCTGACTCTGCAGCTCAGGATTCGAGCGAGTCCCCCAGTACACTGTGTTGCTGGTGTGATTACGCACTATCGTCGATATTTCATTGCACTCTACTGCACCAGCGGCTTGTTCTTGGTCCGTAATTTGGTCAGAATTATTGAGTATAAGCAAGGTGGTGATGGCCCGCTGTTATCGAACGAAGCTTTCCTATATGTGTTTGATTGTTGCTTTATGTTGGCTATTATATTAATTGTCCTCGTACTACACCCGGGTCGGTTAATTCTCAAGGCTCGGCGGTTGGATATTCTGAAGGAGGATTTGCCGTTGGTATCGAGGTCATGAGGTAAAGCAGAGGCTTATCTAGTCTTAATTTATCAATTCTATTCATATTAAAAGAGTTATTCGCAGACATTCACTCCGTCATGCTCACCTCTTAATTTGAATGGAGAATTCCGTCGCCTGAGTCAAGGATAGCTGATGGTGGGCCCCCCTTGAACTCACTGGCCAGTCACGAGTTTACGCATTGTATACGTATAAGCTAAGCCTGGCGAATCCGCGCCACCTGAAATGTCCTCCCGACATTACGGCGGCAAGGCTTCTCCATCTGCCAAGTTTTCAATCTGTTGTCAAAAAATCTCAACAACCCAGTCTACGCTAGTCCGACGGAAAATTGCGGTGTCAAGCACAGCTGACAAGAGATTGAGCACTTTTTCGCCACCTGACCGTCGACTTCGGTACGAGTATGCGTAAACCACACAAAAAGTCTCGGCTCGGCTGTCAAACATGCAAAAGACGAAAGATCAAGGTTAGTCGTGTACCATTCATCACCTCTGAATCCGATCTTAGTGCCACATCGTTTCATAGACCGTGAGTCTAATCATGCTGACTCATTAAGTGCGACGAAGTCAAACCGCAATGCGGGAAATGCGTTCAGTTTGGCGTATGGTGCGACTTCTCTCCTCTACCACCAGGCCCCAAGCCTTCTGTCAGTCCCCAGCCCGACCATCAATCACGGCGCCCAGGACGTCCCAGGTCAGACTGGACATTATGGGCCGAGCAGATTCGGGCTCACGTAGCCGAGCCTGCTGCACCAACTCTGAGTACGAATACGGTGGATCTTGAGCTCTTTCACAACTACATGACCAGAACTGCAAGCACTCTTGGCGACGGTAGCGGTTCCGGAACCCTTTTTTGGTCTGAAGGTGCGCCTCGGGTGGGATTCCAACACAACTGCATACTCAAGCTCATACTCTCGCTATCATCATTTCATCTGGCGCGGGTCAGACCTAATGATGAACAGCTATATTCATTAATTGCAGAAACACACTTGACGGCTGCATTGCAGCCAGCGATGGTATTGATCAGCAATCTTGGTGGGGATAATAGTCCAGCTGCGTATCTGACATCGGTCTTGATATGCTTCGTCGCTCTCGCCAAAGGTCCAAGTCCTGGGAATCTTCTCTTAACCAACATTGAAGGACAGGTTTCGTGGCTTCATCTCCTTCGGGGTGTACGTTCGGTTGTAGAGGTCTCTGGCTGGTCTTCAATATTCTCGGGTATGCTTGCAGAGTATGCTCCGACACCTAGCAGCGAGACGCTAGAACACAGCGAAGCGACTATCCCAGCCTTGATGGTTTACGGCATCGAAGATTGGCGCTGTTCGTTGAACAGAATCTCGAATCTAATTGCCCAGTTAGCAGAAGAGAAGTTGGGCGACTTTTACGATCGTGAGCTCCAGGCGCTCACTGCCTGTTTTGAAAGGACATTTTGTAAAGGGCAAGATGCTGCCTTGGATACAGTTGGTAGGCTTCAGGATGTCATAGGTTGGGTCTACCAGCTTAAAGATGATTACATGGAAGGGTTACGCCAAGGAGACCTCATCTCAACAGCCATTTTGGGACATTTTTGCGTCCTACTTCGGACAGTTGAGGCCCAGTTTTGGTTCATGCACGGATGGGCGGCACATATCATAGGGGAGATTCTCGTCACTTCCCCCGACACTCGACAATGGCTCTCATGGCCAATAGCGTATCTGAACCCACAATAATAGCATAATATGCGATTCTCGACTACCGATATGCCCCGTAAGAAAAACCTTCACCATCTGGGACGTCCTTTTCCAGAACGTTTTTTTAAGTACCCGCAAGACAAAAGTTGCGCATCTTTGAACTCAGCTGGCACAAGGATATACTGTATCCGATTACAGAGCCATACGATCATTGGCTACTTTATGGCATGTAACTTACGCCTGGTCCAGAAAAGCATATCGTATTTAAACTGCTCAGTGCGAGGGACTAGGGAGTCGGCCGGAGTACCGCGAAAATTAATAGTCCCGACATTAAATTAGTCGATAATGAAGGTTTATGAGAGAATAAAATTAACTGTCAGACCTGCCATGTCTTTAATTCTTAGAAGGCAAACTTTACTTGTTATAAGGGTATCAAGTCATTTCTTGTTTCCTTTGTGATGGTCATAGTGAACCTTTCAAGGCAAACATGTACTAGTTTAGACCGCTGCTTTCCAGAGTGCAATCTCCATGTTGCTTATGATCCTACCTTATTTAGGTCAACTGCCCATGGCATTAACCAAGACGAGCGTCACTTGATTTCGCAATGACTCTTGAAGCCAGCCTGGTAGTCCTCGGATCAAAGAGGTCCACCACAAATTCGAAGGCACAATGATCTGTGCACCAAAGCCAGAAAGTACCTGATTAAAAATCCTATCAGCCACAACTTCAGGTGGCGTGACAGTATCCTTCAGCTTTCCCTTTGCGACAAGTTCTGCTGTCATGGCTGTCCTAATCCAAGAGGGATGCACAACACTTCGAAGTGTCAGAAGGTATATCTGTGTACGACGAAGAGGAAGAGACTGACCTGGTGCGAACACGAGGGGCTTTGTAGATGTATCGCAGCTCCTGGCCAAGACCTTCGTGGAAAGCTAGTAGGCCGACCTTGGTGGAACCATAGGCCACATTAGTTGCTTGCGTGGCGAAAGATGCCTGGCTAGCGATGTTGACGATGTGGCCATGGTCCCGCTGAATCATGCTGGGGAGGAACTGCTTGGTGAGGAGTTAGGGAGCAAGGAGGTTTACATCAAAGACTTTCTTTAGATAAGACTCTGGCGAGTCTAAAAAAGATGTCAATTCTGCGAATCCGGCATTGTTAATAAGGACGGTCGGGTTGCCGTGGTCCTCTCTGGTCTGATCAGAAACTGAGGATATACCTTCCGAACCCGTGAGGTCGACCTCGTAGAAGTATGTATTTGCAGCTAAAGAATGTCAGATGTTTGTTGACAGCACATTACATCACCGCAACATGCGTGGTGACCTAAAGAGACTTACCCAGCTTAATAGCAGGAGGGTTCCGATCCATGATTAGGACCTTGATACCTTTTTCAGCAAACCTTGAAACGATGGCATCTCCAATTCCACTGCTTCCTCCGGTAACGACCACAATTTCACGGCTCCAATTCCATGAAGGGTCGCTGGCATGATTGTTGACCTTCCTCTTGGTATACCAAGCATTCAAGTATCCCAAAGCCTTGAGGCCAAGCAAAAGTCCGGCAGAGAGCTGAGCCTTTGGGTTTTTGGCCAGCTCAATGGCTTTGGACAGGATCTCTTGTTGTTGGTACATAGCTACCAATGACAACACTAGGGGTTATCTTGCTGGGTAATTGATGTATAAAGAAGAAATAAAAAGCCCATGTGAGGAAAAAACATTATTTAACAGGGATGATATCCTATAGATATACATGTCATCGGAAGCTAGATCGGCAACTTGGCCCATATTGTGCCACTCTGGTTTTGCGGGGGAAGATAAACAACACACCAGGTACGGCAAATTGCATTGAGTTCCAGTACAAAGTGATGTATCTTCTTTGTCGCTCTAGTCTAACTTCGTCTGGATTGAAACATCCATCTTTCTCCCCGCAATCAGAAATTTGAGTTTGTGGGGCTATCCCGAGGGCATGCTGAGGGACTACTTCCGAACCAAGGGCCATGTAGCCGACTGTAAAGGTAAGGACGCTATAGCTTTGGTTAAATCAAGCTTGGTTTACTGTAGTACCAAGCTACCCAGTCAGTCGTTTGCTAGCTCCTGTATCATGTTTGTTGGCATGGCTTTCAACTGTCAGCAGTCAGCCCGAGCGCAGAGCACGTCGGTATAGTACAAGGGATCATTACTTGTAAAGTTGGACATTTTGTTCGCTTGGTCTTAGACACGTAAAGGGGAAGGATATACTAACGGATGGCATGCCGTCAATCCACGTGTTAAAGAATTACACCGAAACCACTATCAGGCAGAGATTAACGGTTCTCTAAATACAAAATCCAAATCTATAAATCTTAATAGTTAATTGGTTTACAGAGATACTTGATTATTTATTTACTTATAAGTGCTATCTTATTCTAAGCTATAAGATTATCTGGAAGTTTACAGTATATAAAGCATTACCTTTAAACAATAACGGTTAGCTGCATGGGACATGAAAAACTATCACTAACCCCAAACTCTTTGATCTCAAGTATTTAACCTTATGCCACCTAGATGCAACTGTTAATAGCTACTCTATTGCAGATACTGCTTTACTAATGTTGATTTACTCTATGCTATGTTTCCCCCTGTATGGATTTGCTTGCCAGACCCCTTCTTGTATTTATGTCCTCCCACTGCCGATACCATATCGGGATCTGATCATCAGCGTAATCCCAGGACTGTGGGAGCTCGAATCCGTTGGGCATTGAGACCTCTGAGACCAGTGGAGTTGATGCCGGGGATTGAACGGGTCGATCTCTCTGTTCTAATTTATATACCTCCAACCAAGCCCAACGCCGGACTCTTTGACTCACAAAGTCGCGCCATTCTGAAGAAGTGATGATGTAACAATGACATAAAGCAGGAGATGAAAACTCATTTGCTATAGTTCGTAGGAAGGACCACCTTGGGGCGGTGTTTTGGATTGGTCGGCGGTTTTGGAGTAGGCTCTCCCAGGACTGATCCTGCCGGAGCTGGCCCAGTCCTTGATTCTGCCCGAACCCGGTTGTGCCAGTGTTGCACTGTAAGTGATCCCCAGAAATCTCAAACTGAGAAAGTTCAATTACATAATCTGGAACTGCTTGGGGAACAACAGAATTGGTATCCAGGGCAATCACCAGACTAGAGCTATCAGCAACGCGCCGTACAGGAATGAAGCTGTGGGATGTTTCTCTGACATGGTCGGGCCATATGATATCCCGATTTGTCCAGCCATGGAGAGAAAGCTCGCCCAGTTCCGAGCCAAAGTCGTCATCCAAAGGTCGGAGAGGATAAAACTCATGCTTGATGAGGGTTTGGCGAGGAAAAATACAATATGCCTTGTTCCAAGTGATGAAATTGACCATTGCTGTTGTTGATGAAGAAGTGAGGATGGTTTCAATTGGCAGCCCAGTTGTTTGAGTGACACGGATTTGGATATTCGGCTGCGAGAGTCTACTATAAGCCCTACGTCTCGGAATCTGTTAAGAACTTAGCGGGAACTGCACATGTATCGCGGACTCTTGATGGCAACTTCTTACCATCTCGACTTCTGCATCGTTCTTGTACTCTTCAGTTGTTTGCAAATAATCTGTGAACCGATCGGCATCGGCCCCTTCCTTTATGAAGATGTCCAGCTCTAAGACTTTGTTCCTGCCCAGCTGCAGAAAATTGAGGGCAAAGGGTCCTGACATTATAGCATTATAGTATCCCAATTGAGATCGGAACATTGTAGCGTCGGCCACAAAGCTCTTGAGTGCAGCGTTGATTCCGCAAATAAACCTAAGAATGTTGTTTTTTCTTGTGTAGAGTCGCTTGCACACTTGGAATAATGCCAAGAAGTCCGGAAGAATCAAGAAGCAGCGAAGCACCTCCAGAATTGGAGGCTGAAGAAGCATCTCGACCAACTGTGGTTGGTGCTGCGATAGGGTATCTGAGTCTGTCATTGTGTAGCTTGTTCGTTCCCCTACTAGTCAACAAGTTGGAGATAACCAAAATGACCTTTGTGTATGAAACTTGAAGCAATTTAATAAAGAAGTCCATGCCAGGTACATGCCAACGATCAGATTTCAGCCCCATCGTAAGTCTGCAGTTAGGCATCAAGTTAATGCCCAACTTCTGTAACCCAATGTGAACAGAAAGCAATATACAGCTTCGATATGTAGTAGCCCATCCATGTTCGGATTGACTGGATATGATTGACTAGCTACAGCCTAGAGCGGGGCTCTTAGCTTGCTCGGACAAGTAAGCATAATTAAACAATTGGGAAATAATTCTGGGCCAGCCGCTTTAGACACCTTACTACCCCGCTCTGTCTAACGAGGTGAGTGGTAGAGTCCGTCGCTAGCTGCAGGCTTAATATTCATATGACCCGGTTAGTCGACTCCATTCAGGAATATCACCTCATATTCCTGTTGCAATGGGTAGTGAATAGGTGCAATTGTCATAAGTATGCTATGGTTCCTCTTATCGCGAGTGAGAGAAGAGAAGAAAGATACTTTCAAGGGCCAGCCATTTCCCAGCATACTCTCCCGTTGACCAGCGTTTTTTCATTCTCTATTTATCATGTGGCGTGAGACGAGCTGTTCATGTCCACGTTTCAGCTGTCCGCTGTCAACTCTTCGCTTCCGGTCAGGTCAGATCATAGCTAACAGGTGCCAAGTATTACCCCGCTCTGCACACCACTCAAGCAAAAATGAAGTTGATAGCTTCCAAAATTCGCACAGCGCAGTCCAGGTCGGATAGCCGTGGCCCGTTGATTTGTTATCTGGGGGGTTGAAAATATGCAGCCGGCTTCCCATGACTGGCCAGTCACATTCATCCACACTTATCATCAATGTTGTTGCCTGCAATTGTCAGCCAAACCCCGCTTTCCAGGAGTACGTGCTGTGGGATTGCGCCTAAAACCAAGTAGGAATTGAAGTAGAACCTTTATCTTCTCCCTTCGCCAAATAGTCTTCGAGCATAATTCGCTACGCAAAGATATCTATACTGGTACCTGTGTGCAATGGCTGAGAATATGCAGGTTGGGAGGCTAGACCTCGCTAGCCGAGCCATTGACTTGACAACTGTTTTGCTTCGGGCAACTTCGTCATCCGGGTCCCTGCTCAAAGGCGCATGGGAGATTGGGCAGTGGCTCGGTCGCGAAAGGTTGAACCAGTACGAGCTTCTCGACTGCATGGAAAAGGCCAAAGGCTTCGCGTTTGCGAACCAGAGCGGCCAGCAGTTCTTCGACAAGATCATACAAGGACTCGATACCTTGCCGGTTCGGCCACTATTCCTGCAGCACTCAGGGTCGCTGGGCCGACTGATGGCTGGGGATCCAAACCTGAGCTGGATCGTGTCGACGGTAGCATGCCTCTTCCAGCATCACAGAGACGACATGCTCGTGACCGAGACAGTGACAGCGTGTATCATGGAGTCTCACCGCTTGCGAGGGCAAGAGCATGACGTCGTAACTCGAGATGCATTCATGTATGACCCCGAACATACAAGACTTCGAGCAGTGGTGCGCAAGATTGTCTCAAGCGTGTGGTACAACGTCGTCAACGTTGGCTGCGACACAGTCCCGCTGCCTGACGAGCTCCTGGCCGTCTGTTCACGAGGCCACTACCTCGACCCCGCCGACTTCGGTATCGTCGTCAACACCATATACGCTCGATGCCCGTCCAAAGCGATCCTGCGAACAACGCATCTCTTGCGCGATGTCATGCTGTGGCTTCTCTTGCACTATGACGGCGCGATTGTCGTTAATATCGGCGGGCATATCGTCTACCGGGCGGATTTCGGAAACCCTTTGCGCGAGCTCGAGGTCAACGTTGCCTCGCCATGTCCTCGCGAGGGTAACTGCAGTGCCTCACATCGGGCATCGTACCAAATTCTACGCCATGTTTCAGGAAAGTTTGAGGACTTTCTGACAGGCTATATTTCTTCCGACTTTGGTGACTCACTGCCGCAGCCGGGAATTCGGCAGCAGCTGTACGAAATTCCTCGACCATATCCCAGAGCAAGTCCCATGTGGAACGAGGGTGTGCAGATCTTGATAAAGTGCACAGCGCAGTCTATAATGCAGTGGTTGCTAGGCGTCCCACTGTCCCCCCAAACAGACTCTCCTGGGTTTAGTGCCGAGCCCCTACGACGGGCCGCTGAAGGGGAGATGACAGTCTCACTGGCCTTAGGAAATGTACCATCAATTCTCAGCTTACAGTGGGGCAGTTCGCCTGGTCTTCATTTCACCTTCAAAAGCCCAGCAGAAGTTAATTCTATCCTTAGAGAACATTCTAAATTGGCTCATGTCGGTTTTACGGGCTTCCGTTTGACCTACCTGCTCGAATTCTTCCCAATTCTCAAGGATATGGCAACTAAAGTGGGTGCTGAATGCCAGTGCTCAGAATGCTCATCAAAGAAAAGGGGGTCTGCGGTGACCACCCTTATGCCAGGTTGTCTTTGTCGTCTAGCCGTGGAAGAAGCTCTCTTACTCATAGCCCACGGTGTCGCGGATGGATTCTCCGTTGACACTGCATCCTCGGTTTCTGACACGACACACATTGTCGAGGGAACGGTTATTCTGCTCTCAGAACTTATTGAAGGTAGGAGAGTCTTGTGGGATACCTGGTTTGCCGTAGCATCGTGTGTTTACCTCGGTTGCCCGTTCCAGAGACCCGTGGAACCGACACACCCAGCCTTCGGTGGGACGACATTTGCGGCGATTCAGTACGGAGATTTGGCGGCGCAGGCGCCCTGGTTAGACTTGACTCGCGAGCTCTCCACGCACGGATGCTTCCGCATTGTTGGATCAAGGGGCCGACTTGGGGTGGCGACGAGGAGGTATGACGAGGTGCAGTTCCGCAGTGTTGAGGAAAACTTTGCCATTATCGAAACCGAGAACACAGAGGACACGTCCCACTTCTGTTCTCGCTACAAGAAGGCAGCGTCGCTTATTAACCATAGTCTGAGCCTGGACGTGGACGAGATGTCAGTGAAGACTGATGTGATTCTTTGCCACATAGACGACAAATTCTACCGTCTCTCGTATCGCATCCAGACGAAGAACCACTGGCGAATCGTGGACCCAAGCGATGCCTTGAGCGCCGTAATTCGTCTTAGTCCTTCAACCACCTGTCAGCACAATAGCCAGCCCCCTGCAATTGCGCCCCTAAACGCAAAGATCTACACAATGGACGAGGTCGTTGGAAGATGGCCAGACGTTGTCCGGGGTTCCATTGGAACTACAGGCGGCGGCTGTGCCACCAAGAGCGGTATATTCCACCTGACACATGTCCTCGACACTCATCTGAAAAAGAATATCGCCCTCGCTCTGACCGTTTGCCCGGTCGCGGTACCGAATTACCCCAACATTGTTTGTACAACATGTATGCTCGGCCACGCAGGAAAGTTGGAGCGGTAGCCTTACCGCGAGGGCGAGGGAGGTGATCCGGCGGACCGCTACGTCATCAATCTCAGTACGAAGCTAGCAGGGCAAGATGTTTCAATTGGGCACAGGTTGATAATTGCAAAGTAATACGGCAAGAGTCGAAGGTGTTGGTTCAAACCAAGTGATATGTGAAAATAATAGGATCCAAGTATGATAATAAACGGCTAAAGGAATACCTATACTATGTATACAAATTGTTCTTATAATGACCAGATATAGTTTGAAGGCTATGTTGGTACTCTAAGGTCTTTTAGTTTATGAATGCAAAAGCATATACATTAAATGCTATCTAGTTACAGAAATGCTACGGTAAACCTTGTCCTACACAAGCCTGTCGTCCCAAATGCTTGTCCCATAGCTCTCTGTTGTCACTGTTCCTCCCTCAGATTCAGAGCTATTGACCACATGCCTCCCTCAACTCTTCCTTTCTCTGCTGAGACATTGCCCAGTCTTTGTAGCCAATATATCATCACACCCGTATCAAAACCACTGAAAAGCGCCCGTCATGACCACATCGCCAATAATATTCTCCGCCGTAATAGGGATAGTAGATTCGTAGATGAACTTGCCAACACCAAGGTCTATGGCGTAAAATATGCCGATAGGGGCAAGGAAGAAATTGGCGACGGAGTGCTGATAATCCAGTGCGACGCTACAGTATCTTATTGATACTGCTCCATTGGACAGAGTATGGTTCACACTTAGAAAACCCATCTGGGTATCCAGATACTAACAATCTTGGGTAGGTTGTCGTTGCTGCTCGTGGCAAGATACACGACCAACCCAACGAGCCAAGTGCAGCCGATGGCTCTAGTGAAGTTGAACCACCAATTGATATTGACTCTTGCTTCGGCTTGGGTCACAACATGGCGCTTGAGTTGAATATATCGCGCGACCCAGCCAAGATACCTGTAAAGAAGAGATAACCCGCGAAATTAAAAATATAACAAATAGCACAGTTCTTTGTGAGGTCGTATACAACAGTCCTTCTTTTCGAACTCGTGTGCATCATAACAGTCATATTGCTCGTCACAAGTTCGAGATTGGCGGGAATGATGGGGACGAATCCGATTGGAAATACCAAGGTGGCCAGAACGGTGATGAGAGACGGGTCAGACTCTCGTAGACCTGGTGCTCCTCCTACGATAACAAGGTCGAAAACGGACCGAACCGAGGTGAAGATACCACCGAAGACATATTTGAATATGAGGTTCGGTCATGAAAGTATCGCTTTGGCAATTCCTGACTCGATCATGAGATGCCTTTGCCATCGACATGTGCGGCTGACGCTCCTCGCCTTCATGCTTTTTATCTGACTGTCCGTGAGTTTTGTGGAAAGTATTACGACACAATTGAGTATTGAGAATTGACTTGGTATCTGAAAACGTTTATATACGTCTCAGCATGATGGCAGACTGTGTCATGATACCAGTCGTCCCACCTTTCCGGATGATCGGCGTTTCATTTGATGACGTGATTCATCAGCAATTTAGTCATGAAAAGTAAAAATACAATTATTGTCTGGCACAATATGTTGCAATTACAACTTGACGTGGTCATGATGTTACGGTGGAAAAGGTCGTTCCACCTATTCTACCTCTGGCTATCTCATCTATCTATAATCTGCTCTAGCTCCTATACATTGATGCGATGACGCCACACCAACTGCTCCTCACGAGCACTATAGGTCGAAGCCCCAAGAATAGCCCTCATCTGTTGCACACTCGTAAACAGAATCGGTCGCGCGATGAAAAACCGAATACCCTCCGTGCAAGGAGGACTCGTCAAGCTCCCCTCATAAGTCCAAAACTCATCAAAGTAATCAACACTCTCCAAAAGCAGCCTATGATTGAGCGTAGCCTCTTCACTAACGTCTGTTTCATTGAAACCAATCATTTTGGGGAGTTGGCCAAAAAAGCTGTTGTCTTTGTTACCAGGGTCGAGACGAATAGCAAGGACAGCGCGTTCTTTTCCTTGGGCGTTGACGTGCACGAGATGGAGCTCGGCTCTGGAGCGGTGGCGTTCCACGGTGTGGTCGGCGGGGGCGTGGATGTGCCAGCCTTTGAGGTAAACAGTCTCGTTGTCGAAGCTGAAAGAGGGGTTCTGCGTCCAGATCTGATCTTCGTTCTGGACAGTGAATGCAGGTCCGTAGCCCCAGTTGAAGAAATTGCCGGTGATTTCAGCGGGATAGTTCCAATCTTTGATTAGATGTTCCAGTGAGAGACCTTGCTTGAGGGCAATGGGGATAGGAGACTGTTGGGTGCCATCTTGGCAAAGATGGTAGTCTAGATTGTGTTAGTCACTGTTTGCTGAGAATCTTAATGAAATGGACGTACCAGGGTTGAGACGACCCCAATTGTAAGAGAATTCATAAGCCCAGTCCGTTTGTCCAGGCTCGGCGCGAGGGTCAATGTGTCGCTTCTTATGTTTGAGGGAGTAGTGATTGTCATGCTTTGCGCAGGACAAGACGCTTGTGACATACGTCGCCACGGCAAAAAGCTGAGAGACACGCATTTTAATGATGAGATAGAGAATAAGTAAAAGAGATTGGTGAGGAAATGATTGATGAGATGTCGTTGCGATTATGGGTAATTTTATATCTGATTGTGACGGACATGAAAGGAGCAGAATAGAGCCTAGCGTGGAATAATGTCACTGCCAAGGACGACAAAGCGAGGCGCAAGAAACCACAGACCACGCGCGGGGGTTTAGACTTGGACTTGGACCCCGCAGCAACGCAAATAAACTCTGCAAACTCTATCTCGAAGCCTATCGATAAACAAGATCCAAGATTCTTACCCTGTAAATTACAATATTTCTCAATGGATTACCAATAATTGCTTGGCAACGTTTGTGAAACTTCCCATTCGTGGCCCACGTGGACTTCCCAGGCACAGCCCACGCTAATCTATGGGATTCTCCATGGGGTAATGCACTAAGGAATTAGCTTTTACAGTGGTCTGTCTTGGCGCTGACGGTCTAGAATCATCCTTGTTTCTCCTAAACAGCGAGAGATAAGAAACAATGCGTGCTTAGCCAATGTTATTTGCAACTATCACGGGCCTAGTACTTGGTCCAGACTGTTGAACTGGCCGCGTGACTAGTCAGTCCGTTTTTTTATTGATAATTACCGCATGGAATCATCCGTAGTCTTGCAGGGGTCTTTGAGATATCGTCTTCCTGGTTTCAGGGTAGCATCGAGAGACACAGCCTCG
Organism: Fusarium fracticaudum; assembly: GCA_003353625.1. Taxonomy (NCBI): domain Eukaryota; kingdom Fungi; phylum Ascomycota; class Sordariomycetes; order Hypocreales; family Nectriaceae; genus Fusarium; species Fusarium fracticaudum. Next base: position 127,575 of record PDNT01000015.1, on the reverse strand, counting down.
GATTGATGGTTTAAGGTTTCGGCATCTCGTGGTATAGATTGCCGAAACCCCCGAATCTGGGTTGTCTCCGAAGAGATGACATCTTACATCTTATTTCTTGATACAATTGGCTCTTTCGTCTTGGATGAGAAAGGATGAGCTTGGCCTACGGGGTACGGCAGAGAAATAACTGTTGCGAAAGAGAGGGCGGTACTCCCTGCGTAGATTGAATTGCGGCATTTTACCTTTGTCAATTGCAAGATCATTAAAGCCAAGAAGCATGGTCCCAGCAACTTGGGAGCCATTTGACTACCCGAGACAGGCAGCTGCAGAATGTTGCTTACGACACGAGATTGGCTCATGGTCCTGATCCTTGCGCATAGCTTCTTGGCGCGTGAGATCAAACGAACTAAGAAGCGCAAAGACAATTGTTTTCGCGCAGAAATAAATGCCGTCTTGGCAACGGTATAAGCCACAAGCAACGTCATTTCTGAGAACCAGATGTAATAGTAAGGCAGCAAGTACGCACTAATTAGTAAAGATTAGAGTTTCCTGTGTCAAGGATCAAGCTTGACGTTAAGACCCTGTGCACGTTGAAGTCATATTCTTTTCATCTCGTGAACAATGAAGGGAAGTTCCGTTTGGAATCGCTCGTAATTAAGAATTATCAGAGCAACGTCGGTCCGACAGTTTCACGAAAAATTGCCTCGAGATTCATTTGGTCGGCAAATTTTATCAATTTTCCGCACGATAGATCTTAGCCACTCGGTCAAAATAATGATTCATGATTCAGGTTATCATTTGCTCGCTCAACTACCCTAGAGACGGATAAACGATTATCGATAAGAAGATAAGATAAGTGGCCACGCCAGCTCTGATCTAATGCGTTTCTTCTTTAATAAATACTTCACTTTGAGCCTATTCATTCACTTGGTCGGCAAATTCAAGCAACTTCCCACAGCATAGATCTTAATCCAATCCGTCGTTTATTCTGTTACCATAATTGAGCATAATTCATAATCCGGTAATAGCCCGCAAATCTAATGTCTCCACAGCTATTCTGTCACCTGTACAGGATTGTGCATTGGGGCCCCGGCATAATTTCCTGGTGGATATTGCTGAGGGGTTTGTGTAGCCTGTCCCGTCATTTGAGGTGTTTGCGGTTGGGCTGGAAAGTATGACCCTTTGTTATCGTATTGGTACTGATTCACTGTTGAGCCAGTTGGGAGCGGAGTCGGCGGCATCTGATACTGCATGGTAGGCGCAGCCGGTACAGGTGGACTGGCCATGCTGGGCGGCTGAGGAGTATATGCTTGCTGAGGTTTAGGAGCCCAATCTTGAGGATTGTATGGCGCATGGGGAGCGTAAGTTGGTTGGTGAGGGGCAACGAACGAGCTTCTTCGGTCAGCGGGCGCGGGCACTGGGGATTGCTGGTAAGTGCCAGTATGCTGTGGTGTTGCATAGCTGGGCTGCTGCTGATAATGCGGCTGAGCAGCCGGTGTAGGTGAAGGCTGATACCCAGTTTGATGCTGAACAACATGCTGCACATGAGTCTGATAGACATTTGCTGGATCAGCAGGCGGTGGCGCCTGAGCTACTGAAGCAGGCTGCGGCGTTGGCTGGTGCGAAACTGTGACAGCAGGTGGATATCCAGCTGGGGTTGCTGGGACAGTTGGGAAGTATCCCGCTTGAGGTGCACCAGCAATCTGTCCAGTCGGCTGCGGTTGCACTTGTTGAGGCATATAGCCCTGAGTGCTGTCCTGTGGAGGTGTAGGCAACACCACATTTGGAACCTGTTGACCCTGCGGCTGTTGATACAGAGTTGGCGGTGCTGGGCTAGCAGGAGGAAGAGCCTGATGCATTGCAGCCATGTTGAAAGGCTGCGGTGTCACAGAAGGGTTATAGGGCGGAACTCCCGTCTGTTGTTGGTAGAGAGGCTGCGGCTGTGCCTGCTGCATGTTGGGTGCTTGTGTGGTTTGAGGAGGGTATTGAACAGCTGGTGTTTGCGGCGGCGAGAACATCTGCGTGTTCACTGAAGGCATAGGCGATGGTGCACCGTATGTCGGGACTTGTTGCTGTGAGTAGTCATACTGTTGCATTGGCTGCTGTCCAGTGACATTGGGCGTCAGATAAGCCTGGCTCTGCTGAGCTTGCTGATGGGCGAGTGGCGCCTTGAAGTCTTGAGGATACCCATTCGGGGTAGTATTGTAAGTTGGCAATCCAGGCGTCTGACTAACAACAGCATTGTACGGCGGCGGCGGCGGAACTGCTTGTGAAGAACTCCCAGCGGCATAAACTTGCACATTGTTCTGATACGGCTGAATCGTATACCCAGCCTCAGCGGCCTTGGCATCCTGAACAGCTTGGAAAACACCTGCTTTCTGAAATGCCTTTCGCGCATCCTTCTTCTTCAGATGACCCGTGTGCTTATGCTCAACCATCATCCCCGCGCCATCAAGCGCAGCATGCGACACAAGCTTGATAGCAGTCTCGTTCGCCACGATCGACTGAATGCCGTGCTCTGCACCAGCAGTCGCAACAGCATCGGCACCCATGCTTCCGACACCGAGGGTCACAACGCCGATCGTTCCGCTGACAGCCATGCTTCCCAAAACATCGCGCTTTCGTGTTTTATGCGTTGCGTTCAGTCGATTGAGATGCCGTTCGATAATCTCGCGTTTCTTTCGTGCGTTGTGAATCGCCGGTGCTGCCATCGCGACTCCAATGGTTGAGACACCCAGCGTGAGGGGTATAGCGCATCCCGACACTGCAGTCGACGTGGCAGCGCCCGAGATTAGGCGGGTATAGTGCTCCCATTCTCGCTGTAGCTCCTCGAGGGTCAAGCCCTGGCATTTCTGGTCGTATTTCTTGAAGTCAAAAGGCATCTTATCGTTGTTCGCGGTATCATCCGTGGAGAATTACAAGCAAAGGCCAAGAGTGCCAAGAGCGGCTATTTGTGTACCAACACATGGTTTCAGCTCAGAGTCCAAAATAGAACAGCAATGGTCTAGACCGTGGAGATAAGATCATTTCGGCGCCCTAAAAGCCACGCGAGGCACATTCTCATAGAATTGGGCGTTAGTGAAGCAGAAGGTACAGGGGCTAAGTTGTTCTGGGGCTAGTGGGATGCAGTTGGCTTCAGCCGCACGAGGCATTTGTACGGGCTGAGTTGAGACAAGGCAGACATGCCCAATTGGAGGTCCTAACTAAACGAGTGGATAACTGCTACGTTTCATGCAGACTCGGGGGAGGGGTTCGCACAGCTTACCACAAATGTACGCCGTTGGGGTTTATACCAGTTTGCTGTATTGAAATGATACACTTAAAGCTTAACTAAACTAGCTATATTAGAGAATATGACCTTTGACAAATCTGTAGCGAATATAATACTTAAATCAATTAGATCTTCCATACTTCTTCGAATGTATTCTGACTGCGTGAACCACAACTCTGCCTTGAGCCGTTTTGACGTCTTGGAAAGCATAGAATTTGTCCAAAGGCCTATCAGTGGTTCCAAGGCCCCACATGTCTCTATCGTTGGACTTGATGAGATTCATAGTCGTAGGGGCGAAGTCTTTGAAGCCATTGGGAGCATTTCCGAGGGCAGGCATGTTCTCTTGGTGGTGGTTATGACGAGTCGTGACTAACCAGACATTGTTAGCAAACTAAGGGAATTCCCAGAGATAAACATTGTTCCAAGCAGGAATAACTCTGACATTTTACAATTCATTATATTATAAATGGACCAGATGATAAACTCCAGAGAACTAATCGTTGCTGTCGTATTGCCTGAATTATAAACTTATGTCTATTAAAGTTCTATGTAATACAGAGCGAAGGATGCGAGTATCTCATCAGTTCAGGCAAGCAGGGCTATGATCATAATACTAACACTGGTTCTTGAACGTCGAAAAGGGAAATAGAAGAGAGCTCAGGCCACTGCCGTCTGTCCTCATGGACACTTACAATCCCATATACACTCCCCTCAAGATATTTGGACAGAAACCTCGAGCGATGGTTCAAAAGGTGCCGAGCTGGGTCTCATACGCTTGAAGAACAGCCTTGACGACTGAGTTTATCGTAGCTGCGTCTGTCGACGCCAATGGAACTTACGGAGACGAATGGAAAGCGATATGACCCAAATCTATTGGGATCTGGTATCATGTGTAGCATGGGCAGCCAATGATTCCAAGGCTCATCAGCATTCCTGAGGTTAAGGTCGATAATGGAAACTGTATTAAATAACTAGGTCTAGCTTTAAACCTTCTCTAGTATTAAACTTGGTGTATCTCCTTGAGCTGATTCAGTTCTTCCGCGATACCACTTATCAAAGTTCATCCAGCAACCTTTTTTACCCCCCGACTCTGTATAGTATGCCCATTGACAACGCGAGGACTGCGCGCATCTCGTTGCACATTGTAACATGTTTTTAACGCCAAAGTATTCGTCCATTCCTGGAAGGAAATGCCCCTGCCACTCATTGCAATGCACTCGGTATTTTGCTCCGCCTATATATCTAACACCAGCGCTACATTTAAATTTTGGGCACTTGCACATCTTCTTCTTCTCTTTGTTGCATTTATTGAGCTTATCGCCACATCCCGGTGGACAGTCTTTTGTCTTCTGCAGGAGTGTCTCCTTTGCCGCTTTGAGGTCGCTTTTGCACTGCTGAAGTTCCCTGTCCTTGTTTTGGAGTTCTGTATTGCAGGTGCTGAGTCGCCCAGGACATGTTCTGTCGATTCTGTTGAGATCGGTTTTGCACCGCTGGAGTTCGCCGGGGCAAGTCTGATCACATTGCCCTTGGCAATTATTAAGCCCAGCATTACACGTGCTTAGCTTTGTTTGGCAGTCTTTGGCTTGATCACTGTAGGTCTTGGAGTCGGTCCGGCATTTGTCAAGATCATTTGCCAGTTCCGAGTCCATGGGAACAAAGGATATCTTTCCCGGTTTGGTATCGAAAGAATCGCATGCGCAGCGTCCACGACCGCGCGGTGTATCAAACGTCCAAAGAGGAGACTGATTTGTGCACTTCTTGGCACAGTCATCGGGGCTAGTTGCACCTGCAGGCGATAGAGGACCGAGTTCGGCGTCACAATAGACTCGATATTCTCGACCTTGGAAGATGAGTGCCTTTTTGTCATATGATGGACAGCAGCTCTGGTATGTTCCTGTGGTGGAGTTGCATGCCTGTGCTGCAATGAGAGGGAAGTGAATGGCCAAAAGGAACACGGGGGATAAAGAGAAGAGGAGATGCATTTTGCCCATGAAATGAGAACGATAGTCCAGCGCGATGACTCGGGAGGTTTGCTTGTTTAATTTGGGAGCAAGAGGCCTGAAAGTCTACTGTATATCTTTATACGGGTTTTGCAGTAGCGCTTCCGGCACTGGCATCCCGCTGGCGACTGAACTCTCACGAACTTGCCGGGATGGCCGAGGCCACGGGTCGTCGCTCGGGCCAGCCAGCCACATTTGCGCAGCTGACACGGGATTCGCAAGCAGGGTTGCTGTGCATATATGCATGCAGCCGCTATCACAATCAATATTATGCAGCACGAGACTGATTCGTCGATCACTTACCTATTCGGCGGTAAATAGTTTGTGCGAAATGATACGACAGAGCGCAAATTGGACAGAAATGGGAAAAGATTCGCAGCTATTGCTAGCTGAACATGACAATGTTGTTTTGATTTGTGAGGGTTGGTTCCTTTCAGCTGCTTATGTGTAGAAAACTAGGCTTCGTTTGACCTCGTATAATCCTGAGCTGGATAATGAGTGCCGGTCATGACCTGATTGGGCCTCTTGGCAAATAGATCAAATTATCTCGGTGTGAGCTACCGGAATAGCCGCCACTGAACCTCTAGAAGCTGCAAACAGATGAATGCCCCATGGGGCTTGGATGTACATCAGGACTTGGTCTTCGGCCACGACCTGAATAAATACGATGTTCCATTTTCTTTCAATTCACCTGGTAGAAACCTCCCAACATCTTGATTTTCCTGCCTTACTGTGTTTCTAGGCCATTCACCCCCTTTGCAGTTCACCATGGCCAAGTCCATCTTGTGGGTCATTTTCATGACCTTTTGCATCAATTCATGTCAAACTCAAGATATTCCCAACCAGCAGCCAATTGCCCCTTCAGCAGACCCTGTTGCCAGCCCACAGCCTCTCAAACTTACCTGTACTGGCTCTTGCAACGAGATTTCTCTTGACGATATCGTCCCCTCCCGTGACTCCAAGGGCGACGTCAAGTGTTGTCCAGCCGGCACCTTTTTCAACGGCGTAAATTGCGCGGCCAAACCCACCACAGTCTGTCCTCCAAACACCAAGCTTGAAGCTGGGGCATGCGTCTCAGACCAGAAGCCATCTTGCCCCACGGGTACGGTGCTGCAGGAAGGAAAATGTGTTTCTACCACTGAACCGAGCTGCTTATCTGGGGCTCGGTTCGATGGCCACAGTTGCATTTCTAGTCAACTCCCCTCCTGTGAGCCTGGCTTCGAGTTCAATGGCGCCTCTTGTATATCTGTCGGACGGCAGGTCTGCGACCCTGGGTACACGCTCCTAGGCAAACTGTGTGTCCATAATCTGCCCCCAAGCTGCCCTAGCGGTGAGAAGCTGGAAGAAGGATCTTGCACTCATTCCCAGCCTCCCTCATGCCCAGACTCAATGACACTTGACGATGGCATCTGCACTCAAAAGCAAAGTCCATCTTGCCCTACTGGCTTTGTATTTGATGAGCAGAGCAAGAGCTGTTCTCACCAAGACGGGCCCAAATGCCCTGCTGGATCAACCTTCAGTGGACGTGTCTGCATCTCAGTCAATGGACCCCAGTGCAAGCAAGGTATCTTCAAGGGAGGCGTATGCCAGGACCCTGACCCCCCAATGTGTCCCGGGATATCCAAATTGCTCGATGGCATCTGTGTGACTCCCATGGTCTGCCCTTCCGACCTCCAGAAGTCGAAAGATCCCGTATCACAAAAGGAGCAATGCTGTTTGCCAGGGATGACCTGGGATGAGAGCAGTAAACTCTGTTTCAGCGCTCCCACTGGCTCCAACACATGTCCCCAGGAGAGTACTCTTCAAACCGGAAAATGTGCCTTTGATCCTGGAGAGGCGGATTGTCCAGGCGGGTTCACATTCAACGGTCATAACTGTGCATTCAAGAGTCCTCCGGGATGTATGGATGGAGTTCCAAAGGGCGATGTATGTGTTTTGTCCGAAAAGCCAACTTGTCAAGCGGGTGCTTTCAACGGCACAGTCTGCCTCACATCTGATACACCAACTTGTGCCAATGGATCTACTCTCTCGGGAGAAAGATGCGTGTCCACGGTACCTCCGACATGCGCAGATCAGATGATTCTACGTGGAAGTGCCTGTATCAAGACCAGCAGCCCCGTCTGTCCTCCAGGTTCAAGCAATGTCGGTGGTAAGACCTGTGTAACTACAAGCACGCCCATCTGTGTCACTGGAACACTCAAGGACGGTCACTGTATTGGCAGTAAAGGTCCAAGCTGTCCAGAGAATACTGTCTTTGATGGAACAAGCTGTGTTTCTCAGAATACACCAGCCTGCCAGCCGACCTTTACTTTCAACGGAACTGCTTGCGTTTCCCATGTCCTCCCATCATGTCCCCCAGACGCAGTCTTCGACGGGCAGTCGTGTCTTTATGGCCAGCCTCCAACCTGTCCTCCAGAAACACATCTTCAGGGCAACAACTGTGTCAGTGAGTCAAGACCGGCCTGCCCTGCGGACTTCATTTACTCCCCTGATGGATGTATTTCTGGCAAACTCCCAGAATGTCCAACGGATATGAGTCTACAGGGGGAGAAGTGTGTTGCTAGTAAGCCACCAACCTGTCTGGATGGCACACAGCTCAGTAATGGCTCCTGCGTCGCAATCAATGGTCCAAATTGCCCCCCTGGTAGCCAACTGCGCCCGGAAGGATGTGTCACCATCACGGTTCCATCCTGCCCTCATGGCTCATCTCTCCAGGATAACAAATGCGTCTCTAGCGATGGCCCCAAGTGTACACTTCCTCTTGTCGTCTCGGGGGATAAGTGTGTATCTCCTGAACCTCCGGTTTGTCCTACAGGCACGACATTCTCTCTTGGAAAGTGTACCCTGGCTGCAACTCATGGTTGTTATAGCATGCAGTACTGTCCTCCGTTGTGAGGACTGCGGTCTTCATGGCCTTGCTGCGGGTATAATGGGAACTGAAAGCTTGGGTTTTGCAAATACAATGCTTCTTGAGTAATGATTCCTAGTTGAACATTGCCCTATATCTAGTTGTCCTTTACAATGGCCCAATCCGATCTACTGTTATCTGATGAAAATGGAATGTCCGTTTCTTACGTTTTCTTTCTCGTCAAATTGGAATTAACCTCGGCAACAGATATACTATCGTGAAATGTCGATTTATCTCTATTTACTAAATCGAGCAATTACTACACACTGTATGACAGCGCATATGGGAAATACTTGGCCGGTGCGTAACATTGTAATCAAATTTGCTCCCAGCCTACGTACTCGTGAGCATATCACATAGTACACCACTAAATGCACCATGTGACTATACTGCATGCCCCGACCGTCAATGTTGCTTTTCAGCTGCCTGCAGCCCGAAACGATTGCCATTATGGACGCGGTCCGTGACCTGCATAGACAAAGCTACACGATGCGTCAAAGCGGCTCGGCTACACCGGAACAAGGGTCCAGCCAGCCCCTAAACAGAAGGATTCGTTGTTCCCTACTTGTCATTTCCAAAACAGATTTTGTGGCTGGCTGACGGCCCTATTTTGTCATCAGACCATTTTAGGACCCCTACCTACCCATGCGTCGAGAGGTCTCATTCGTTGGTATGTCCACATACGAGCAACAGAACCGAGCTGAGTTCCCAAGCTAGAGTGTGATAAGCCCTGCATATACGTCAAAGAGGTGCAGATGCTGCATGCCAAAGTCCCAATGCTTTTGCAAGCCCAATGCATCTCTTATCGTTCAGATGCCTGCCTGTGCGTGTCTACTGACCCCGCATTCTTGCCTTTTTATTTCCCCTACCCTAATATTAGGAAGATGATTGTTCTAGTCACATTATCACGAGTGCCATTCAATTGATATTGCGAGTGCGAAGAGAGCTATCAGCCCAAAGAAATAGTCTCTACCCTGATAGCCAAGAGCATATCATTCTGCATATCGTGTCTTCATTGCTCTCCGTTCCCCACCATGAAAATCAACATCGTCGCACTCATCGCCCTCGGTGTCCTGCCTGTACTTTCAGAGTCCACAGCAGATCCAGGAATCCAAATACAATGTCCTAGCCTTCACCCCAACCAGCATGTCTCACGTCTTCACTGCAGAATGGCCGATGGCTCTCTCATCCATGTTTTTGGCCCAGGACCTTTCGACTGCGAAATGTCCTACGTCGCCGTCCGTCTCCAGACAGTCAAAGGCAACAAGAACCAAGATTCAGAAGAAACGTCAAACGAAGGTTCTGAAAATTGCGAGCTTCTTCTCATCAAGTTTACTGATGATGGTGTTGTCCATCACCGTTGCTGCAAGGACGGAGTTGCTGTCTTTGCCCCACAAGAGCATCAAGTCCCAAGTCCACAACCTATAGATCCGATCGATGAGAGGCAAAAGCCTATACAGCACTTGCAGAAAGACGATCATATGATGGAAGAGAAGCTCCAGACTGAGAGCGAAGAAGGGCTCAGCGAAGATGATGATTATGATGATGAAGACGAAGAAGCGGATGAGGGAGAAGAAGATTATGAGTATGAGGATGACGATACGGAAGATGAGGGCGATGAGGATGAGGATGAGGATGGAGGTGAGGACTACGAAGATTACGGCGTTGATGAAGATGTCAATGACGAAAACTCAGCAGACTCTGGGGCTGGACAGGAGCCTGAAGCGCAACAGGACAATGAGTTCAAGGATCTTTAGCGAACCTGGCGATGTTTACAAGAGGCAGGCCTAGCTTTGTCAGGTTCTAACGACCAAGACCAACTACATAACCTAGTGGGCGCAAGGCTATCGGACCAAGTGTTGACTTAGTTGGCCCCCAGGCCTAAGCCAATATGTAAACAATTAAGTGGAATTGAATTCACAAGGCTATTTGAAGATCAAGCGTTTTTCCTACGCCGTTTGTATTCAGTGTTTATGGTCTGTCGCTGAGTCACCCAAGTTCACAACTGGAGGTCTTACAGTGGAGCACTGAGTGAAGGATTTCCGCTAGTCTCAAACAGGCAATTATGCATTTCGACTCATCCAAGGTCATACCTTTTTCAGTGGAGACCCACCTCTCGATGTTCTCTATAAGAATAACCAACAGAACACAAACCTACCATCTCACAAACTCATCACTCCAAATGACGGCACTAAACACCACAAACATGGACGCCCTAGACATAGAGCTAGACGTCGTCGGCCAGCAGCCAACGATGGTCAAGATCTATACCCAAATCAGCTTCTGCTTCCCAATCACCGACCCCTCCACGCACCCAGCCATCACCGCCACCCTCAAACGTGGCCTGCAGCGTCTCTCACAGAGCTTCCCCTGGGTAGCTGGCCAAGTCAAAGACGATGGTACCGGCGTCTTCAAGATCAGACCTTTTGAGGAGACGCCGAGACTGGTTGTCAAGGATCTTCGAGATGACCCCTCCGCACCAACGATGGAGGGCTTGAGAAAGGCAGAGTTCCCCATGAGCATGTTTGACGAGAACAAAATCGCTCCCAAGAAAACTCTCCCTTTTGGCCCTGACTACTCGCCTGATGATCCGTCGCCGGTCCTGATCTTTCAGCTCAATTTCATTGAGGGCGGGCTTATCTTCACTGTCAATGGGCAGCACGGATGCATGGATATGACGGGTCAGGATGAGCTCATTCGACTTCTCTCTAAGGCCTGTCGCGACGAAGCTTTCTCAGAACAAGAGATATCGACAATGACCCTTGACCGCAAGACCATAGTTCCGCCGCTGGAGAAATACGAACTCGGACCTGAGCTTGACCATCAAATCATCAAACCCCCTCCAACCACTGACGCCCCGCCAACACCACCAAAAGCAAGCTGGGCTTTCTTCTCGTTCAGTCCACAAGCCCTCTCCGCGCTCAAAGACAACGCGACACAGACGCTTGACGGGAAAATAGGTTTCATTTCGACGGACGATGCCCTCTCAGCGTTCATTTGGCAATCCGTCAGCCGCGCCCGTCTCGCGCGTCTAGGCAATTCCACCTCAACTGAATTCTGTCGCGCCGTGGATGTACGCACTCAACTAGACGTGCCAAAGAACTACCCCGGAATTCTCCAAAACATGACCTACAGCGTCTCAAACCTCTCCCAAATCGCCAACGAGCCACTTGGCATCGTAGCCTCGCGCTTGCGATCTCAACTCGGCCGCGATGATCTCCGCAGGCGAACACAAGCCCTGGTTACATACCTCCACGACCAAGAAAACAGGACAAAAGTATCTGTCACAGCTGACGCGAATCCATCGACGGATATCATGTTGAGTTCATGGGCGAAGCTGAAGTGCTGGGAGTATGACTTTGGGCTTGGACTGGGAAAGCCAGAGAGTGTGAGGAGGCCGTTGTTTGAGCCGTTTGAGAGCTTGATGTATCTTATGCCCAAACGAACAGATGGAGAAATCACCGCGGCGATATCATTGAGGGATGCGGATATGGAGAGATTGAAGAGTGATGAGGAGTGGAAAAAGTATGGGAAGTTCATTGGTTGAGAATAGTTTCGAGTAGCTCGCGGGGTTGAATGTAACGTTTCGGCGGGGAAGCTCATGACATAATTCGATATCATCCGAGGTTTATGCTTATTCTTGTTTGTAGAGTTGTATTTTGCGGAGACGATATGCAGATCTCGGACTATTTTACGGGTGAGCGTTGCTGCGATAGGTGCGGGAGATAATCGTGACGATCGTAGGGCTTGGCGTTTGTGGAGGATCAGAAATAGAGCCGAGGCGACGACCAAATACTTCCCATATAAAAGGATAGTGTTCTTCCCGATTACGGTAGTGGTTGTAGAGTATCCAAACGCCTTGGTATTGAGCACCATGGATTTGTCTGCTATGGGATTCCCAGGGGCCTTGCCCGACTGGAGTAACCTCAACATCCTCCACCGCAACACCCTCCCAGCCCGAGCCCACTTCTACACCTACCCCGACCAAGAGTCAGCTCTCTCCTTCAACCGTGAAGAAAGCTACTTCTACAGTCTCAACGGAACGTGGAAATTCCACTATGACATCAGTCCCCTCGACGCCGCAATCTGGGAAACCGCCAACATCAGTTCGTGGGACGACATCCACGTCCCAGGCATGTGGCAGCTCCAAGGCTATGGACATCCTCACTACGCAAACATTGACTATCCCTTCTCCGTCAATCCTTCTAACGTCTCGTACATTAATCCAACTGGCTCTTACTGGCGACAGTTTAAAGTACCGGAACAGTGGGATGGTGATTAGATCAGACTGCGCTTTGAGGGCGTTGATAGTGCGTTTCATGTTTGGGTCAATGGTGAAGAAGTTGGGTATAGTCAGGGGAGCCGTAACCCGAGTGAGTTCGATATCACGGACTATCTCACTCCTAACCAGGCGAATGATCTTGCGGTGAGGGTTTATCAGTGGTCTGATGGTTCGTATATTGAGGATCAGGATCAGTGGTGATTATCTGGTATCTTCCGCGACGTTTATCTTATTCCGTTCTCTGAATCGTCTATCATTGACTTTCAGGTTGACGCTGAGCTCGGCGAATTCTTTTGATGAAGGGTCGTTCAGAGTAAATGTGACTATTCAAGGGAAAGAGGGTGACCTTGTCATCAACTTGCTCTCACCTAATGGTTCCACTATCGATGATTGGAAAGGGTCGCCTTCAGATATTCATGAGAAGAAACTCTCTGGAGATGACTTCCATATCTGGTCTGCCGAAACACCAAACCTGTACACCTTGCTCATCACCTTCAATGGACGGACCATCGGTCAGAGAGTTGGTCTCCGGCGCATTAAGATCAAGGAGTCCAACTTCTACGTCAACGGAAAACCTATCATCATATACGGAGTCAACAGGCACGAGCATCATCATCTCACTGGTCGTACAATCAGTTACGAGAACATGCGAAAGGATCTCTTACTCATGAAGCGATCCAACATCAATGCAATTCGCACAGCCCATCAGCCTCCTCATCCTGACTTCTTTGACGTGGCCGATGAATTAGGCTTCTACGTCATCGCTGAATCTGATCTCGAATGTCACGGTTTTGGCGGAATTGAAGAAACTGAAGAAAAAGCTGCCCAGTGGCTCTCCAACAATCCTGATTGGGAAGAGGCTTATGTCGATCGTGCTCGTCAGCTCGTGGAGCGATTCAAGAACCATGCTTCTATTATTATCTGGTCTCTCGGCAATGAGTGCTTTTACGGTCGGAATCATGCTGCCATGAGCAAGTGGATCAAGGAGAGAGATCCAAGTCGAATCATTCACTACGAACAGGATCGTAATGCTACATCGACGGATATGTACAGTCAGATGTACAGCACGCCTGAAGATGTGAGAGAGTTTATCAAGACACATACTGACAAGCCCATCTTGCTCTGTGAATATGCTCAGTAAGTTCCACCCCAGCACTCCAGGTGGGGTTAAACTAATAGTGATAGTGCAATGGGTAATGGACCTGGTGGTCTTGTAGAGTACATCGATCTCTTCAGATCTGAACCTTTATCTCAAGGTGGTCTTGTCTGGGAGTGGAGCAATCATGGACTGCTCAAGAAGGAAGAGAACGTAACCTTCTATGCTTATGGAGGTGACTTTGGTGATGAGCCCAACGACGGCGATTTTATCATGGACGGTCTCGTGCTGTCTGATCATTCACCTATGCCTTCCCTAAAGGAGTACGCCAAGGTTATTCACCCTGTTTCAGTACATCTGGCAAGGAATGGAAGTGCGATGATGGTTATTAATCACTACGACTTCTCTGACTTGAGTCATCTTGATGTTTCGTGGCATGTTGTTGCAGATGGTCGGAAGACTGAGGCCCGTCCACTTGACCTCCCCAGAGTACCAGCTGGAGAGAATAGGACCGTGACACTGCCTTCGGGATTGAACATCACACAGAGTGAAGCATGGGTCACGGTTGAGTTCAGGCTTAAGGAAGCTACTCTTTGGGCTTCCAAGGGTCATGTCATTACATGGGACCAACTTCACATCCAACGTCCCAGTATCAGGACCCGGGGTCTATCGCTTGTCCGCCGTCAAGCCGATTCGGAGTTCGGGAAGAACGGGACCAAACTTGTCTATAAGAGCGGAGATTCTTCCTTTGGATTTGACTTGCTTCAGGGAAATGTCACTTGGAACATCAACGGCGTGGACATCTTCCAACGTGGCCCCGAACTCTCATTCTACCGCGCTCTCACACAGAATGACGCTGCATCTTCCGGCGACGGACCAATCTGGGAGCAGGAAAAGATCCCAATGATCTACCCACAAGCCAGAGATGTTACCTGGCACGTTGATGATGACGGCGCGGTTGTGCACTACAAGGTCTGGGTTGGCGTCAAGACCCGTGCTTGGGGAGTTGAAGCAGACATGATCTACAGGATCCCAACTGGCGGACCTCAGCTCCAATTGGAAGCTCGAGGTGAATTCGTCGGAAAGAACGAGTCCCATGTCATTCCCCGCATTGGCCTCATAGCTGTTCTACCTGAGTCATTCGACGACGTGTCATGGTTCGGTAGAGGACCTGGAGAGAGCTACAAAGACTCATAGCAAAGTTCCCGCATTGGGCAGTATAGCTCCACTGTTCCAGAACTTTTTACATACTATGACTACCCTCAAGAGAACGGGAATCGGGATGATCTACGTTGGGTGAAGATTGGGAACAAGGAGGTTACACTTGATGCGCGACGGACAAAGAGTGAGCCATTCAGCTTTACAGCTCGGAGGTACATGCCCTTTGACTTGGATGACGCACAGCACCCGCATGATTTGAAACCACTGAACATGACGGTTCTACATCTTGATTACGACAACAATGGACTAGGATCAGCTACGGTTAGGGTGAGACCGTTTGAGAAGTACAGGTGCTACACCAAGCCATTCAACTTTACCTTTGACTTCAACATAGTCTAGTCTTACTAAATGATCAAATCAATATTATCATGCGACTTCGGTCATGATAATAATTGATTACTCAACTCCTTTGTCCGCCAAGGCCTCGTAGTACACGTGCATACCGGTGAGCAGTTTGGGCGACATGTTCAGTTACACAACTGCTGCCATTATGCCTGATCCCGAATACAAAGTCGTTCCCAATTAGGAATACGATACGATGTGAATTTCGGTAGGTTACTTGAGCGGGCCGACACAGTAGCGCTGTGAGCACCGAGCTCACGATTAGTGATCAGTAATTACTGATCAAAACGCACGACCCGAGACCGGAGCGAATTGTAATCAGCCAAGACAGTAATTACGAAACCCTCCGGTAAAATATCCATTTTGTAATCTTCCTCGGAAGGTGTTAGGAATAACACCGATATACATAAGTATCTACACTTCGAGATGTCATGCATGAATCCTACCCTCCAACTTCATAGAACACAAGCATCTCACCAAACTCTACCAAGACGCCATCAAATATTTTTTTCTCTGTAACAGTCATGGCTCGTCGCATCTTTGTTATCGGAGCCACAGGCGCTCAAGGTCTCCCCGTTTGTCGGGGCCTCACCAAAGACGGAGCCTACAGTCTACGAGTCCTCACCCGCGATGTCAACTCAAAGCGCGCCAAGGAGCTAGCTCAGCTGGGCGACGTGGAGTTCATCGAAGGCTCATTCGCCAACGAAGACAACCTACGAAAGGGCTATGAAGGCTGCTGGGGCGCCTTTGTCAACATTGATGGGTTCAACACTGGTGAAAAGACAGAGACTTACTGGACCATCCGCGCGTATGAACTGGCAATTGAGTCTGGCATCAAGTTTTTTGTTTTCGGAAACCTGGATTATGGATACAAGAAAAGTGGCTATGATCCCAAATTCCGCTGTGGCCATTATGATGGCAAAGGAAGAATGGCGGAGTGGATGTTGAGCCAGCGGGAGAGCCACAAAATGGGCACTGCCGTCTTCACTACGGGTCCGTATATCGAGATGGCCATTTCAGCACAAACTGTAATGACTCCACGTATTATTGAGGGGGTCGTCACTTGGGCTGTTCCTCTGGCTGATGGAGCAATTCCCCACGTTGCTCTCGATGACTGCGAGCATTATGCTCGCTGGATTTTCGACAACCCAGAGAGATCCAACGGACTCAATCTGGAGGTTGCTATCGACCATATCAACTACCATGACCTAGCAAAGGCTTTCCAAAAAGTAACCGGCAAACCTGCTCAGTTCATCGACATCCCGGTCGAGACATACTTCGAGCACATACCATGGGCAGCCACCGTTCCGTCTGGATATAACGCCGATCTCAACGATCCTGCGACTATGACATTTAAGCAGAACTTTACTGGTTTCTGGAACATGTGGAGGCACTCCGGTGGCAACAAGGGCGTTGTTCAGAGAGACTATAAGCTTTTGGATGAGATTCACCCGAATAGGATCAAGACTGCGGAAGAGTTCTTCCGTAGAGAAGAGGAGAAGCGCAAGGCGCAGGGACTTCCGAGTATCTTTGAGACGATTGAAAGTGGTAATCTTGGTATGATCCTCAAGTTGAGTGAGGATGGTAGAAAGGGCAAGTTGTAGGTAGTACATTGCCTTCATGCATTACAAGGTTGGATATAACTGTTATCATACGCATGAATTCTGTAATAGTATGTGGAATGCAACTGGGTGTTGACCCTGCAATAAAATTAGGGTCACATACTGAATATCACTGCCTGTCTTATAAATACCCAGCGATGTTTCATGTAAAGCCAATCAGTGTCGGGCCTCCTTTATAATCCAATACCATGTGACTTCCGAGTCCTCTTTGTTCACTAGGGTAAACCACTCTGCCATCTCCCTAACCTAAACACAAAAGTGTCATCACAGCTCGTGATTGACCTTTATCGGTGGAGACTTCCAGCACGTTGGCGTGGCACTCCGCGCCGAGCCTCGCTCTCTCGCCTCTCTAGGCCCCAGTCCTCAATCTTTGAATCCTCTGGCAGGATTGGCTTTCCACCGAGACTGGCCAAAACAATTTTATTAGTTGTAGTGAAGTCATCCAGAATCTGAAGCTCTTTTAGTGTGAACCATCGTGGAACGACGAGAATACGAAGAGGAATCATGAGTATGATTAGGACCGGAAATCCAATCGCTGCAATGGTATGTGATATAGCCACGCAGACTGCGACACCGATGAACTGCAATGCGATGTAAAGAGAGACCTTTCGTCGGCGTACTCGAATGATCGGTTCGTCGCGCTGAATAAAGCGTTGCTCTGACTGGAGATAAATGAACTTCTGGAGGATACCATTTGATTCGATGGATCCCCACTGATAAGATTATCAATATCACTTGCACGGACGATAGGGAACGAGTGGATAGCTGAAGAGCACTTACGCCAACAACAAAGAAGACACCAGCAAATACCGCGGCGGGCATCAGGTGCAGCACAACAAGGAGAGGTCCTGTCATGGTTCCTACCAACCCTAGCCCCATCAAGAAATGTGACACACGCTGTTCAACCACCGCCGTGGCCCGTACAACGGGACGGCGTATTTCTTGATCCTCTTCTCCAGACGTTGGAATGATCTGAAGGTCAGTTTCGTAGATAGTTAAAGAGTCGGTATGAACAGGTGCCTGTTTCAGTTAGCGGAAACAGCATAAACATATGCGAAAAGGCTTCCTGTACCTGTGGAACAAGACCATTGGGCATGACTAGGCCAAGAATACCAGACAAAAAAGTCGTACAACCCAGAAGGAAAAGTCCCAATGGAACCCACCAGGCTTCTTGAGGGGATAATGTCTAGCCTGGGCCGTGGTGCTGCTGACGTTCTGTAGAGGTGATCAGTGGGTTGGGAGGGTCGTGGAGGAAAGCTGCACTCACGTGGTCATAGTAGAATAAGAGCATTGTTAAAAAGCCGAATGGCATGGCTACAAACACCCATCCGACTTCCAGGTTCCAGAATTCAATGAGCCAACTTCTCGATTGAGTGGGATAGAAGGCTCTGGTGACAGGCACCCGCTCAATATGTGTTGACTTGATGTTGCCAGGGAAGTGAGAAAAGCCAACCCAGAATATAGTTCCGAACTGACTGTGTTAGCCATCCACATTTCGATCGTGTTCATAGAAGAACTCACCACGTAAGCATAGTCTGCGAGTATTGTACGGACACTCGGCTTCCAGATCGTGCTCGAGCCTATTTTCTCAAGACCGTAGACACTGCCAAAGTAGAGAATGGCAATCAGACAAGCCAAATACCCTGCTCCCTGACCGCCTTTGTCAAACTCATTGACAAGCTCCTCGACACCCTTAACTACACAGACAGTCAGCTACCGTACGACAAAGGGTGTGCAAGAGGAAACCCACTGATGTAAATAATACCGACATACATGCCAAACGACTCGCTAGAAAAGTCCGTCACGTAGCGCATGTAATCACATGCATTGAAGATGGCAGCTAGCCAGTGAAAGATCGCCGCCCAGATGCCCGGCCAAGCCATGAATTGGGGATAGATTGAAACATCGTACATGCTGATGATGTCGTAGATAGTGAAGTTGAACAGCGAGATTAGACCAGTGACGCCGACGATGGTGAGCGGCTGGGCACTGAAGAGGCTGAAGACAATGGCTGCCATGGCGGAAGAGAACAGAGCTTCGTTGATACCGAAGAATTGACCTGTGCGGCGATACATGTCGAGAGTATAGGCTATAGCAGGGAGGAGACTGTAAAAAGCGCAAGGTTAGTAGATTATGGATGCATTTTGTGACGACATACTTGACAAAGTACATTCGGATTGTACTGGCGACTGTTCTGTAGGTAAAGGCGTCGGTGATATCACTCGGGTAGTAAGGAAGTCTTCGCTTAACATCATGGTACATTCCTCTACCGGGATGGAAGATTCGACATCGCCTCCATCCGCGTCTGGCATCGTAGGAGTACGACAAGTTTGACTTTTCTTTGCTGATTGCAGGCGTTTCACCCTCCTCGATTTGGCTGGACATGTTGATGGACAAGAAGAAGAGTTGTGCTGATTCCTGAAATGAGAGAAGGGGCATGGAGAGGTTGTTCAGAGCTGGTAGGGTTGGTCTCTTTATAAGACTCTGGGACTGGGTACAAGATTTCCCTCTGGTTTAGAAACGGGGTCGACCAGATTTAGGCGCCCCGGTCATTCCAAGACATCATCCAGTGGGGCAGCTCTTTGCCCGGCCTGGGCAGAACTTTTGCACAATTTCACAGGTATCAACGGTTACAGGCGATATTTTCGCAGGAAAACATACCTAGAACGAGTGGCGAAAAGTGATTGCATTACCTTAGCAGAAATCCAACAGCCAACTTCAGTTAATCACCTTGAAGCTCGTTATACTGAAACGTGGGCGACAAATTCAGATTCTGCCGTCGGTTTCTTTTTACGATATTAATACATATCTTGTCCATCAGTACTAAGTGATGACGTCTTGGCTGGGCACTTTCTTACCCAATCACAATCGAGAACCAACCACTACCACCTTAGTCAGTGGCGCCATGATGGATTATCTGCCCGGGCAGAATTCTCCTCCAGCATTTACATGCGCATATCATTTTATCTGTCACGATGTCAATAATCTTGGACGACGCAACATATCATTTTCCAGATGTCCTTCAGTCAGATATCATTGAGAAACTGAACACATCACTCTCGGGCATTCCATGGGCCAAGTTCAATAATCAGATACTATGCTTTGAAGCGTTCATCCAAGACAGGAATGATCGAGATCTAGAGGGTGGCACTGTTGAGACCAGCGACCGGTCTCACCATGTTTTGTCGGTACGTCGCTTGTACTCATACAACTCGGAACCAAGACTGACGCCCCTAAGCATCAAATCTTACTCCGTCCCGCCATATCATCACAAGCATCGCCTCACACTAATGTGAATGACGAGTCACACTCTCAAACACATGAACATCATCATTCTACAACGACCTCGAATAACGACGAAGCCCACCACCCTTCAGCGGCCCCAAGACCATCGCGTAAGCGTCGTCAAGGCGGTCTACGCCCAGCCACGGCCACTACTATAATTGACGAAAGCCCCAATGAACTGTCACCTGATCTTTCTGTGGCAGGCCTCTCAGAAGGCTCGTTCGATATGTTCACGCGCGGAAACATGTTTTGCCAAAGAGTCACCCAGGCCAGTCGGACATGTCGCTCCATCGAAGTCATCGTCCAAGCACGGTGGGTCGAGCTTTTCGATTCCTACGTTCTACATCTCACTACCGCAAGCCCTGGAATCTCACCTACCAAAGCCCGCATGAAAGCGTTAGCTGAAGCATGCAGCGACTTTGGCTGGAGTGAGAAAGAGCTACGGAACAAAATGGCGATTTGGCGAGGCTATAAAGAGATCAAGGATGTGCTGGGCTGGGTGGCTCTGGTGTTCTCTGGACTGGGCCTGTATCGTCTTTGCAAATACCGCATCGACTTTGATAAGGATAAATTCGGTCGAGCACGAGCGTTGAGGGGGCGAATGGAAGTCGCGGCGGATACTTTGCACCATAACTGGCGTAAAATCCTGGCCATTGTTGGGGAACCCACGGAGCGGCGTTTCACTGGCCATCCTCACGACTGGGTTGTCTATCAAGATGGATCTGATCCTGTTCCCCTCCGATCAACATATCTGCAGTATGACCCGAATTTCAGCTTCGAACATGTTGACGAATATGTTATCGACAGCACGTGGTGGGGAGCTGATGATCCTCGCTGGATGCCACCGACTTCTCGCGCTTCATCCACTGCAAATGGAAACAACTGCGTATTATGCGATCAAGTCCAGTCAGACGACGCCGTACTCAACTCATGCAAATGCTTCTGAAGCTTATTCAGCGGACCGAGACTGCCACCCGCTGTGCAAATCTTTAGAACCTCCAATGGTCGCAACAACGGCCTCCAAGCCCTCGTCCCCTTCGAGAGAGGCGTCGCCATCGGAGAGTTCACAGGGCTCGTAACTAAAGGCATAAAAGACCAAGACGTGCTGGATAGCAATGTCGGTGACAGGCGGTACCAGATATGGCAGGGAGAACAGGGCAATTTCACGAGGTTTGTAAATCATAGCTGCAAGCCGAATGCGCAGTTCGAGAGGTTTACGTGGCTGGGGACAGAACATATCCTGCTGGTAAGCAACGGGATCGAGGCTGGTATGGAGATCACGGTTGATTACTCTAGAAGCTACTGGCGGGGGTTGGATAAGAATTGTCTTTGTGGTGAAGTTTGCTGTAGGTATAAAGAAAGCGATAATAAGTGATAGAATAGGGCCCTCGATTGTCAGATACTGGTCCTGGGAGGCTCTACTGCCATGCCGTTATCCTCTTCCCACCCTGCTTTTGAGGGGAAATTAGATTTAATTAGCGCTCCAAGACGCATACAGTCAGTTAGTGCCGCACTGTTAATTACTGGCTATACACACCTAGTCCACATGGAATCATGAGTCTCCAGTGCCATGAGGTCCGCCTGCTTCGGCTAAACGATGATTCAAGCTTATCATTCAAGCGTGTCTCACTTGGCGCTTAATCCCAACCACTATTTGTCGTGCTATTTTATGTTTGGGGCGACTTGAATGACACCCTGGGACTCGATGTGTAGGTTAGGCTATTATGGCGACTTGCAGCCTTTATTCTTGACAGTCTTTTGGCATCTCAGTTCGATGAGCTTCCCTGAATTGATGTGCTGTGTGTTGACCAGCAAAATCCACATGAGTGCTTCGACCCATAGATGGTAGTGCGCATGGCCTCCTCGATATTCCTAGTGAGACTCCTGGCGGGTTGACGATCTACACTACAACACTACGAATGAAGAACCTCATGGATATGCTTGTTCCTGGGAAGCTGTATACCGAAGATTTCCTAGCTACAATCTCGCTTTTTCGAGTATGGCACTGCTCAGATCCTAGGCACAGAGCATTTGGGTTTTTTGGGCTGCGTTCGCTTGGTCCCGGACTGGGATGCAAAAATAGATTATCGGTAACATCTAAGGTACTTGGAACACACCAATATGATCCGGCATTGCTGTGCCTCAGGGGATAGCAATGCCGGAATGGAGGGTACAAGAATCAAGCCATGCCGCAACTCGTGGCTTACAAATTGCGGTGATTGAAGTAACCGCACCTAGCTACCCTTCCCTCAGCCCTAGCTCAACACTGGGGGGCAAAACAGTCATCAACGACTGGCCTCGGTTGGCTGGTCTATCTTCTTATTACGATGCATCTCCCATTGATACACCACCTTGCAACGAACGGGAACGTGTGTTTGAGAACGCACTAAGTGGAGGTTTTGTATCGAAGAAGTGGCTACCAGACAGTCTCGGTACACAATACCATGCTTGGCTCGAATGGTTCGTGTCCTCGGAAGTCGCCTTGGCGAAGTCATGTAAACAGTTTATACAAGATGTCGATGAATTGATTAGGCAGACAATTGAAGGCCGAAGGTTCATCATGACGAGTCATAGGCAGATAGGTTTTGCCTGGAAGGAGCTGAGAAAGGCGATTTGATTATGATCATACCCGGAGGAAAGGTCCCGTATGTTTTCAGGAGGGTGGAGGACTACAGCCGTGGAGTGAGGAAGTATCGGTTGTTGGGAGACACGTTTATCAACGGGCTAATGGCGGGTGAGAAGATCTGTCCATCGATGCCCGAGTTTACCAGGATAATTATAGTCTCATAGCATGTATTCAAGCGGCAAACTACAGAAACAC
Source organism: Fusarium fracticaudum (assembly GCA_003353625.1). NCBI lineage: Eukaryota > Fungi > Ascomycota > Sordariomycetes > Hypocreales > Nectriaceae > Fusarium > Fusarium fracticaudum. Next base: position 104,745 of record PDNT01000015.1, on the reverse strand, counting down.
AATGACAGTACATAACTAGGTAAAATAAAGGCATTAAAACAAACACTAAAGTCGCATCACGGTAATAATTGGTGTCTCCATACTGCCTAACCCCCTAAGTTAACCTTATCCATCATTGGCATTCCTCTTCAATCTTCCTGAGCTCATATAGCCAATGTTCTATCGTTGATAAGCGATAGGGGTTTCTCATCTCTGTATTCCTCATCTCTGTAGGTGGCTCAGGTCCTACATTGTTCCATACGACGCCAATCTCCTCAGCCCTGCGTCTCTCGTCCTCTGGCAAATCGCTCCCTTCTAGGCGATCAAGAACCTCACTCATGCCACTAACCCATCTTATCTTCCAGAAGTTGATAAGATCACCAACACCTTTATCGGTATCTTCAAGAATGGAAGTGATGTTTTTCTCGAACTCTTTCACAAGATCTTCAAGCAACTCCAACTTGTGACCTTCATCATCTTCAAGGTCATTTTCAACAGGATGTAAAGGAAACCCGCATTTGCGACGACTATACCTGCACAGGCAATAGGCATGGGGGGTCCTTGAAGCGACATACGTAATGTAGCGAACGGTAGCGTAGTGATGACTTGGTCGGAGATGGCAAGAAAAATGCTCGAGGTATGTAAGAAAACTTGCAATCAGCTTCAATAAGGGATTGTTGGCTGCGTCGATACTTTCGGCACTACCATACCTGTTTTCTGACCAGTCTATGATGAGGCGTCTTGGCACATATTTGCATGTGTAGTCCTTGACCAAGCCCCTCAATAGAATTCTTAGCACAGTGCAGCCCCCCATGGAACAGTCGCAATTGCGTGTATCCTCAATGTTGGCTGCAAATACTGCTTCATGAACTTCGTGGAGCCAGGCCATCTTATCATCATTTGCACATTGTGCTAGTAATGAGCAGCTACTCTCAGATCCCTCGGATGGGTGAAATGGGAAACAGCGCCTTTTCCCAGAATCCGATATATGAATACCAATGGCCCAGAATATAATGTGATATCCAAAGGTATCCTTACATATGGAAAGAGGGCGCTTGTCATCGGTGCCTCCATGATTAGCTAACCAATGCAGATACGGCAGGGGTCGGAAGAAAGAGCTGTAAATTGACAAAACCAGTTTCATGTTTTTAGTGTTGCACCCCGTCCAGGTGTCTCGGAATCCAACTCGGAAAAATTCGTCAGCAAATTCTGGCGATTTGAGCTCTTGATAGACTGATCTTGGACCTGACCACGATATGTATCGTGTGACATTAAGTGATGTGGGGATTTGGATACCACTCTCTTCTAAGAGCCGAGTGACTTCGAAGGCATTATAATCGAGAATATGTTCCGACATTAGACCCAATTCCTGTATGTCAATTCTAGACAAGTTGCCTAGAGCGAGCTGCTTCAATCTGTCTCTTCGGTTTTTCATATAGCGCACGTATCTCAACCTACACCTTTTGGAGGCCCTGTTGAGTACATACAGACTTGGTGATACAGGGATGGCGCAGTCAGCCCGCAACAGAATAACAGCGCATTCGGCACATGTGCATCTCTTACACATTTGTGTTTTTCGTCCTTTGCAATTCAGACCACTAAGGGAGACAGCGAGTTCTAATGTAGAACAATCACATGCGTCTGTCTGGTTCAGGAGTGCTGTGTCTGCTACTTCCACAAGAGCTCGGAGGATTGGTGGCTTGTCTGTGGCCAGGTGAAGTGGAGTATGTCCGAAAAGGTTTCGCTCAGAAAGGGTGCTGGGATGGTTCGCTATCAGGTGTTTGACTTCTTCCAGATTATTGGATAAGATTGCTAAGCCAAGTGGACCACAGCCATAGACTACATGCATGGAAGATCTTGTTAACCATGACACACGCGGTATAATTCAAATTGTAGAACGACTAACCTCTAGCTACTTCAGCTGAAGAAGACAGAAAGTAGAGTAAGACAGCTATATCAGATGCGTCGATCTCTTGTCCCGATGCATTGGGAATTCTCCTAGCAGTTGGAAGGGCTGGGGATGATAAATATGCTAAGACGTCATCGGTGTTTGATTATAGTATTAAATCTGCACAGGCAGCAGGCACTGGGTACCGAACACTTATATAGGATGGTGATGAAAACAATGTACCAATTGGCGTACTGAAAACTGTGTCAGCCAACTTAACGCTCGCTCTTTCTGATTACATGTAGAGAACCTACCAACCCCATATATCATCATAGTCATTGGCCGGAGCCTTGTTGATAAGTAAGTACTGGAGAAGATCAAGGAGTGGGCTAGACTGCCGATAGTCTGCCTGACTTTGCAAGCTGTTATGACCGTAGATGAAACTGATCTAATGCCTTGTTTAGTTTTTGCTGCGGTAACCTATACATACATTAAGACTCACACTATCTGCCACGTAGTGGACTAGAGATTGGTTGTGGTTGTCGACTGCTCGGGGGGACGCCTTCTTAGCTCGAAACGAATTCAGTATTGAGGACACCACAGAAGAAAGCAACTTTTCCCGCCACGATGTAGAGTCCAAAGGATCCGGTATTCCAGGGTAACCACCGAGGAAATACCAAGATCCGAACAATAAATTAAGCATTCTGAAGGCTGGCGCAGACCGTGAGTCAACAATGGGATAGTAGGTGAAATTGGGCCCGAGGCTCCAGCCTCCTGCCCCCGAACGAATGGAGAATGAAAACTGAATGGCTGAATTAAGCAAAGACCTCAGCCCAACGTAGGTCAAGGCGAATTTGCTACTTCTGTCTATTTCCGTCATTGCTTCTGTCGCTGGACAGCCTGGCGCATGCTGTTCGATCGTTGTCTCGTGAGAAAAGCTCAAGGGTCCCCAGGAAGCGTTCTTTCGTACGAGATGTCGGCGTTGGTGACATAAGCATGAGAACCGACTTCCAGTATATCTCGTCACAGCTCTTCTGATTTGCGTTGCACTTTCAGGTGTTGTTAGAAGTTTCCTGTTTAACTTATGCTCCGCTCGGGTCCCTACAGTGTCACATATTTCTTGTAACACTGCCGGCTTTCCAAGAAGTCGTCCAGCGACGAGTCCTGGAGTGGTCTGTGACGTACATCAGTATTTGTCACGCAACATCCTCAGTGTATAGTTTCGCTTACGTTTTGTAGCGCTCCATTGATGGTAGAGCCTTGGACCAGCAGCTGACCGAGTAAATTCTCAAGACTGTCCAAGCGTGTTTCAAATTGGGACATGGTGCTTTGCATGCCTCGAATGGGGGTGCTAATAGACGAGACCTCGGACTGAACGACTAGAAGATCACTGGAAATAGTTTGCGAGGTCGCTTGGAGGATAGCTAACTTCTCAGACCCCAAATGCGATACAGAACTAGCAATGTCTCAGAACAAGAAGTTTTATAAGGATCTGATTATAAGATTTACTTACAGTCCTAGACTTTGTAATCCCAACTGAAGAGTCGAATTGATGTGATGCAATTTGGTCGCCATTTGCTCAAGCTTTGGGCGACGAAATGGATACAACAGCTTTTTGCCATTGTTCCGAGCTTTGGTCCTTCGACCCGTTGTACCTTGATCGTTCGTAATGAGCACAGCTACCATACTCTCCAAAACCTTCAGTTCTTCGTTACACGAGTCTAAAAATTGTCGCAAAGCCTCTGTCGCAGTTCTGTGGTCATTCTGAAACCGGGAGATTGACGATTCGATGATTTGGAGCGTCTTCCTCAGGGTGTCGTTCTGCTGTATTATAGAGGCGATGTCTTGGTCGCGGGATTTCAGGGAATCAAAGTAATCCGTGATACCCCCAGTGACTTGGAGGCCTAATGATACAACGGCCAAGGCCAGGCCGGCGATGGAGAGAGGGTCAGCCATGGTGACATAAGGTTATGGCAATTCACAGGAGGAACAAAATGGTAAGGACGGTGGATTGGGGGTCGTGAAGAGCAAAAGTCTGAGACCATTCTAGGACTTTTGCTGACTGCATATTGCCGCCTGATCAGTCTTTCATCATGCACTAGGCTCTTTTTAGCCATGTTAGCTGACACAAATTACATTCGTAAATCTATAAAATAAGCTGCTGCATAGATCCGAAAGTCCAAACCAATTGAGAATATAGATATATTTGGCATAGAATGACATCTAAATGAATGGTAGTAGTTGGTGTACTCAAAATTCAAAACTCCTCCTCAAACATCCGAACTCAGTCAAGCACTTATCAACCCTTGACATTCTCCACCAATGTAGTTTTTGCAATCTTGATAAACCAGCAGTATGCCTTTCTTTCTCATAAAATGACCGGAACTCAACGCGTTCGATCCAAGCTTGCGATGGCAAGCTGTTATCACATTCGCTAGTCTAAAATGGCGGCATGCTCGGGATCTCGTTCTCATTGTAATCCTCTGCCTGGAGATCGCCTTGTACCAGATCTTCCCTGGCAGGATGTTCGAAGTTGTGCGAGTGGTCATTCCAGTTATCATCCGATGCCATTCCTTGGCCTTCTGCCGCAAGAGTCAATCCAGGGTGGTGGTTTATGTTGCCGGTTGGTTGCTGAAGCACTGATAAAGCCATTTGTGGTTGAAACTGTGGCAGAGCGCTGCTGCTATCTATACACTGGTGAGGCACAAAGGAGTCGAACCCTGTTGGCATTAGGTCCGAGAATGCTGTGCCTTCTGTGAGGGTGTCAAATTGATCATGGCTGTGTAAGAAACAGCTGGGGTATGAAATTGCGAACGACGCCGTTGAGCATAGAATGGATTCGGCTGGGAAACTGGCGGAAGCTGATATTGCGGGTACTGAGCGGTGATTGTTGGCTGCGGAGGCATAGCGAACACCGGTCTGGTAAGCAAATTATCAGACGCTATCGTGGTATGCCCAAGATTGCTTTGGAAGTCCTCGATCAGTAGTTCAAGAACTTGAAGGATCTGGTCTCCGCTTTGACAAGCAAGGAACTGAGAGATTGTGCTTTGGTTCCTCATTCTGTTGCAGTGTTGGTGAATGGCATCAAAGACAGCATTCGCTTGGTCTGAGGTGCCCTGTAAGTTAGTAATAGCTTTCTGGTTTATGAATCTTACGCGACAATCTGCAGACTCACAGGGATTTGGGGTATCCACGTCCGCGGGCCAGTCTGGAAACAGGACTCTGAATATCGCTTTCCAGCAACTTTCAGGAGTATTCTTGCTGGGCCGAGCTGGATCTGATTTCAGATCTTGAGCCTGGTCCACATCATATCCATCCTCGTAATCATCTCCGAAGGCATTTCTTTCACACGGGCTATGCCCCTCTAGCTCGTCGCGGATAAATCGCCTTTTACAGACATGACATCGCCGCATAACGGTAGAAAGATCATGAAAGCGCTTTAGATGGTATCTATATATCTGTTAGTTGCACTCTCGACTTACAGGCTTCCAAGCTCAAGCTTTTCGGGTCCTGCAGTCAACATTCATATATGAACTTACTTTAGGCGGTCAATATTCTCAAACCCCTTTCCATTGCAGGTTCCGCTTGAAAACCTTGCCCGGTTCTTCTTATGATACGGACAGGCGAAGCGGTCCCCACCTGGCTCTGAGCGACGAGGTCTTTTCTCCGAATTACCTCTGATATCTTCTTCGTCACGGTCCTCATCCTTTCCCGCATCCAACTTGTGTTTTTGTCGATTAATCCCTTGGTTTGTCAGCATTCGACCTTCAGAGCATTGGTTCAGCCCACGGCTGTTCTGGTTGCCGACGGGAGGCGTCTGCCACTCGCCACCACGTTGGTAGCATGCCAGCATAACAATGGCTGACAAGACTGTATGGATCCAAGAGCCTTTGCCCTTAACTTGAGAGAGACTTTTCTTGAGTTTCAAGAGTTCCTGTGACTTGAGAACACCCAGAAGCAGCTCAATTATCTTCTTTCGGCCTTGGCTCACGGCGTGATGAAGCGGAGTCCATCCATTCTTGTCTCGTGTATCGACTGTGGCGCCTCGGGCAAGAAGTAGATAAGCGGCTCGGCTGTGTCCAAGCGACGCCGCGTGAGACAGGCATGCTTCACCAGTATGAATGCTACAGGCATTAGGGTTCGCGCCAGCCTCCAAGAGAAGCTTTGCGATGTTTAGATGACCACTGCGAACTGCTAGCCACAGAGGAGTAACTCCGCTGCTGCTGTCGTCGTAGTCAGATCCTTTTCTGAGTAAAAGCTCGACGACCTCCCTATGGCCATAGGCTGCAGCATAACTCAATGGAGTTTGACCATAGATGTAATCTCGATGACTCATGTCAGCACCATTGTCAAGCAAGATCTCACAGATATGACGATGACCCATAGCCGCCGCCAGTGAGAGGGGAGTACGCCCATAACGATCCTCCTCATGTATCTTTGCAAGCCTCGCTCCCCAGATGCCTGTGTCAAACCACGGTAAGCCATAGTACGACATGATATGTACTGCTGTAGTCTTGTGCGGCTCAAATAGTTTCTGATCGCTAAATATTCGGTTGTGTAGTAAAGACCATTGGTTGACAAACCCCTCTTGAAACGGTAAAAAGTGGTACATCTCCTCCTTCATAGGGTTTACCCCGGCTCTTTCGGCCAGGCTAAGGTGTGTCATGCCAAACCATAAGGAATACTCCAGAAAGGTGGCTGAAGAGATTGCATTCTCCGTATTCAGGAAGCTAGCGCGCATGTATGTGTGGTCAACATACAGGAGGCATATACAAGCAACCCGGAAGTGGTACTGGGCATTGTAGGCTTGTAGGTCAGTGAATTCGAGTTCTGGGAAAGACAATTCGGAAATGCGATTGTTGCTCTCGAGGATGCAAGACCCCCTTTCCTGGAGAAAGTCTCTTGCACTTTGGTGGACGAATTGCACGGTCGATTGTGTGTATGTCGTGTCGTTTGCGGATTTCGCCTGCCGCGGTACTACCTCAAGAAGGCCGCCGCATAGAAGCATCAGCTGTGTACTCATGTCTAGCGACGTTTTGTCCTGTATCTTGTTCATTTTGTTCCTCAGACCCCAATCATTGACTTCTGTCTTGCTTCGTGGAGATAGAAGGTCAGGATCATAATGCATCGCGGCCAGGGCACTGCGGAGCTCGAGTATCGAAAGTGGCCGCTGAGCGCATAGTACGAGAGTGAATGCATCCCTTGCCATCTGTTTGCGGGTTTCATCATGCCGGCTCCACAGCTGCCTGATGATAGTCTCATATGCCTTATAGAGAGTTGCTGGAAGGCAGGACATAGAGTGCTGTTCGAACTTGGGTGTTTCGAGGTGACTATGACAGCGCAGCTGTGATACACTCAATGAAGCCCAAAGAAATATGCCTTTGGCCTTCTCTGCCAAAACTTGAGCTGTCTGTTTGATATCCGATGCCGGAAGGAGATAACTTTTTAAGACCAGAAGGCTTTCGCCGAGATATCGTTGTATGTCGAGCAAGTTGTTGTCCTCCAAACGGATTTCGGCGCCCTGTATGGGCAGATTGCTTGGTCGGGAGGATATACATATTCGTAGCTTCAGACTAGGATTTAGATCATTCAGACGACAGAGGATGGCAACAAGCTTAGCGGGATCATCACACTCATCCAAAGCGTCTATAATGAAGAAAATAGAATGACCTTGTGCCGTCGATTTGTTGATTAACAAAAGCAAGCTTTCCATCAAGACATCGATGTCCATTACGCTGTCGGAGATCTCATGCTCCCTTCTCTGATGGAATTTGGAGAATACTTCAAAGGATCGCGTAGCCGGAGTAGTCTCCAGAAGCTGATGTAAGAGCGAACTCAAAAGGCTCGCCACAGAGTGGTTTTCGCCGCCGCCATGGAAGAAAAATGATGCCACAGACTGGCTTTGGGTGCGTTCTAGATTGATAGCCTGCAAGATATGTTTCATCAGGATAGTTTTACCACTTCCCGGGTTACCAGAGATACATAAGGGCTGGAGGGGCTTGTCAAACCAAGACTTATAAGTGTTGAGGTTCAGTATCCAGTCGCATGTTCCTGGATAGGCGTCTCGGATGTTGGCGGATGTATCTTCGGCTTCCAGACTTTCAAGAACCTCTAAATCCTGTTAATTTAATTCTTTAATAACGGCGAGAGGGCTTGTACCATGCTCGACAGATGACAGAGTTGTCTGTACTCCGGTTTCATCTGCGACAAAGCTGCCGAGCCCCGAAGTGATGTTTCTTAATGATTGCAAAACTTTGATGTAGGAGACATCGTTGTGGCTTCCGAAACGACACAGGTCCTGTTCATTTATTAGATAGAGCGTAAATGAAGAAAGTTAAATCAACACTGCTTACCAGATGATGGCTGTATAGCGATAATTGGGGCAAGGCCCACGATTCTTCCTGGCTTGGATTGACAGCCTATTCGTCAAGAACTCAGTTATTGACATTTGTTTCCAATAGCCAGTGCCAAGAGTTGACTCACCCGAAAGGAAGTACCTGGTAGTGGCAACTCTTCGTAGCAGTGAACGACTTTCCACGGCGGATTATACTTAGATAAGCTCGCGAAACTGACAAGTACCTGTGCCATAAATTGAGTGTCAACCATAATGGATGTAGTTGTCTGACTGGCAGCAACGATTCTTGAGACACTTATATCTAGTTCTGGAGATGGATGCGGCGTCCCCAAAAAGATGATTCCTTGTGTTACTGTGATAATCTCGTTGAGTGCCGTATCGCCCTTATTATCAAATGCTTTACCAAGGGCGCATTGGAGAATTAGACCACCAACACTATGACAAATAAAGACTATTGGTCGAGATCTCTGATAATGGAATGTTAGTCCATTACAAACCTTTCTGATTTTCGATACCTTGGAACTGGAAGAGAGGGGAACAGATCTGTTCTATAATGCGATGTGAGACGCACCTCAATGTTATCTGCCTGTAGATTTTTTAGCTTGTTGAGAAGTTTTTCCGCGGCTCGAGTGATGCCCTGACCGTCGCGAAAGGCAGTAGTGGGATAATGGTAGGTGAAGATCCTCGCTGAAGGGAAATCCTTGGGTAAGAAGTCCCGTACCCAGAAAACAGTCTTACTGCTGTCCCCGGCTCCAAGTGTATGATGCTCCCAGGTATCGTAGCCCTGCAATCCGTGTATAGTAATGATGTCTATTGCTCGGTCAGTCCACGAAGTTCCATGGGCTATAAGTTGCAACCCGGTGAGGTCGTCCATTTTGAGTAGTTGTATGAGGTAGTTTGATGAAAGAGATAGACATACAGAACCGAGCAAGACAGCAAAATGAAGGGAGATAAACACTTCCTCCTTGACAAACCGGGCGTTCCCGCCTCGGGGGAATTATAGAGCTTTTAGGCCACCATACCAGGGGTGCGACATGATAATCGCCTTGTGTGCGTTTCCGAGTCGCACACAACGCATCGTGTGATTTTTCTGACGCATTACATTTTTCACTTTGCCAATTGCATTCCCCCAATTCTGAGAGATGCATGCCATGGCAATTGAAAAAATTTTCTTTCTGCAAAATCGCAACCATCAATTTCGCACTCAGTCCGATTTCAACCACTAAAAAGGCTGCGTGATCCCAGTCAATGCTGTGTGGCTGCATATATGTTTCACTCCGTGGAGGAGAATTGCAGGGGGGGCTAGTTGTCTCGTTACAGCAATTGGATGGATTTCTATCTTCATATCCACTATCGCAGGCCTCTTGTCTGTGTAACCCATGGGCAGACGCAACGCGTAGTGGCAATGATAGTATTCGCATCATTGCGTTTTTGTCGCAGGGTTTTTCTTCTAGTGCGCCAGCCACAAAATATGACGTGGAAACAGCGGTGTAATCAGAGCCCGTGTTTAGAGAATCGGGTTACCTCTTGAACTTCGTCTAGCTTACGGATACTGCTATCACTGTAATGAGGCTCGAGAAATACATGTTCTCTTTGCAAATCTCTACCATGACGTCACCTCACTTAATTTTTTAAATCACCACCTCCGTTTACTTAGTACACAGTACGGTGTTGATTATACCAGATTGGCGGGTGAGAGGATCTTAAGGTGCCGTTTCCTGGGCTATCTGCCTTTTGTCGCGCTATCTTATGTCTGGCGCGATTGAAGTGACATCGTATGTACTATGGACTTTTGGAGTTTGTGGCCTGGTTTCTGTGCCCTAGAACTTGGGTATTTGCACCCGGGGCATGAACATTTAAATCGTAATACAATTATCCCTTTTCTATCTGATATTTTAACAGTCACTTCTTTGCTCGATCCTTTCTTGCATAATTATAATAATAGCTAGATTAAAAAGATAAATAGAAATAGCACTATGGTAGACCACGATCGTCAACTGTCTGTACTAACCGGGTCCCTCTGGTACTATAAGTTACAGTTTCTCTCAGACCGCCTATAGTTGCCGTCACCGGATTGCGTACCAGCCTGTGGCTAGTGATAGGTATAGGCATGGAACCTGGGAGCTGGGACATCCAAGATGAAAACATAGCACGTGAGCTATCGTCGAAGTGGCTTCTCAGCGTTCGACTAGATCGTGCAATCGCTCGCGTTGCCGCATCGACCATGGCAGCTTCTTCAAGGAGGAGAAGAATGACTTCCCTGAGCTCATCAGACTCCAACCCAACCCGCCTTCGATAGCCCGTGTATAGCCTGACGGCTGCGTCCAGGGGGGTGACATTTCCAAGAGAGGCGCAGGTCGCGCTCATTTCAATGGTCCCTTTCGTTGAGTCCAAACGTATCAAGGTCTCGATCGCCGCGATTCTTGGAGTGACATAACGCTTCTCACTAAGTCCCCATATAGCTGCCAAAAGCGGTGTTCCCAAAGACGAATCATTTGAGATATATCTCAAGTTTGCGCCGAATTCGTGCAGTGCCTCGATGACCTCATCCAGGCCATGAAATGCAGCATAGTGTAGTGGCGTTGGGAGATCCATTCTCTCAACCATCACTTTGTGACTGATCTGACGGTGTGTCAATCCTGAGAGCTTGGCAAATTCCTTCTGAGTCTGGATGTAATGCCAAAGAACAATCTGAATCTGAGTGAATAGAGATGGCTTGATCATAATATCCTTCTTGTGACCAGTGATGCCATCAAGGCCTACTGACGGACTACGTCTGAAGTCAATGGGGTTATAGAATGTTGCAGTACCGGTGTCAGGGTCGAGAAATGCTCGAATTCAGTCATTGTTCTCCCCGATCTCAATCTGTTCCTGTTGAAACACTGCATCTGGGCAATCGACCTTACAAGTTATCCGCGACACCTTAGCCGTGAGAATTTTGCCAACATGGAAGGAAACAAGATAGCCCGGTGCAAACTTTGCTGAAACGATAAAGTCAAGATCTTGCTTCTTCCATTCTCCGAAACCTGATAGTGGAACCTGTAGTACTTCTGACGTAAGATCCAGTATCTCCACGTTCTGGGGGGTAAATATACTGAGAGGTATGACCGATAGGAATAAAAACGCCAATGTCGTAGTGATAGGGCTACTTTGTAGCCTCTCCGGTGAATGGTGGTCCCAATGTTGAGCAAGATACATTCTTTGCCAGTGCGCAGTATACTTATTGCGGACAGAAATCTTTGAGAGGTCATCAGAGAATAACCCCTTACTTACACAGTAGCTTAGATGATGCAACCAATGTTGGATCGAGTAGCTTCTCAATTCTCGAAGCCTATACCCGACCCTCTCGATTAGTTTTGGCATATGTCTAGTCCCTTTTGGCAGGTCAAATGATTCCAACAGAAGTATGCATGCCTGTCCGAGCACAAGGCAGCCTTTGAGGAGATGGATGGAGTACGTCAGGTCGTCCAATAGAGTTCGAATGAAGCTCGAAACAGTTTTGTGAGCAAACGCAACACGGCCGTTCCGATATTCAAGTAGCCCACCCGTTATAGCGTCGCATTGACGACGCAGAGAGTTGATCTCCTTTTCGGTTAGGAAGCCTTCTCCAGGGTTGAGGATGAAAGCGAACTCGCGGAGTGTGAAGCTCCTCTTTCCAAACTCTACCACGCCAAGCAAGCGTAAGGCCAATTCACGGTGTTTCTTTTGTTTCTTCAATATCTCGAGATAAAGCTCTGTTATCTCGTCGGGGAGATTATCCAGGCAGCAGAGGAGTTTATCGGCATCATCTCCCACTCCAGATATGCAGGTTTGAACAACATCACGGCTGGCCAACTTGACCCACAGGAAAAGTCCATTAGCCCTCGCCGATATGCTTTTTATTAACCTTGATCTACTACAGCCGTCCAGAAGGTTGGAAAGCCTGGATATCTCCGCTGTAGCAAACATGGTAATGTCGCCTTGGGTATGATCCTCGAGCTTTAGGATAGCATCTTCTAAGGCAAGGGTTGCGCCAAACGAGCATAAGAACTCCTGCTCTGGGCGGCTAGAGATACATATGCGGACCTTTTTGCTGGCGGTCCCAGCAAGCTTCTGACACACGTCGGCCAGTTCAAGTAAGTCGCCAGGGTACCCGTCAAGGCCGTCCAAGAAGATCCATAACGGACGGCTATGGTTTTGCGCCAATACCTGAAGCAGGATGTCGTATAGAACACTCGGCTTCCAGTCCAATGTTGATCGGGACTGCTTCATGTCTTGAAAGTGATGCAGCACTGAGTCGAAATATCGATGTTCCTTTCGAACTATCTGCCAAAGCAAAGCTCGAGCGATCCCCTCCAGTGTAGATCCAGTAGGATGCTGAGCTTGACCTCCGAGGAAATATGACGCGACGATGGGGTTCTTTCTCAGGCCTTTTTTCCTGATTTCTTCCGGTGGCGTGTTGTTAATGTACTTCAATAGCGTCGACTTCCCAGATAAGGCTCGCCCAGTTATCCAATACAGACCACTCCCGCTTTTCAACCAGTCGACAAATTTGCACTGCTCGCTATTCCAGATCCATGAAAAAGTCCCCGCGAGGGGTGGACCAATGCTTTCTTCGCGGGATTCCAAGCCATCGAAATAGAGGCAGCGGAGACACTCTGATATACAGTATTGTGTGAGTTGAATCTCTGTGAATTATTCGATCCGGGTCGTACCTTGCTCAAGCTCCCCCAGCTGTAAAACCGTCGCTCTCGTGTCTTTCGCCCAACGGATCAGCTCTCCTGCCACCGCTTCGTATCTCTTGTCATGGCAGCTAGTATATTTAGTCATGCCCTAGTATGTAAGCCAGAGACATGGGCAAGACGAATTCCCCACCTCATGATCGGCGTGAATACCGTAGCTAGGGTACCCGGGAAGTATGGCAGAGCTACACTCTACAATCTGAAAAGAGTTTTAATGTCGAATCTTACAACCAGATTCCAGTTCTGGACTCACCATACCAATGTTTGGTGATGCAAGCTCCTCGTAGAAGCACGTAATGCTTATCGGTCGATTCTTGGCTTGTCTAAGTCTCAAGATCTCGTGGAATTTGTGTTGAATTGTAGTCAGCATTTCTAAGTCGCGCTCGAGGACCTCTATAATGTTCTTGTTGGGACTGGACATTAGGCTTACCACAGCCGTGCAATAGCCACCCCAGCGAGCTTTGTTTGATCCGAAGTGCGGTGTACCCATGAATAGTAACCCGACTGTGCTTGATTCCAGACTGTTAAGATGTACGTCTGGGCTTGAACGTGATAGATCCAGTGCATTCTGAACCACTAGCCCTCCTAGGCTGTGCATGACGAAGACCAAGGCTAGGCCTTCGGTGTTGGTCTTCTCTCGCAGACACACGACTGATCCCAAGAGATTCTGGGCGTGGTTTCCAATGCTGTTTCGTGAAGCTGGACTCCACCAATGCAGGACAGCTGCATCATAACCGAAACTTAGTATTCGCGCATCAGGGATGTCGACTTTAAGAAGGTCGCTAGGCCAATGAAGTCCACTATCCTGACCGTAGTGCCATGTGCCAAAGGAATTACCTCTCAACCCATGAACGAAAACAATGTCGACAATCGGCGCTAAGCCTGACGGAGGCTCATACAAAACATTCACCCCCAAATTGGATCCCTTTTGGATTTTCCTCTCATTCAAATACTTTTCTGACTCAAGCAAGTTATCCTCCAGAACTGTGTTAGGCAGACTTTGGGCACTCGTGATAGCCGTTGGGCGCTGAAACGGGACGCTCTGGGTCGGGACATGTCTGTCATCTGCCTCCTGATTTTCATTCTGTGGGCTTGCCTGATTCGTGTTTTTAAAACGGTGGATTTTTCGAAAAGCCTTGCGAAGCATTCTTTCAATTTGCTTAATAATTAGGACTATTTTACGGCCGAGAACATTTCAGGAGAGGGGAAGAGTGAATGGTGCAGATTGCGATAATCTTAACCCTTGTACGGAGTACATAAGCCATAGATAATAGTCCTGTGCGGGGGTGGTAGCTTACCAGATGCAGAAGGGGGCGTTCTTAAATCTGTAGTCGCCATGCCCCTCGGGCCAGGGCGCCACAAGCGGGGGCACAACACAAAAAATTATATTCCGTACTATTATTATATAGGAATATATGCGGCACTGAGATATGTACTGGTGTAAGTAAGACTTTTATTGCCAATCATCTAAATAGGCAAATTTCTGTGGTTAGAGTCCTTAAATGTTAAGTCTTCTTTAAACAGTGTGACACTCACTTACGATAGTGTGTGAGACAAATACTACGTCATTGGCTGAAAAGGCGTATTGTATTGGCTGATAGTGGACCACTTGCAGCTCGCCACAACAGGTGTTACGCCATGGCGCTGGTCATTTTTCCCTGTGTTTAGTGGACTTCAATCTAAGTTATGCTAACTGTCGGGCGCGTGGAGCCTCGCCGTCAGCGACTTGCAAGTTCCAGCCCAGGTTACTGCTGTCTCATCGGTATGTAACATAGGCTTTCCGAGTGGCCATCGGAGATACGCAAGTAGCTTCGAAGTCAGAGTTCAAAGCAGCCTATTATCCATGATCAAGGTGGGACATCCTGATCCCACTTCAACCCAAATTTACAACTACTGCCTTCATCTCAAGACGATTTGCGTACATCTATAGTTATCTTTCTTGAATAGAGGTCGTTAGTCTTGTTATCGGCAGTGTGAGATTCGTTGATCTCTTTACAACATGTCTCAAATGCTTCGAATATGTCCAGCTTGCTCGAAATTTCGGCTGAGCGAGACTGGCTTAGCGATGTCCTGAAGCTTAGTCACCTCAATCTGAGATTTTTAGCCATTGATGCTTGTGTCGGTGGTTGGTCCGAAGAGGATGTCAATGAATTGATGGAAACCGCTGAGACGGGTCATCTTTCTTTTTTGAGGGGGCTGAGCGGACGTCTAAAGGATTCTACAGCTCGCAGCAGAACTCCGAGATACAGAAAAGCACGAACCTTGATGATGAGGTCCTGGTCTCAAACGGTGGAACCGGACCAGGTTTACGAAGAAGGCATTTTGACTGACTAACTGAAGATATAAGGACTCCCTCTAGAGAGCCGGTGGAACCTTTTTAAGCGGCCCACGAGACCTAGAAGTAGCACAGGTTTGAAAAAGCAGAATATCTAAAGGGTGAGAAACGTACGGCTACCTTGCAAGAGGCGAACAATGGCGAGGACGAGCCCATGCGTGTATTGGTTACACAATCCACGGCTAGTCAACCTAAGCATCAATTTGATCGTAATGTTGCCACGGGCAACACTAGAGCCAGATATGGGGATAAGGCTGAAGGTAACAGCAATCCTGAAGGATCGGGAAGTGCTTATGGAGAAAACAGACCAGAAGGGTGTGCTATGGTATACTATGGAGATCGCTATAGAGATTCCAGAGAGCATAAATCTATGTTTGACGCTGTACTTAAGTTCTAGGAAATGGCGATAAATGTTTTTAAATTGATGTATCAGAGTGCTATAGATATGTAACTTGCAGTTAACGTTTGTATTGGCGAGCTAATATACTATGTAGAACTTACAGTATCATTTAGGTATTTTCTTTATATTCTTCTACAGGTTTTGAGTTTAATCTAACTAAATATGTTTCTGATACTGTGAATGTGCTTCTGCAATGACCAAATTCTATAGACTAATAACCATCCTTATCTCAATCCTTGCTTTACACTGTTTCAGTAACTACGTCTGTCAAGTAGCGACTCTAGCTAACATTGTTAATAAAACGCCAACACGCAATCGGCAAGCCAGCCACGAGAGCTTGGAAAGATGGAGAAAAAGTATAAGTAAGAAAAAAGCTACTTCTATATAATTCGAAGCTAGTATTAGAGTATATGCTATAAGATAAATAGGAAATTTTAGTCCTTACCCATCCATCTACCTTCTTATGATCTTGGACTTAACCTGGAGCAGTGAAGAAGTGCCTCGGCTATACATATCCTTGATCGGGCCCATACATAAACAAGCGAGCCGCTCTCATTGGCATGCTCGCATTTTGAAACACCTAGCCCCCAAAGAGGTCAAGCTTACCCGTCGATCCCACATGTCTTCACAATTGCCGAGCCTTCTGAACAAGGATGCGGTTCCTACCAGCGCCGAACCCGCCGAAAAACCTCAAGCGAAAACCGCATTCCTTAAAAGCAGGCCCAAAATCCTCCAACGCGTCTAGACCACCACACATCATTGGCGTCCTCGTTTAACAATTCCCCGTTGTGCTTACGCCAAGCAAGCATCATCGGCTCAAAACATGCGACAAGTGCACTGCAAGGTAAAGACAGGCTGTCTAACGTGCAAGTAAGCAGAATCTCAAATCTCTGAAACACTAGTTCCCGCCTCTAACGAGATTTCGCTCTAGAATTCGAAGAGTCAAATGCGACGAGAAAAAGCCCGCTTGTCATCGCTGCACAAGCACTGGTCGGAAATGCGACGGCTACGCGCTTATGCAGAAGATTAACCCACGAGATGTGGCGCATAGTCGGATGTTATTGCCGCGTGTGTCTACTATCGATTCGCAAGCCCTGCTTCCGGTCGAGGAACGGAGGGCGCTGGGGTATTTTCACAGTGTTATTTCGCCGCGGTTGTCGAGCGCTAGGGATGGCTACTTCTGGACCCATCTTGTGATGCAGCTCAGCGAGTCAGAGGCCGTTGTGAAACATACCATCTTATCGATAAGCTCGTTGTTTGAATCGTCTGAGGGGAAGAGTGTGGCGCCGTACACGGAAAGATTCGCTTTGCAGCATTATACGCAGGCCATTCAGCGTCTCAAGACGATTCACAGTGAACCTCTTGTGTTACTCGTTTGCATCTTGTTCATCTGCGTCGAGTACCTTCTTGCCAATAACAAGATTGCACTGCAACACTGCCAACATGGTCTTGCGATTATGGAAAAATGCAGCAATCCTTGGGCTCGACGGTATTTAATGCCTGTCTTCAGACGCATGACCGCAGTGCCCATGCTTTTTGGCCCCGAGGACATTGAGAGCGAAAGCATGCCAGCCTTGACATACATGATACCGACCAAATTCTATTGCATGGAAGACGCACAGTACATGATGGACGACATCTTCAATCGAGTGGTGCGACTCTGCCACATGAGACATCGCGGGGTCGTCTTCGACATGACAGAGGAGTACAACACAGTTGGCACCCATCTTCAGACCTGGCAAACACTCTTCGAAAGGCTTACAGTCGATACGACCTCCTTATTATATCAGGCTCAAGAGAGGTCACTCTTTATGCGTCTCAAACTCTCTTATCTGGAGTTAAGTGCCGACTTCCGACACGAGGAGCACATGGGGACATTTCGCCAAGTGCTCCAACTAGCGAGCTGGCAGAGTGAAAGGTCTACTAAACAGTCTAGCTTCGAACTTGCATATACTCCCATGCTCTTCTTTACAATACTGAAGTGCCCTGATTTGAGTATTCGACTTCCTGCGGTGCGGTTGATGAAGAAATTGGGGTCGCCGACGGAGGGTATTTGCGAGAACCTTCAGATGTTGACGACGAGTCGTGGGATAATTCGGCAAGAACATGGAGTGGAGATAGTGGATATTGATAGTTGACTAGGTAGTTGAATGCTCGGCAATGATGATGAATATGTTAATTTAATCATTAATCAGGCCATACAGGCTGAGGCTATGTTGGTAATCATTGGACCGCCTACGAAGCACAGACATTGCTACCAACATCGGCACTTATAACCACTGAGCTGAGTTAACTTTTCTAAGATAATATAATAAAACTCAATATCTCGTTCCCGAGACCACACGCATACCTGCCAAGCCTTATAAGGTTCAACGGTCCCGCTGTCATCTTAAATCAATACGACGTGAGAAAAGCTATTTATATCGCCTCTATCATTGTCTTTCTCTCCATAGTATCACTTCTCACCCCATTCATTCTTTTCTACAGCTTACACCAAGTCTCTCATTCAATATGAAGTTCTTCACTCTTACCATTCTCGCCATGGTCTCAGGCGCCTTGGCAATGCCTGTTGCTGCTCCAGACATCAACTACGCAGGATTGGAGGGCGCTAAAAATACGCACGCTGGTCCCTATAAGCCTCGTCCTTGCTTGCCTAGTGAGCAATGTCGTGGAAAGAACTGAGATTGCAGCTTTGCGTTTCGAGTAAGTTTATAGCGAGGAACTGCGAGCATTTCTGATGCTGACTAAGTGATTAGGCCGACAATACGATGGTCGTACCGTATCAGGACCTACCTATGGGCTATAAAAATAGATATAAAAAGTTCTGATCACGGCATGGCAGAGAGTGCCGCAAAACTTGTTCAGTTCTTGTCCACTTTTAGGTGTGACTACCATTCTCCTGTACTACTTATCTATATACACTCAATGAACTTTATCTCATCCGAGCTCGGTGATTGGAGATGAGCTTATATTAGCAGCATATCAGTTCAATTAAATCACGTCACTGTATCTTCATCGTCGGTAGGACAGTCATTGTAAGAATCCACTTGTGGATCAATACCCTTCGAGCGATGACTACCATTGAGGGACGTTCTCACCCATAACAAACGGCTCACACTACCTGATCATACAAGAAACAAGATACATATAATAAAAGCAGTCTGGACATTCCAGTTGCCCAAATGTTCTTCACTCAGTTAGATCAATAAAACTTCTCGATAGCTGCTTAGACACTTCCGACTTTGTTTGGTCCTACTTCCAAATGATGAGCCGATATCCTACCCCATCTTATTTACTTCATTGGTGCCCAAAAACTAATGGCGGACCGTCCACCGATCGCGGAGATATGGGAGCGACTAGGTAAGAAGTTCTAGACTCCTCTGACCTTGGGAACGATCCATTGCGCTTTGTCTTTTATGAGACGGCTGATCGTCAGATCCAGACCCTTCTGTTGCGCTAAGAAATGTACTATTGGACGGGAGCGGGGGAATATCCCCAGATAGTCGGGATAGCGCCTGCGAGGAACTAAAACCAGCCATTCACGGTTAAGGAGACGCCATGCATGTTCTCTATGGAGACCGATAGTGTAAAACTTTCAATCGCGCTATCTGTGATCTCGCGAACAGGCCGCTCTCTTCGAGTGCATTGCCTGTTATCCATCGCTCAGTCGTTTATGGTACTGTCCCCCCCCTCAGTGCTCAGCTTTGTTTATTTAGGTCTCGACCCTGACATTGTGCAAGTTATTTCGATGAACTTTATTGCATTGGCGGCTGCGTTGCGCTCGTTCAGTTGCTTCCGGAGATTGTTGCGTCCTCAAAGTCGTTCTAGTTGCTGGTCTCGGAGTTGGTGGTGGCGACGGCTGCGTCCCTTGAAGGATTCGCCATTTTGGCGCGTAATCTTGGGCATCCCTGCTTCCAGCACTTGTCCAACAGCTACTACTTATGCCCTCAACTACAGTGAGTAGTTAGATTACATTATAGGACTAGAAATACACGGCAGTACCACGAGTCCGTCCACGTGGGAGTTGTTGGCCGTGCAGTGCAAAGTTTGCTGATCTTTGACATCAGGACGGACTTGCTTGTTGAACACCTCAATTTGGTTGTGCAGCATTTACTGCCTGCGCTACGTACGTGCAGTTTTCACTCCCCTTTCCAATCCTCTGGCCCTGACGAACAAATCCAGAAGTTTAGGGATAGTTATAGACAAGGACACAGGTTAGTTTACTTATTTAGACATACTAATGCATCATATTTTGGAATACCTCGACCGTGATCGTGTATAGAGGATACCATGATGCATACGAGTTTTTATAGGAGCTTTGGTGTGATAATTAGTCTTATGACGGGTCGCTTCGATCAGTCCTTCTAGCGCTGGCGCACAGACTGAGCTGAGTGGAACACGAGGGCATTTGCACGGGGCATCAATGGATTTGGATAACCCACCGGCTGTCGATAATCGAAAGGTTAGCGCGAAACATTGCACCAGCATGAGCATGTAACTCGTTTGCGTCTATTGTTTCTTCCATATTCCCCCTCCCCAGTGCTGATCTTGACCGCGAATTGGTTTCTGTTTGGGGGCTCAAATCAGATACCATCGAGATAAACTTCGCAATGGCTGATTCATTAGTGCAGACCTCAGCTTCCACTCACGCAAAAACCCGCAGTCAGCTAACTGGGCGTAACAATCACCTACGTGTAAGGCGCGCGATGGGAGCATCAGCTATGGGGTCTATCAACAACTACCTACACCAGTGTGCTGCAGTACCTTTTAGTTTAGACAATTTCTAGGCCTGTGCTCGGGAAACCTACGCCTACTAACAGCGATTAGGCCTGTTGGCAAGAGCGAGCCTGAAGATTGCTATAGTCTAGTCCTAGATATTCTAACGGTGGCAAACGTAAGTATGTTTAGTGCTGAAAGAAGGGGCTAGCCCTGGGGTAGTCGATGCACCGCAAGTGTTGCCGAGATATCCGAGCACGGTATAGACACAGCCACGTACTGCTAGACAGCATCTCCTGTAAAATCTTTCCCGGGTACTGTTACCAGTGTCTCAGGAACTATATAAACTGTCCA
Source organism: Fusarium fracticaudum (assembly GCA_003353625.1). Taxonomy (NCBI): domain Eukaryota; kingdom Fungi; phylum Ascomycota; class Sordariomycetes; order Hypocreales; family Nectriaceae; genus Fusarium; species Fusarium fracticaudum. The sequence continues at coordinate 83,997 of PDNT01000015.1, read as the reverse complement.
TGATCTGCACGTCCTTTACAGTACCAGCCAAAGTAGTAAATACGGCTGCTACAAGTCGTGCACATTCCCTGACGGCAGCGGCTCGTATAACGGCTGCACGGTCGAGGTTTCAACAGGCACTGTCCGCCCTCTTAGCGCTAGCTACTGTTGCAAAGAACCACTTACCGGCCAGACAAACACTTGGTGCCCTGCGGGTATGTACTTCTTTCCTGAACAAAAACTGGAGTTGCTCTAGTCCGTACTAACTTGTAATTCTTAGGATCCCGAATTGGTTAGCAAGCACTCGTGTGCATGCTATGGCCCTGGGGTCTATTAACATCGTGAGCCCATTAAATAAGAAAGTAGGGAATATTTAGTTCTAGGTCGATTGTAGAACATTTATAGTGATTTGTCTTCACAACGCTTACTTGGAATTTACTTGTGTACCTGGCAACCAACATGAGATCATATATCAGTACACATTCAGGCTACTAGCCTTCCTATCATCACACTTGAAGAAGACAATGAGCTGAAGAATATAGTTGGAGAAAGTGCGCTTGGTCTAGATGACCTGAAACCCGTACATGCAAAGACAATTCAACAAAAGTATGCGCTAATTTTCTCGCCAAGAGTCATATGCTGTCAATCGTTCCCTAGTTGAAACAGGCAGGTGAGCGTAATTGCAGGGCAACCACACTGGTTGTAGAAGACTCGGAAAGTATGAATTCGGAGGCTAGTAAAACGGAGTTTCAGGTTCGGCAACAAACTTTCATATAGCCACGTAGTGCATGTCCCAACGACTAAATTAAAGCTTAGTATTAAATCTGTCCTAACGCATCTAGGGCTGGCGGTAACCTTTGAAAGATAGGATGCGGAGAAGTCGGACATATCCAAGTATGGACGTGCATTAGAGATAACACATATTGATTATGTGTTCTTTCAAGGATGTTATCGGTCCGAGACATGAATTATCTGTGCGGGAGGTGGTGACGTGGAGTTCGTCTTTCAATAACAGGGGTGGCCCGCCTCAATCTTATCAGGCTCAATAAATGTACTATTTACGTTTACTAGTACCTTCTAGGCTGGTGTTATTGTGTACAATGAACGAACTTACTTTTAGAAGTCTGGATCCATACTTTAGTTAACTCTAATAAACTTTCATAGCGTAACTTAAAAACAATTTAGTTAACTTTTTATAGATTTGAACTAAGGTGTATACAATATATAAAGCGAGGGTTATTTCTTCTGTAGCAGTGTAAGACATTTCTCAATCTTCCAGTAAAGACATTGTTCAAGTTTCTCCTCAATCGCTGATATCGGTCACTTTATATTCTGTTCTGGTACCTTTATTCTTAACTTCCCAAGCTTATCACCATGGAGTCTTACAAAAGTCTGATTTCCTTCTTTCTTATCTTCACTCATTTCGCGCATCTCGCACAAGCGGTGGAATACATGTGGGTTTTCACTTATGGAAACCATGACTCGAATGTCGTGTGTCATGCTGGATTCAGCGTTCTCATCAATAATCACGCGCCGTATGACTCCCCATCTGCCAGGTTGTTATGGGTTGAATGCGCCAACAATGGCGATACTCCTGAACACTCGACCACAGTCGTTCTCCCATCAAGTGGGTCTCAGGCCCCTCACATTTACATCATGACGCTGGATCCTCATTCAAGCAGAGGTGATGTGGGATTCGAGGTCGGCATCGACCAGCCTGCATTCCACTTTGCGGATGGTACAATACCCGTAATGAACCCAAGAATCAACATGTACGTTGATAGGAACGCTGTGTTTCAAGGACATTGTTCGTACAGACAGGGTGCTATTCAACTCGCACAATATAACGGGCATGCCGAAGTTCCTTACAGGCCTCTCCCAACACACGACCACTGCCCAGCAGGTACTAGCACGGATAGGACTCAAAGCGTTGGTCGCTGGTTGTTGTGCCAATTTGGATGCAAATTCTAAAAAAGAAAAAGTTTGTTAATCTTTACTTTTCCTTTCTGCCTGCTTGACTAATAGTGAAACCTAGGCTATAAAATCAACAGTCTTGTATTCCTTTGCTGCTATAAGAGCCTTGTCGAGGCTTTATGGATCTCGGTATTGAATTAATACATTAGACCTCACAAGGGTACAGTGGGGTTAGCTTGGGGCTTCTTATGCATAAGGTTGTTATGCAGGCTATATAGGTTTTTTTGCCGTGCTGAGGTTTTCCTATATCCTAGCTATTAATAATAAAAAATAACATCCTTATATAATATATATAACAAGTATGTCTTCTCCCTGTTACTGCCAGAAGGTATAGAAGACAAAAGCCCACGACCGTGTTCCAGGGAAGTGACCATGCTAAACTTGATGACAGAGGAGGTGGAGGAGAAGGTGATAGAAGTCAAGGCATAGCCAAAGCTTCCTTCTCCGTCGTCACTCTGCTAAGCGACAGCAAAAATGGGTAACAAATGCATCAATAATAACACGGGCAGTACCCAGAACTACAACGTAGCTGAGAAGCCTGAGGTGACTGGCACCTCCAATAACAACGTTTGGACAAACGTTTACCAGTCAAGCGAGGGCTGTCCCGATGGAGGCCAGACCGAGTTTGAGATCTGGAAGACCTACTACGGCATTGTCGGCTCCTGGAGGGGCAGCCCCAGAGAGAGTACTAAAGTCCAGATCGCCCAGACGAAGCCAGTGACCCTTGGCACACAGTCCAACGATGGCAGTGAGAACCCAGGAACCACTCTGAGCACCCTGGTTGCTGGTGGGCGGTCCATCTCGTTTGATAGATCGCAGTCAGCGCCGTCTGCGTTCGTCAATGCCTTTGAGATCGATACAGGCAACGACTTCACCCTTCAGACGGCCACTGAGAGTGAGCACTAATCCCCCCGTCCCTAAGTACAAGCAGCTGACTATGACTTTGAGATAACTTCTTCGTCGGTGTGGCTGGTTCGCCCGATGGCTCTAGCAGTGTTCCCATCGCTACTTTCACACCTGAGCCCGGCAGTCAGTACCAGATCAAGCCAGCTAACGCCTTCTACATCTCCGTTGGTCAGGGCTTGCAAGTCGGTCAGCTGGTGGATATCGCCAGAATGAGAAATTCGCTGCGAATCGACTTTGCTGAGAGCGGACCCAACATCACCATCAACCATGCACCAACTGGCCAGCTTGTTATTGCCAAGTAAAACGTTTGCTTGGAAGATGGAGCGAGGACAGTGGAACAGGGCGAGATTCCTAACTTGAGCTCACATCGAGATTAACAATCTGATATCAATAAATTCTTAACACTACTCGCGTTAAATTTTAAAGCAATTTCTTTGTACCTCATTCACTCCAAAACAGTTTCAGGCCCTTAGGCTCGACTATTATAAACTGATAGGACTCTTTAAATGGAGCTTCGCGTCTCGATGACCTCTGCAACCCCAGCGATAGATGTACTGCCAATGATATCGAACACGGCCACCGTAGAGCCAAACTCCTTATTGATCCAATTCCTCAGCTCAACCGCCATCAGCGAGTCCACTCCGTACGACGATAGTGGCTTGCTTGGCTCAACATCATCAGGCGAGATGGACATGGCTCGCGCAAGTTTAGCAGCTATGGCCCGTATGACAACTTCCTGCCGCTCTCTAGAATCTGAAGACCTTTGGAATACATCTCTTGCGTTCTCGGCATGGTCAACTGCTTGATCTGGAGTATTGTTACTGCCTGCTAAGAATGAGAAGGCGCTGAGGAGAGGTCGTTCAAGTAGGGCTGGTGGTTGCTGGCCTCCACTTAGGATATCCGCAGGTGTTCGTAGCCCGAAAAGGACTTGTTCCTCAGACAATGGCGGTAACTCGAGTGGATTGTTCGGATCGCAACAGAGGGTGAGCAGAGCAAGTAACTCCAGGTCATCGATAGGCTGCATATCATTCGACGTCTGTCTCTGACGCTGATATGCCTCTTTCTCAGCAATGATGCCAATGTTGCTCATCCATCCGATATCAAGAGACAGTGCACTCTGGCCATTCATTCTGCGATGCTTCGCCAGTACATCTTGATACGCGCAGCCTCCGGCATAATTTGCACTAGCCATCTGGCCAACGACACCAGCCAGCGAAGACAAGAGTATGAAGAAGTCGAGATCCTTGGGGAGTAGCTCATGTAAGTTCTTAGAGGTGTCGACTTTGGAGTGTATAGTGAGATCCCACTGCTGGAATGTCATGTTACTTTGGAATATGGCATCTTGCAGGACCATGGCGGCGTTGATGCAGCCCTTGATGGGGGGCATGGTACGGGAACACTCTTCCAGCATGACTGCCACGTCTTCTCGGGCGGACACGTCGCACTTAGGAGCAACAACATTGACGCCGTGGGATGTCAGCTCTGCTACCAACTGTGCAGCTGCTTCAGATGTTGCACCAGATCGAGAGGGAACAATCAGGTGTTTAGCTCCCCTGTCAGCCATCCATCTGATAATGGCTCGACCGAGACCTCCAGACCCACCAGCTACTAAATAGGTGGAATTACCCTCGAACGTCCATGGGCGGCGGTCCTGAACAAATTGCTATAAAAGTGTGAGCTAGCTAGTCATTTGGCAGCTTGTTTGGGATTGACCTACCGGAACTGCATCTCCTTGTTCTGCTATCACTATCACACGCTCGATGGTATCCTCTTGCAGTTTCTTGAAGCCTTTTCTGATATCGGATACCTTGGAGGCCGGCAATAGTTGAGGTGGTTGGATTTTACCGTCAACTAGGAGCTGCATCGTTGTTTGTACCAGTTGGCTAAAGACTTTGGGCTTCAGACGCCTGATATCAATAGAAGAGAACGTGAGACTTCTTGTCATGATCTCTGCAGCCATTGTAGAAGCCATTGAACTGTTCCGGCCACCAAGGCTGGCGATACATCCCCCATCAGTCACGCATGATAGTGGTGTGTCTAGTGTATCCCGGGAACAGTCAAGCAATACATCCACACCTTCTTCCTCCGTGACTCTCATGACATCTTGAGTCAGGGATGGAGAGTTGCTGTCAAAGATATTCTCGAAATTCAGGCCAAGGGTGTCGATTAAGAGTTGTTTCTCAGCAGCAGTCGTCACTGTAGCAAACACTCGAGTACTCATTGTCTGGGCGAGCCTGACTGCAATCTGACCCAAGATACTTGCAGCCGAGTGAATCAAGACCATGTCATTTTCCTGCACGCGCGCAACATTGAGAATCGAATGGCAGGCAGTCAATCCAGGAAATGCGAGCTGAGTAGCATCTTCGAAGCTGAGCGAGTCGAGAATCTTGAAGACGTATGCTTCGTTCGCGCGAGAATACTTCCTCATACAGCCAGAAGAGACCATAGCGACGCGATCTCCTACTCGAATGGTAGTGCTGCAGCTCTCACCAATTCGGGTGACAACACCAACGCAATCACTGCCAAACTCTTCGGTTCGCCTATCAGGGTGACCAAGGGCAATGTCGAGATCGCGAGAGGTTAGACCCCAGGCTATTGCTTCGATCTCAACCTCACGAGGACCGAGTTCCTCCGCGTAGGACTGGTCCTCAACAAACTGAAGTGAGTCGAGTGATCCTGGCTGGCTAATATCAAGCTTTAGCCCTGGTCCCTCGCCCCACGGCTTCTCTTGCAGCTGTTTCGAGACAAGAGATCGTAGTGCCGTATCAGTTCTGATGTCTCGAACAGCGCGGCCTGTAGTGATTACGCCATCTCGAACAACGTACTCGACTTCATTTGACGGCGTTTCAGTCTCGAATGCTGCCTTGTAGACCTCCGATATGAAGCATGCCTGTGAAGCTTGAGCCATCTCTCCGTCTATTGCTAGGGTGACGATGTGAGTATCGGGCTGCTCGGCACGGATGGAACGGAAGAAGCCATGGGCAACACTATAGTCTGGACACAAGTCGTCGCTGATGCTGGGTGAAGTGACCCAGAGAAGGTTCGAGACTTTGCTGATCAAGAATTGAAGACAGCTGAACTGCCCTTCTGAGAGAGTTGATAGCAGAGGTTTGTCTCCAGCTTCAGCGAAGCAGATGACAGCATCCTCAGTGGTCAAATTGGCGAGCTCCCTCTGAACTGGGGCTAGCGAGAATGTAAAGACGGTTGCACGTCGCTCTAGGTTAGGATCGATTCGTGCCCGAACTTGATCTACAAGCTCCTTATCCTTCGTCGAAGCGTCGTCATTTATGAGCATGACCAGGCGGCCTTTGCTCGCATTTTTCTCAACTGCTTGATCAGGTTCACTGGCGGTGGTGACAATAACACTCATAATGTGACACTGATCATCTTCATAATCACGAATCACCACATCGTTACCCGAGAAGCCATTGTCCTTGAGGCACTTATCCCAGAGATGCTCCGGTATAGCAGCAGAATGGGGTCTCCACTCCTCGCGAGCAACCCACCAGCCTGGCACAAGGCCAGCCATGAAATTGGTAGCGATATCATCGGGATTAATAACCTCGAGGAGGATGAGACGACCACCTGGCTTCAGAGCCTTTCGCACATTGCATATCGTGGCTTCTAGGTATGGAGTTGCGTGAAGCACACTGGCCGCGATGACTAAGTCATAAGAGCCTGGATCAAAGCCTTGACTATCGATGCTTCGGTCCAGATCAAGTGTCTTGAAGGTGATGCGTCCTTGGGACTTGAGATCTGGCCATCTTTGGCTTGCAGTCTCAAAGAAGGCGGGCGATATGTCAGTGTAGGTATACTCTGAGAAGGCCAGTCCTCCAGTGCGCTTCTCACGTTCTTGCAGAGCCGAGATGACATGCCCCGTCATACCACCTGTGCCAGCACCGACTTCAAGGACCCTCAGAGCTGGGTTCTCATGCGATGCCAGGTCAAGTAGATGGTTCAGTTGACCATCTGCGCAGAGATTTCGGAAGAGATCCGAGTAGAAGATATCGGCTTGGTCCGACTCGAAGACGACCTGTAGAGGATCTAGGTCTCCGGATAGAATCTCAGGTAGCTTTCGTGCACAAGTCGTGTACAGCTTCCACGCTGGGAGGACAGAGTCAACTTCAGCCAGGCGAGACTCGAGCTCCTCGTCACTGATATTCGTTGCTTCTGCCTGATGTTCGGCTGACAACTTACTGACATGGTGACCCATCCACTCGACATGACGCTGCAAGTCTACTGGAATTCTGGACTTATCAACGTTCTTCAGTACACGAGCAGCTACGAGCTCCAGTGTGTGACAGAGTTTTGAATGGCTCTCCAGAACTGCGCTGTCGTCTTTCGGCACCGCATTAGCGGCGCATAACCGTGTGAGCTGATAGGGCCCTAGCATGCTAAACTGTGGCTTCCACTCGACGGAGTACACCAGCTTCTTCTCCTTTTGGGTTATGTCACCCGAAACAGCAGATGTAACTGCACGCTCGATACAGCAAAGGACCTCTCCATCTTCACCAAGAGCTGTGATCTTGCCCTGTTCCCCGTAGCCATGGACAGTTGGAGTCGCTTCAGACATCCACTGAACCGAAGTTGTCTTCCATGGTTTGGAAGAGAACCATGCATTTTCTAGTCTTATGGGGACATTGGCGGCGGTTTGTTGGCTTGAGCTGGCTCGAAGAACTTGGAAGGCTTGGTCGAGCACTGCCGGATGAACCAAGCTCATGATGCTGAACCTTGATTGTGACAGATCAACAAGTGCCACGGCTGAGGTCTTACCATCCCACTTGATGTTGCGCATCAGCTGGAACCAGTCCCCATATTGTAGTCCAACCGCCGCTGCATCATGGTAGAAGACGCCAGAGTCGATAGGCAAAGTACATGTATGAGCTACATCTTGACGTTGACGCCGGATGTGTTCGTGGCTCACTCGTCGCTCCCCGTTCCTGTCGTTGTCCTGGAATTCGACCGAAATGTTCGCGGTAAAGCACTCAACCCACTCATTGTGCGAATAAGTGAAAATGCTGACATGGTATTTTGCAGCCAGCTGTTTATCGACCACTCGCAGGCGGACTTGCGTCTCAAGGCGATCTTCCCAAGTTTCTGGCACAATTATGGGGTTCATAAACTCAGCTTTCTCAATATGGTACCCAAAGATAGGACGGCCTGAGGGAACCATCTCCTGAGCGGCCTCAATAGCCATGAGAAGCATACCCGATGCTGGAAATAGAACAGTATCACTGATCTGTGATCTGCGTTAGCAGTGTCTCGGCATTGTTGCTACTGGACTTACCTTGTGATCTCCAGCCCAAGCAGAGGAGTCAATGCTCCAGAAGTTCCTCCATCGAGGCTCCAACGGATTCCAATCGGACACCCTCACTCCAAGCAGCTCGCCCTTGACAGCCTCCCGCAGCCTGAAGTCTCTGCTTAGACGTGATTCAGCCCAGTATCGCTGTGATCTGTCGAACGGATACTTGGGGCAGTCAACCAGAAACTTCGCCTTCGTCCTTTGTTGGTTGACTGCCAAGATGGAAACGGGATAGCCTTGGCAGAACAGTTGTCCGGCGAGTTCCAGAGTGGTCTGGATTGCCGGGTGCGATCTATGCAAGACATAGCTGTATCTTACTCCCTTTGCAGCACTCGACATCTCAGTCAGGGTGTCTTTCACGGGCCTACGAAGAGCTGGGTGAGGGCCAATCTCAATCAGGTCAGTGATGTTGTCCAAGCCAAGTTTGCGTGCTGAGTTCTTGTTTGCAATGACATGCACTGCTTCGGCGAATCGGACAGTTGACAGCATATTGTCAACCCAGTATTGGCCAGTCGATAGTGTCTCTGGAGAAATACTTTTGCCAGTCACAGATGAGACCATTGGGATGCTAGTCCCATCCTTTCTCTTCGTGAGCCCTTCGAGTGCAGCAAGGTATGCGCCCGCGATGACTTTCATGGATGGCGAGTGATATGCAACTCCGGTCTTCAGTTTCTGCGCAAAGATGCCATCTTGATCAGCCTGAGACTTAATCGTATCGATAGTCTCTTCAGGCCCAGAGAGAGTGACGTTGAGAGGACTGTTGATGCATGCAACGTTGATTGCAAGAACACCTGTTTTCTCTAGATACCGCAAGACGTGATGCGGCGCTAGGTTAATCGACAGCATGGCGCCTGGAGATGAATCGTTGGTCTCTCTTAGCTTCCCAGCCAAGACACCACGGAAGTAGGACACTCTGCAAGCGGACTCTAGAGACAGCCCACCTGATGCATATCTAGGATAACTTAGCAAACTCATTCGCACTTCAGAACACCAGTGATACGTACGCTGCAGCAATCTCACCTGAAGAATGACCAATAACTACCTTTGGAGTAATACCAAAGCTGGCGAGCAGATCGACTAAAGCAATCTGTACAGCGGTTGCAAGCGGCTGGCTATACTGCGGCATGTTGATGTTGTCGCCACAACTAAGCTCATCTGATCGCATCCGTCAGCACGCATATACGATGTGATTAGTGTGATTTACTTGCCAAATAAGTTCCAAGAACACCCAAAGCTGGAGCAAATCTCGCTGATCTTCTCTAGAGTCTCCCGGTAGACGGCATAATGCTCAAGACCCGAGCCCATGTTAATGTACTGCGCGCCTTGACCTGTGAATACAAAAGCCAGGCCAAGGTCTTCTGAGCTTCGAATTGGCTTCGAAGGCGACAATGCTTGCTTGTTTGATCCGTCAACCACAGCAAAAGCTCTCCAAAGCATGTTACTTCGGCGTGAACCCAGAGTAGATGCCAAAGCGTGGAGCTTCTCATGGTCCCCCGACATCTTCTCTTTGTGGAAATTGTCATAAGCCTTAATAGTGCGCTTAGCTGCCTTTTCGTCGGCAGCAGTCCATACTAGTAGCTTGTGAAGTTCGACGTCTGAGCGACCATTTACGGCACCATTAGTTCCATTGGCTCCGTTGGTGTGAGCTGCGCCATGTCCATTGGTGACGTCTGAGCCGTTTGTTACAAGCCTTGGGATGAGGCTCGTGTTATGGATTCCGCTGAGGCTGCGATCCTGTAAGTAGTGAAGTGCATCGTCGAGAACTATATGCGAGTTTGAACCGCCAAACCCGAAAGAGTTAAGAGATACTCGACGAAGGCCTTCGGTAGGCCACTCGATGCTTTTTATTGGCACCTAAAATATCCTCAGTCAATGGGAAACACGTCCGATATGTGCTTTAAACTTACGGTAATGTTGTATGATTCTGCGTTGAGTGCTGGATTCATCTTTTGAAGAAGTGCGTTGGGGGGTATAACACCTTTCTCGAGGATCACTGTCAGTGTCAGCTTGGAACTTCCTTACGTTGATGAGACGGCTCGTCATATTACAGATGCATTTTACTAGACTTGCAAGTGCACTGGCTCCTTCAAGATGCCCTATGTTTGCTTTCACTGAGCCGCTGTCCATACCGTCAGTTAACATTCTTCTCTGGATATGCGAGAGCTATAGCTTACACGTATAGTGGTTCCGAGTGAGAACGATGTTCTTGAAAGCATCGCCCAATAGCTTTAACCTCAATTGGATCGCCGACAGGTGTACCGGTGCCTTGAGCCCACGTTTAGCACATTACCAGAATCGTTGCTACGTGGCACTTACCGTGAGCTTCAACATAGCGAGTATCGCTCATAGACAGACCTGCTTTTTCGTAAACATGACGGATCAGCTCCTCCTGGGACTGCGAGCCCGGCTGTGTCAGAATCGGGGTGTGGCCGTCCTGGTTCGAGCCAATGGACCGAATCACGGCACGAATCATGTCACCATTCTCAACCGCTGCTTGCACAGGCTTCAGAACTACAGCTATGACTCCCTCGCCACGTGCATATCCATTAGCCCGTTCATCAAAGCTGTAGCAAACGCCATCAGGCGAGAGAAATCCTTGGTTAGCTAGAACCTGAAAGATGCTCGGGTCGAGAAGAAGGTTTGCACCGGTCACGACAGCCTGTGAAAGAATTAGTCATGAATATAGCAGAGGTGGGCTATGGCTTACACATGAAGCATCGCCACTCTTCAATGCTTTGCAGGCCATATCGACAGCAGATAAACTACTAGAACAAGCAGTATTGACGTGGATGCTTGGCCCACGAAGATCAAAGTACCAGCTGACACGGTTGGGAATGATACACGAGACAGTGCTTCCAGTTACAGCTGTTCGCTCCAAGTTATCTGGGTCTACGGCTGTCATTCTGCTGTAGTCTTCCAGCATAGAGGCTGAGAAGACAGCGGTGCGAGAGCCCTTGAGACTGTCAACTGGGAGGCCCGCTACCAGACAAGCAGTTAGTAACCCTTCATTATCAATCGCTTTTTGGTGGGTTTTTACCATTCTCGAAAGCGTGGTAAGTAGCTTCCAGCGTCCAGCGCTGCATTGGATCCATCGCTGAAGCTTCTTTCGCCGTGAGTGAGAAGAAGGGGGCGTCAAAGGCGGCGACATCGTCAGTGATGAAATGCTCTTCCTTTCCATTCCACTGCACCAGTATTAAAAACGGTCTGGGGGCTTGGTGAGAGGAACTACCTTCTGATGCTTGTTATTGGCAAATGAATCTGTCTTGACACGGCTTTCGGGCCAGTCCGTCATCAAGTTTCGTCGGTTCTCGAGAACATCCCAGAAAGCATCATCGTCCTCAACACCTTGCGGGAGTTTAAACGAGTATCCAACGATTGCAATGTCACTCATCTTGTTGTTTCTGCCTTGGTGATTGTACATCGTTCCAAAAGGGCAAACTCTACAGAACTCTAGTAATTACTATGCCAAGACTCATATCACTGTAATTCAAGACCAACAGCGTTACTAACCGGCCAACTACTCCGTCGGTACCCTATCAAATCTTACCATCGTTCGATCATAGAGCGCTACGTGGTCTTCTCTCCACTGTATGTCCTCCGAGGCATTTCATGAAACGGATGATTAGTCCTATCTAGTAGTAGTCTTTGAAGCTACTGCAGAGGAATCCTTCGAAGAACAGAAGTTAACCTCTGAAAATTGGTTCCGGGTGAGACTAATGCATCAACAGAGTTTGGGACCGCGGAGACCTAGTTTGTAAGTACACAATAGAAATGGGATCTATTCTCAAAAGCGACAGTCAACAAGGAAGGTGTTCAACATTGATGCCCCTTGAAATGTTTGGACAGAGGCTAGCTTCGGCGAACTAAAGCAAGGCAGCGCGGGCCGGCTCGCCCTAAGATAGTGTCGAAACATAAACCCAAAGCTAAACCTAGCACCGTCGACAGAACCTCCAGGCCAGGGCCATCTGCCACGTCGGCCGCTGTTGATGGTTCTCTGTGGCAGTCTTATCCTCTTCTATAGCCAATGTCCGAAAGTCCGTAGCTTACCCTGTACTCACGCATCTGCCAACAAACTACGCCGCAGTTTTGAAACTTGGAATCGCTGATCTGTCGGGTAAATTTGTGCTAAATCCTCCGAGGCGAGCAACGGGAGGAGACGCTAGGAGAACTTCCGGGAAATCAAGACAGGCCCAACCCCTGAAGAGATCAGCGCTCACCCCTGCCCCTCACCCTGCCATTCGTATTATTCCCTGCGTGGTGGAGACAATTCATGAGACTTTGCTCCTAGCGAGTAACCAACATCATATCATAACCGGTTTGCATTACGAGTTCTTTCTCATTTCCTTGCCAAGGTTGGTTTTTCGTTCTTGGTCGAATAGGGATTTTTAGATGACGATCAGACATATCCTGCGTCTCGGTAAAGGCGATGTAACATGAAATGGCCTCATTCTGACGGTATGCTTGTACTTGTTACTCATTGTCTTGAGGGCTGGAGAAGAAGCAGAATTGCCGATTTCATTTGAACCGGCCTCAAAAGGGTACCTTTGGTGCTGGTGTAGAGCCGTGCTGTCTGAAGATACAGTCTCTATTTTTAGAAATATACAGAAATCTCACATTAAATGTAGCATTTTACAGACTAACAATGCGACCAAACCAACCCTTTTTATAGAGTTCATGCAGCATCGGCCGACTCTCAAGCGTTATACACCCCAGGACTTTTGAGACGCCGGAAACGCAGCATGACCCTCCGTATCGCTTGTCGAGCGATTATCCTGTGTGATCTTGATCTGTGTCGTCCGGGTAATACCATGCCCATTATTGGCATTATCCCGCAGATACTCCGTCGACTCAGATCCCTTCAGCGTTCCTAGCGGCACACCATCCTCGTCTAGCTTGTAGTAAGACTTGGGGCCTGTAGACGAGAGCTGTGAACCCTTTGTCCCGCTTTTGGCATATCGGTCTGCAGTATTGGGGTTCGTGGGAGCGGTACTCATGCCGAATGCACGTTTGATGTTGCGGATAACACCTGTTTCTTTGAGAATCTTGGGGATACACGGGACGCAGACGATGAAGAAGCCGCAGGTCATTTCGGCGGTTGCCCAGAAGACCAAGGGAGCGAGTGCGTATAAAGCATCGGCGGCTTTGCCGTACTTGACTGTGACGGCCAATCTGAATGCAGCAGACACGCAGGCTCTGCATGTACCTGTTAGCGGTTGTATGGTGAGCTCCAGGCATGCACTTACAGTAGACCCAATCCAAAGATAACAGACACACCCATCCTCTTCTTCCAAGACATCTTCAGCTTCCAGATAACCTGCTGGGGTAGCAAAAAGATGGCGATATCGCAGCACAAGTGGACCGTAGCAGACGCGACCTGGAGCTTATGCAAGTCCCAGCATTTGGCGTCTGGGATTCGAAAGTCCCAGATGGCCTCGTGAGGGGTGCACTGCATATTCAGAGCAACGACAATAGCGGTGTTGGACGTGGCCTGGACAAAGCCAATGGCCATGCATCCCCACCAGAAGATGCTCTTTGTGCGTGTGCCTTTCGGCACGAACAGACGACACCATTCAACGAGGATGGCGATTTTGAGAAATGGGAGGACGAAAGAGTAGCAGACTCCAAATATGAGGACCCACTGATATATGTCAGCCTTTGCGGTTGTGTAGTTTCGGTAGAGGGAAACTCACGTAGTTTGTGGGAATTACATCCTTGAGACGCACATTCCATTGATGCACGAAATATCCAGGCGTATCCACCATCTTGAACGTCGCATAGGCAGCACCCCAGTAGTTGCCCTTGATTATGTTAGATATCATGAAAATTACCTTCGAAGGAATCAACATACATATGCCAAGGTCGTGAGAACTTCAAAATCCGTTAGCGATTACGCGGGAAGGATCAGACTCGCTACTCACTTTCTTCAGTCTGAAACTTCTTCAGCAGATAAACCCGCCCGTAAGCTCTGAGAAGGAAGCATATCGTGGTAATTACCGCGCAGAGAATAAGAACAGTATATGCCAGGCCATTCTGGTTTGGAGGGTCGTTCAGATTCGACACCTCGCCCTTTGGAGGCGCAAGGGCCGGTCCATCTAGGTCAATGGTAGCCATGGTGGAAGCACAGGACAATTACAACGTCTCTTGATCTTCAGGCACGAGAGGTCCAGGAACAAGCTGACTTTTAACGATCCTACGAAAATACTTTGATCACCCATGTTAAGGAGAGTTTGGTACCAAACGTGACGAGCCTCAACCCCGGTATTTCGGGTCCGGGAGGCGAAACAGTAATTGCTTTTGGACCTGATCCTATAGCAGATAACTAACTATTTACAAGGTCTTCTCTTACTGGGAGGTCTTGTCGGTGCAAGCCGTAATAAGTTCTTGATTGAAACATCAGTTTGCGTTAATCTTCTCCTGGCGATCATATCCAAGACTAGCTGTCACTTCCCGAAATCCCAGCTTATTCGTTACTGCGTATTAGACGTTGGGAGCCAAAGGGGCTAGTGACGGGAGCTTGTGATAGTTTTCTCACAAGTTTCCTCGGGACGTTGGTACCGCCTGGTTATCAACCCTGTCTAGGCTGAGAATGGACTCCATATGGTGGAACCTCGGCTACAAGCTCATGCCACTTTTTGTTCAGGCGAGCAATTAAGTTTATCATCTGTTCCTGGCTAGTCTTGGCCCGAACTATGCGCATTTCGTTACTGGCGTCAATTATAAGAGACTAGAGACTGAATTACAAAAGACCAGCAGCCCTACGGTATTGAAATGCTTTTGACTTGGGAGCAGCAAGAGAGACACTGTCTAGACTGCGACTCAACATGGAAAACGGCACCCGAACGAAGGATTCAAGTTCCCCACCCACCAAGAGAAAAGAGCGCAAGCAGGGGTGAACCAACAACATGTGATCAGTCACTCCAATTTGCATCCTTCAGCAAATGTCTTCGAACCTGTTCTAGTAGGGCAGATCATTAACAAATCAAAACAGATGCATATGCTGACTACCGGGATACCGGAAATGCTACAGCCGTCTGCAGGCCAAGACAGGTGCTGCCAAATATCGGGACCCCATCTCATCCCACTGCGATGATTCTGTTGATGAGACTCTATTGCTAGTTAATAATACTCAAGCTAAGACTCTTGACGTCTGATCTCTCGCATAGCATGATGACCACAAAACGCGGACTTTTTATTAGCTCCCGTCAACGTCCCGCTCCAGAGTTTAAAGTTCCTTCACCCCTGGCTCCCTACTGGCGTTACATGAACTTGGCCGACTTGGCACTGTTGGTAACATCTTCATCAGAAATCTGCAGATGATCGGCACTTCCTATCCTTGAATAATTGCCGGAGAACCAGGTCCCTGGTATCCGTAACGCTGCGTTGGTTCAAGAGTAGTTAATGCCTTGGCTACATTGAAGAATCAGGCCACTTCCTCACGTACCGCTGTTGGTTCTTCCCAAGAGTATTATTCTAACTTTTTCGTCAATTCGATGCAACCAACAACTCAGTACCATTCCTTCGTACAGCATACCCCTCACTGTTAACGCCGATAGTTACTTGGAACAACCAGCTCGGAAGAAGAAAGGGGCCACCAAATCATCCTGCCAAGAACCTACTCTCGGCTACCAGGCTCATAAATCCAGCTCAATCTCACACCCATACTCCTCCCCATCACGCATACTTTCACACACACATCTCACCATATCCACCAAGCGCCCCACGCCAGCCATGCCCAAGCAGCACGTTTACCATCTTCACCCACTAGGCTGGGAAAACGACCCCGAAGAGGAGCGGTTCAAGGTCACTACCCTCGACTACCTCACAGTATGTAGCTACAACAACTACGCTCTGTTCTTCAAGCTAGAGGACGCGGCGAATGAAAGAGCCGCTGGGATCCTCAAGGCTGGGCTGGAGAGGACGCTGGCGCAGGCGAGACACTACTGCGGGACCATTGAGAAGGATCCTGGTGGTGGTCACTCTTTTACCAAGAAGAGGGATAGTACTGTGCGGTTCTTTGTGCAGTGGCTTGATGCGCCTGAGGATGCGGATAAGTATCCTTCGTTTGAGGATCTTGAGAAGACGAACTTTAGTGCCGTGACGCTGGGGGATCTTGAGCAATGGAGTGTGCCGCCCATGACATATGGCGAGAAGCCTGAAGCGCATCCTGACAACAGACCTGTCGTGTCAGCCTTCAAGGCCAACTTCATCCGAGGTGGTCTTGTCTTCAACATTCATCATCATCACTACACCAACGATGTCATGGGCTGGGCAGGCTTCGTCCATCAGCTAGCCGAGAACTGCTACGCTGATGTGAATGGCACCAAGCATCCAAGCTGGGACCCTCTCAACCTCGACGTCTCGAGCCTCATCAAGCAAGAACCCCCAGAGGATCAAAAGATCGATGGCCCAGCTCCCCCAGAACGCCATCCTGCTCACCAGGTCGGCGTGTCTCTGCTCTTTCACCTCCCCAAGAGCAAAGCAGCCGAGCTCAAAGCCAAGGCCACTCCCACCGACGGAACGTGGATCTCGACATACGATGCCTTCTCAGCTTTTATTTGGCGCAACCTCACGCGTATCCGAGCGCCCGTCTTCAACCCCGATCCTAAGTCGACTCTATACTGGTGCGAGGCGATTGATATGAGACGGCGAATGCACAGTCCAAAGGTGCCACCGCGTATCCAGCATAATGTCATGTTCGCTGTGACGTCTCCCACTGCACCTGTTACGCAACCAACTGTTGCTCAGATCATGTCGGAGTGGTCACTGTCAGAGTTGGCGTGGTATATCCGTCGCTTGACCAATAGCGTCACGCAAGAGAACCTTGACAAGACGCTTGAGATGGTAGCTACCATTCGCGACAAGACCTCTTTAAACACACGAGTCGATGCGCAGCCCCCTCTATCGATCCTTCAGACGGACCATCGCGATGCAAACATCACTTCAGCTGACTTTGGCTTCGCGAAGCCAGCTACATATCGTCATCTTCTCGATCGCATCACAGAAGGCGTTATCATTGTTTACCCACCTCGCGACCCATCGCCCGAGTCAGATGAAGGATGCGAGTTTGCCATTTTCTATGAGAAGAGGCTTGCTCAGGATTTGATCAATGATGGTGAATGGAGTGAGTACTTTGATTATCGAGGCGTTGATGCCGAGGATGCCTCTGAGGCCAAAAAGGCAAACGGTACCAATGGCACAAATGGAGTGAACGGCTCTTCGTAGATGCAGATATAAATAGTCGCCTTAAATTCACCCACTAAACACTCAATACCTTCCAGTAAAGCCTCTCCATCCTCAAGCTCTCCATGAACCAGTCATCACCAACCTTCTTCCACGTTTCATGATAATGCCCACCTCCAGTACCATGAACACCACCCTCATGTTCCTTCGTCCCAGCATGATACGTAACAGCCCAGATAGCTTTGATCTCATCAGGCGCAATCTGCTCCATCTCAGCAGGCCCAACAATATGAATCGTCTGCATCGTCTTGAACTCATTCTCGAAAAACGCTACCCAGTCCTTCGTCGAAGACCACGAGTACTCGATATCACCCTTCGTGATCACACTGCCATCTGGATTGTGGAATAGAAACGTCGCGTTCGGCAGCATGATGCTGTCGAAGCGGTTCCATTGGTTGGAGTCTGCGAAACGACAGTATTGCGCCTTCTTGCGCTGGATAATCGCAGCGGCTTCGGGGGAGACCGCCATTTCGACAAATTAGGGTTTGTTATGGACTATGTAAGAGTAAGTAGACGTCGTTAATGCTCCATCACGACCGAGTGTATACGTACCGCACGGAAATTCTTGAACAAGGCTGTAGTAAATAAGGTTGAAGTTCAAAAAGGCTTGGCTGTCACCTAAAAGTCATCTTATAGTGGCATTAATTACATAATGATACCAGTGAGGCGACAGGGATACACTAGCATCGACAACACCTGGAGCGAGCCCATCCGTCTTTTGCAATAGTGAAGGGTAAACATGTAAAGGCTTCTACCATATGTGACTGTAATATATTTCTTCTTGTCAGATCTTATCACTGATCCTGTCCATCTCTATTTCTTCGTCTCGATAGTCAGTGCCTCAAACCCCTCTATCACTATTATTCTGTCCTTTTGGCGAGCCGCCTCATCACTCTTCTCAACAACATCCCTCCCCTCAACCTTCCTCGCCTCCATAATACTCTTCCCCGTTTTCCTCTTCACAAGCGCTCTCGCACTCAGATACGCCCCCTGACTCGGCAACGAGAACAGCCCAATCGCACCAGAACCCATCTTCGTTCCTAGATTCAACAGTCCAATACCAACACCCTTTGCCGCACCAGCAGCGCCTTCTTTCTTGGCACCCCGCACAGGCTCCATGACTATACCGCCTATTCCTTCAACCATCCCGTGCGCAAAGTTCTTTCCGGCTGCTATACCGCCTGACTTCCAATCTGTCACCGCGCCTGGATCATATGCTTTGCCGCCGTAGAGCTTGGGAGCGTTGCGCATTCCTTCTGTTACTGCGTAGGGGAGGTCGAGAAGCATGCCTTTAGAGTAGTGCTTGAAGAAGCCACCAACGCCCGAAGCTGAGCCCTTGACGGCTGCTAGTGCGCCGTGTTGGGGGTCTTTATCTTTGGTAACCGTTGATGTTGCGGATAAATCCATGGCTGCTGGTCTGCCAAAGACATCCTCCTCCGAGGCGCGTTTCGAGTTGTCCCCTGATCGATCTCGACTTGCTGATCTGCTATGGCTTGGAGTCACTGGTCGCAGCGCTTGGATGGGCTTGACGACAATGTCAGAGGCTGATGAGACCATGCCAACTCCTGTCGTGGCGAGCGTCGCAAGTGTTGCAGTTAACGGATCCCAACGTCGGTTCTCAATATGAACTGGATGCGGTTGGTAACTATTAAACTGTCAGCAAACTCTTCACATGCTTGTCACTTTGCAACATACACCTTGAAGCTATTCCACGACACCTTCTCACTCTCGACTAATATCTCAGCAGCCATCTTAGATAGTTTTATCTTTTTGCCCTTCTTATCGTACAGCCATGCTGCGGAACGATTGGGTAGAAGGTCACATCGCATTTCGTTGAGAGGGAGGTTGGCATGAAAGGATGCCACGGCTCGCCTGACACCGGCTTCAGATGACATCTTATCGGCAATTTGTCGTGCGGCTGCGGAAGCTTCAGGTGTCAAACAGAATAGAATAGCTTCGGCGAGGTTGTTGCTGTTCAGGGCCTTGAAGGGAATGGGGGCTGGACCTGCACCACCAGCATGGACCATGTTACCCCAAAACGGTTGACTATCCACCAGGGTCAACATGAGCAGTTAGTTAGGAAGACGACGACTTACTCTCCAAAAAAGGGCACGATGGTGGTTGGTTTCGCGTTGAGAAGCCCGCAAGCTGTGGTGCCTGCTCCGCCGTGATGTATAACCGCGGTAACTTGCTGAAAGAGCCACTCGTGCGGACAGTCTCCCAGAAAGAAGACTTGATCGTCGCCCGCTGAATCACCGCCAAGCTTGCTCCATCCTCGAGAAACAATTGCCCGTGTTCCTGTCGCACGAACAGCGTCCAGAATCGTCGCCGTCAATTTGTCTGGGTCGTCGATTACGATACTGCCAAAGCCGATGTATATAGGCGGCGGACCGCTTGCCAGGAATTGCTCCAAATCTGGCTCAGGTTGATATTTTGGCGCATCGCGGAAGAAGAAGCCGCAGACATCTGCCAGTCTATCGTTAGGGAACGGCCACTAAGGGTATTGATCGGGACATACCAATGTTCTCAGGCCAGTCTGCTGGCTTGGGTACTAAAGCCGGAGACCAACAGTATGTAACTGGAACCCCCAGGGTCTCCGTCAAACAAGGTCCTTCGCTGAAAGGAATCGCCTCCAGGTCTATTGTGCCTCTCCACGCATTGATGATATCGCCGAGTCTGTCTGCGATCAGCACACTGTCACCGTTGGACTATTCACCGAAACTCACCCTTGCCAAGTCATCCACTCAACCAATGAATACGATACATAATTCGCAGCCGTTGCCGACATGTCACTACCATTGGCCTTAAGATTCGCAAGTGGGTGACAGAACTCCCTCGTACTCGTCCACGGCATCGTGAACATGAGATGTAGTGGGATACCGAGGGCTTGTGCGCAATGAATATGCGCAAAGCTGGGCGGGTTTGCAATGATGGCGTCTGCAACGAACGGTCGTCCTGTAAGTTCATCAGGCTCAATGCAGGAACTCCAGCACTTATGCAACATTTCATCCACCATCTTTCGTTTTCGTTGGATTTCGCCTCCGCGTAGTGTCTTCATGCTAGGGAAGAGACCAGGGTTTTTGACCATGTAGGCCATCAGCCTTTCAACAACCGTTAGTTCGTACTGGCGTCGACAATTGAAGCTGGGGAAACCTACTCAGCGGGATCACCACCGATGGAAAAGAACTCCAGACCTGACTCTCTCACAAACTTGTCGAATTGGCCGTGCGTCGCAAGTCGCACCCGATGACCGTGGCGCTGCAATTCTGTGCCCAGCGCGACGAAGGGCTGAACATCGCCTCGACTACCAACAACCTGAATAACAATATTGAGACGAATGCTCTTCTCGCTTGCCTCGGTGTACGCAGGCGGTTGGTTCTGTCCATAAGAAATGGGAGGCTTTCCCGTAGGAACCAATTTGGACAGTCGCCGAGCGATTCTCGAACTAAGGTCAATTTCAATTCGTCCATCTTCAAGACTAGTTGCCGTGGCTTGTAGTTCTGCCAGCGCTTCGTAGGGCGGAAGCTCATCTGGTAGTGAGGCGCTATGCTCCTCATTTGCTGGGAGCTCGAAGTATCTCGTCTGTCGGTTAGACTGGTTGTTATCTGGTGTTGAAGACATGTTTGCTAGATGCGATGAAGATGGAGGAAATTGGAACTAATTGAGAATATTCTCAGCTACCGGGCGGCGAGACGCCATGTTATAAGAAATCCGGCCGTGAAACGATGCAGCTAATTAACTGATTGCGAAAAGCGGAATGGCCGAAAAGCATATTGTCAAATACGCGTATCACAAGATAATAAACTCGTATAGCAAGACCTAACGAGTGGCTCCAACGCAGAGGCTCGGAGCTATAAACATGATATGTTTCTTGTTTCTCAGGTACAAGGGTGATTTCAGAAAAAGTCAATATACGAGAAATATTTAATTTAAATCTCCGACCGGATATACGTACGTGTTTTCGTTCAATCGGAAGAGAATCCCATGGACAGGTGTCGAGTTACGTGAGCCAAGCTCCCTAACCAAGCCTTACGAGGCAGAAGTATCCGTATAAAGGGCGGATTGAGATGTGGAGACAATGAATACGCGTATTAAGAATGTCTTTGCTGAGACGTAGGCCGCCCTTGACTCGGTTCACGCTACCGCTAGACTATATTAGTAATGGCCACATATATGGGTCTCGCGACACTGAGACATCTGAAAACATTTTCCAGCTAAGGTAGGTTTAGGGTAGTTATCATCATAGTTCTTTCAAGTCTCGTAGGGAAATTAAAACATTAGTGGGTAGTATTAAGGGTTGTTGCTATTATTGAAGTCCAGCGCTCAGAGCGTTATTACTAGCTCTAGTATACGAATTCATTCAGATACATATGTACGGAGTCGTCACATCCTGTGCTCCGACGGCAAACCTCTACGTAGAGTACTCCACGGATTCATATTCACATTCTATTTATTGTCTATCATGCATTACATTTTCCATTTCTCTCAGGACTTTCAGCCGTTCTTCTTTCCGTCGCACACGTCACCCGCCAAATAAGGCCAAAAATGGACCTTTCTAAACTCTCAACAGCACCAAGCGAACGAGTAGTTGAATGACCAAAATGAGAATGATCCACCTGGACTGAGCGCCTTACTTCTCACCATGGCCACGCCGAACGCCATTCCGCTTGAAGTACTTGTGATCCTTCCAAGCAATAACAGCCGCCCAAAAGTTGACGATTCTGTGCAGTGTCAGCCAGTTTCTTGACGAGCGTGAGGCAAAGCAACTTACGTAACGACCAGCGCCACCAGGCCAACCAAGATACCAAGTGCGCAATTCGCACCGATACAGACTCGAGTGGCCATGTTGAAGGCCAATCCCATCACCACCGCCCAGAAGACGATGTCCATGGTGTTGAGAATCGCATTTGCCTTGAGACTTCCGAATCTTTTGAACTTGTCGACCTTTTGGGTGATGTATTCGTAGGCAAGGAAAGCGTATGATTTAAGACTCTGTGGACCTGTGAGCTTAATTCATACTGTTTTGGTCAGAGACCGAAGGTAGCCTACCATTGTGATGGCCATGATGTCTGACCTGGTCATCGGGTATCCCGATGGTTTTGTCGCAACTTTGGCGATACCGAGGATGAAGGCGATAGTGATGGTGACGACCTGGAGGATGAAAACTTTGTTCTTCCAGCTGTGCTCAAAGAAGCGGCTGTCGAAAAAGTCTCTGATGCCCATGGTGTTGATTGTTTGATTTGGAGGTGGAGATTGAGTGATAGAGTGCACGCGGCGAAAGGCGGGAGCAAGATAAAAACGAGGAGACTGAACAAGAGCGTGGAGCAGCGATGTTTGATTGAGATCTTTTCTGGATCTGATGTTGACATATATATAGGTTGATTGTTGTTATGATATGGGCCCAGCTCTATACGCGTATACGATCTTGGCGTTTCGGGGTAAGCCGTAACTTACGCGTAGATCAGATCGCAGATAAGCTCAGCCACGAAGATCAGCTAGAATGGAGTGTCCGATTCAATCGCGAAAAATATTTTTCCTAAGAGAGATAACATATAGGTACTATGACCTACTAGGAGAGGAGAGTTGATTACCACGCCTTAACGGTCGAGAGTGACCATGTCAGTGCTCGCCACTGGTGACTCTATTCAGTTGACTTTACCCCATCTCTCTGCAAGTCAGTAGCCTCTTTTGCCCATTTTACGGTCCCATGGCCATTCTACAGGTATCAACCTACAGGAATTCGATATTTACATTTATGTGTTGGTGATGGCAGTGATGAAAAAGAAGCTGCAGGGCTTTGAAACAGAGATCTACAGTCTTGGCAAGAAAGTCAGCCTGTCATTGGTTGCGCAACCGCCAACAGCATTGATGGACTGATGCCTTAAGTGGGAGAGTCAGATAAAGTCGACTACGCCGCACAGAATCTGACATGTCTGTACCAGAGTGCATTCATTTCAACATTGACTTCTCACCGTTGAAGTAACCATCATCGACGCCTTAGCCTGTTCAAATCTGTACTGTTATCCTTAGAATGGCTCCCATGGCCATAAGATCAATTACACTGCTGCTCCTCGCGACTCAGTCTCTATCACAGACCGTCAATTACCCAACAGTCGATATCTTCCGCAAGATCCCAAGCGACGTCGACCAATGCATCCGACCATGTCTCTTCCGTCCCAACAACGCAAACGCCGACGTCGGCAGCGCTCTAAACTGCGGCGCACCATACCAGGAAAAGTGCTACTGCGCGACCGACAGCGATAACGCGAAAGCCGTCAGTAAGCATATCGACAGCTGCGCACAGGCGAGTTGCTCAAATGGACAAGAGTCGCAGGATGCTGAGACCATGAGGCATTACTATGCTTCTTACTGCATGGGGAATGGATACTCGGCGGAGGCAATGGAGGAATGGTATACAGGTACCGAGGCTCATGTTCTAGGGACGGGTACAGCTACTGTAGAGGACATGTGGGGTTGGGGAACAGGAACAAAAACGAGGGCGAACATTTTTAGTGACGCGACGCCTCCATCTTGGGCGAGAACGAGAACGTCAGACGTTTTTCCTGACGCGACAGCTCCATCTTGGGCGGACGACGAGGATAATGGTGGCGCGTGTCCAACGAGCTACAAGTTGCTCTCCATAGGGACCCCGATACTTGTGGCTCTTTCTCAGTGGATGTAGTGGTTAAGGAATTATCTGAGATATTACTTCAAATATTAATCTTTAGTTTGAGAAAAAAGACATATTTCAAATACATAAAAGGCAAATTGAATTTAGCAAGAAGTCATGCTTTCAAGTGCAGCATAAAAGTCAGCTAAATCTGGCTTCTCATCTCGTACTGGAATGCACAGAGCAAGCATCTTCATAAAACCAACCCCGAGTCGAAATCCTGCGAATTCTTCAGTTATATATCGATCATAAATCCACTGTGAGAGAGAGGCAACATCAGCTAATGTTACGCCACTGCTATCGCTGATATCAACGCGCTTCTTGACAATTTTTCGGAGGGGTGCCCATTCTGCGATCTCTATCAGAACGCAGCCGAGCGAATATACATCCATGTAGCGTTCGAAAATGTCCGAAGGCTCTCCGAGAGCCTTGGGATGTCGATAAATGTCCCGTGAGAGATCCTCAGATGGCTGCTCACTGATTTCGGTCGGCGAACCTTGTCGTGCGAACGAGAAACCGCAGAGATAGGGTCGACCTAGGTGGTCCATTGACGGCCTAGAGGTTGGAGAGACGAGAAGGATGTTTTCAGATCGCATGTCTTTATGGAGCCAGCCGGCTGTGTGGAAGCTTAGGAGCGTCTGGCACACCTGCGCAGCTAGACGAAGTCGCATACCAACATCTGGCAGTGGCCCGCTGGTTTTCGATAATGCACTGAGCAGGGAGGGAGGTTTCTTGGTGCCAGATGGGAAACGGAAGACCAGCCGGAAGCCCCCTTGCTCTTCAGTGTACCCCTGGCAAGGGAACGTTTGAAAGGATGGCGTGGGAGGCTGCGAGAGTAGACGCACGAGAGCTTCAACACGTGGTTTAAGCTTCGCCTTCATCCTCGGCTGTACACGCTTCTCTTCTATCAGCACGATGTCTCCCTGGTAAAGGGCAGATCCAATAGTTGATGTCATCATATGAATATCAGACAGCTGCGAAGGGTCCAGAACCGTTGGGACTTCTGCTCGTCGCACGCGGCTGGTTCCATCATCGGGGTGCGCTTGTTGTTGGGCATCACCTGATGTGAGCAAAATGTGCTGTGCCTTCAGGCCTGCTGAGGCAGCGAGGCAGTTTTTAACACCGGAATCTGTGAATGAGTCTTGTAGAGATTTCTGGAGATCCCGAAGGCCATTTAAGTCTTGACTCGTTTGGATCGCGAGCTGTAGCGTCTGGTTGACCGCGCGAGACGTCTGGATTCGGTGGGGAATGTCCAGGAGAGACCAAAGCCCATCGACTAGACCGGTTACATCCTGCACCAGCTCCGCGTACTTTTTCTTGTCAACAGCGGCCCAATAAAGACGCCGTGGGAACCGATTCGCGGTGTTGAGTGTAGATGCGCGCTTGAGGATGCCCTGGCGAATCTCGGATGACACAATATGCGAAAGAATCGACGAAGCCGAGTTATCCGAGACGACGACCGGTTCAGAAGGGACCAAATCATCAGAACCATCAGGCGGAGACAAGAGTTCTAGTTTGTAGCGCTTTTTTAAAGCGTCCGTTGAGGAGAGGAGCTGCTCTAGCTGGAACAAAATGAGAGCGGCAGGATGCTTGTAGGTCTCGAGTGATCCATCGTCTCTGGGAGGGTCGAGGCCGATTGCCCTAGCCCATTCAATGAGTCGATGCTCTTGGAGCACGAGTTTTGTTCGTTCGATGGCTGCATCCTTTCCGATATTTCGAGCGTCAGAGAGCAAGGTGAAACCCCTAACACAGCTGGCAAAAAGATCGAAAGAGAGCGACACCACGGCTAGAGCTGTTCCGGGGTCCATAGTAAATATGCAATCGAAGTATCTCCCTTATAAGTAACTATTAGGTCTTGGTCTCGGTTGATCGCCCACGGGTTTTGTGAGCGCGTGGTTGTGAATGATGCCTAACCAGCCTAGCAAGATCCTAGTCTAGATACCTGTTGTAAGAGGCTTATGCAAGTGCAATTAGCCGATATTCAGATCCGCGAGCACTGAACTGCTATACTGGCGCATTCGACCTTTTAGGCTCTTTTCAGTCGCGATGGATATTATCTCTTCGCTAAAATATGGTTAACTCCTTCGACCACGCAGTGACTTATTTTAAGCCCACTCCTCCACTTTCTGGTCCACTCCACTTGGTATCTTTCGCAATAGTCCCCCAGTCGCCCTAACAATATCGTCAATGGCAAAGCAGGCTGAGGTAGGCTGTAGCACGTCAGCCGCAAATCAGTAATTACATAACAAACAACTAGTTTATGTGCTTACCAGCAACACAGGGCCCTTGAAAGAGGCTAAGACGTCCCCCGCCTGGTAAACGCCCGGGCCAACGTTCCTCCTTCATGCTTTGAGTTGAGCAGCTTGGGCCTCTATCGCCCAATTACTGATTCCCTAAAACGAAATGGATTCCTCATCAGGAAGAAATCTGACTTCCTTTAGGGGAGGAACCTCCGATCCCACGACCTTCAAAGCATATGATCCTGAGACCCTTGACGATGCACGCTTCATCCCCAACGCCTTGGACTTTGCCTACCGAGCGTTCTTGGCTGACAATGCCGTGGCATTATCGGTCCCTCCTGTATTTTCAAATGCGCAAGCCGTGGACAGCGCCTCATTCGCTGGCCGGGGCGCAAGCTTCACCGTCTATCGACGTCGCATCCCGCCCCAGAAGACCCTAACGTCGCGCACAAACATGGATGGCCTCTTGATTGAGATTAGGGATAAACGCAAGCTGCCAGAGGTAGTCGCCTACAAAGTAGCCGTCATCGAGTTTTCGGACAAAGGTGAAGCCACTCAAACGTCCCGGCACGCCATAGATGCGGCGATCATGGAGCTCTATCTCTCGACGCACCGCCCAATCCTGCAACACCCGAACCTCGTTGATTTTCTTGGATTGGCATGGGGCGCAAATCCGTTCAATTCTTCGCAGAAACTACCAGTGCTCATGGTGGAGTTTGCGGAATACGGGAGCCTCTGGCAGCTGCAACAGAGGGAGTATCTCGGCGTAGAGACTCGGCGTAAACTCTGCCTTGATGTCTGCAAAGGTCTGCATATGCTTCATTCGTGCGGCATAGTTCATGGTGACATCAAGGCCCAGAATGTCTTGGTATTTCCAGACGCAGAATACAAGTACAGAGCCAAAGTGAGCGACTTTGGCTACTCGCAGGTGATAAATGCTGAAAGGGACAGCCTCTTGCTAGGAGGAACCCGGCCATGGAAGGCCCCCGAAGC
The DNA here is from genome assembly GCA_003353625.1 of Fusarium fracticaudum. NCBI lineage: Eukaryota > Fungi > Ascomycota > Sordariomycetes > Hypocreales > Nectriaceae > Fusarium > Fusarium fracticaudum. The sequence continues at coordinate 56,693 of PDNT01000015.1, read as the reverse complement.
GAAGACAGCAGTCAAAGTATCAGACGCAAAGTATACTGACATATACTCATTGTCCCCCTTCATCTGGTGTACATTTGCACATGGTCAAAACATCTTCAAACTCTTCGTGGATCCCTCCAAGAAAGGCGATGAGTTCTACGCGGAAGCTGAGAAACTGAAGGAAACAGGAGAACTAGCTGCCCAGAATAATATTTCTGCCTGGTACTGGAAAGCTATTACGGCTGCTACTCATGGCGACACCGGCCAGTTCCTCCAGCACTTCCAGTCTCTCCAGCAGCAATTGGAGCAACTGCAGCAGAACACAGCACAGGCCAACCGCCTGGCATTTGGCATTGACGACATAGAAAAGATTCTTTGTGCCATCCCACCCGTGTTTTTCCAAGCCTTGGAGCCACTGAAGCAACAGTTGATCACAACTGTTCAACGTTTAGGTTCATATGATGCGATGAAAAGAGCTGTGGCAATTGGACTATCGAATGAGCCACAGCAAAGGGACCTCGACCAAATCATGGTCGCCCTGGGCCACAGTGGTTCGTTTACTGAAGACAGGTAGGCAAATTACCAACACGTGAAACATGATAAGAAATTAACCGAACCAGCGTGGAGCCGAATCAAGTGCTAAAATCGAACCTGAATGTAGGTCATAATAAACAAAGTCACCCGTAGAAGGCATTGGAAACTCATCTCGTATAGCAACATTTATTCACGTGGCGCCACTGGACAGGAATGGACCCTTCCGTTCAGAGGTACCTGACAACAACATACATCCAAAGAGGCGAGGGGGAGGTCAAGAAAGGCATGATAAACCCACCAGAGGCTTTCCTCCTCACGGCTCTCTACATCAACGGATACGGTGTAGACAAGAATACATCGCAAGCGATCAGATGGCTCTTTAACGCCTGGGGAGTGAAGCATCCACTGGCGTCAGCATACGGGTACCGAATCGCGCGTGCCATTGGGCGCACACCTGATAACCCAGACAGCGTGATCGAAACCCTGGAACTAATGGCCCTGCGTGGTTCAAGAACTGCCCTCGAAGATCTCGCCACGCTCTCTAAGGATACCTACGACAAAACGAAGAAAACTATCCGTGACGTCCTTGGAGGCACAGGCGCGAATTTCTTTTGGAAGACAGAAATGCTTCACGGATTTGCTCACAATATGTGGATCAGAACTTTCGAAAACATTCCAATCATGCTCGAAAACTTTTCTCAGTTCGACTCCATCGCTGATTACACAGCCAACAAGAGAGGTGACCGCATTCTTCATGTGGCCGCAAGTTGTGGCCAAACGGAAGCCGTCAGGGCTCTGTTGAATCACTTTCCGTCACTTGAAGTTAATCAGCTCAACGACCAAGGCGAGACGCCGCTTCTGTGTGCTTGCCGCGCAGGACAACATGATACGGTCTTGTGGCTCACTTCGAATGGGGCGACTGCATCGGCGGCACGGAATGGAGAGTCTCCGCTTCACTGGCTGATATCCTTTGATGACGAAGAGGTGGAAAGCGTTGGCCCGGCACTGATCCAAGCCGGCGCGGATATAAATGCCAAGACTACCACATTCATCGCCTACCAAGGGTCCTTTCCGGCATCGCTAGATGTTGATCGGCTCCCGGAGGGTTATCCAATCGGATGGGGTGAGTATTTTCTATTCTATATCCATTCTCACGCCTTTCATAAACTACATGAATCGGAATTTTTAGTACATTGGAGGGACTAATGTGTGAACTAGCGACTCATTGTGACCGTCCCAAAATTGTCAAATTCTTGCTATCCCACACGGCCGATCCGAGGATGTGTAACACATCGTGGCCTCTTGCCAGAAGTGCGTTGGAAACTGCAGCATCACAGCTTCGTTCAGAGTGTCTTGAGTTGATGATCCACGCCATCGAAAAATTCAACCTCGAACAAGGGGCAGAGAAACACGGCGGCTTCTTGGTGACAAGTCTCCTTCAGCAGGCCGTTTACGGCACCAGCCTATTTGACATGATCCTCTACCATGGGTCGAGATATCAACAGGCGATGGAATCCACATTCCAGTGCCTATTGCCAAGGACCAGCAGGGTTGCTTCCCCCAACGGTTACGGCGGCTTTAACCAAACGCTTCTATATTTGGCTGTCTCACTAGCTCGAGATGAATTGGTTGAATACCTTCTCAAGCATGGAGCTGACGTGATGAAAACTGGAGAGAACTACGACGAAGAGGTTCTTTCATCCCAAGATGTTGGTGCGTTCAAAACGGCTGACATTAACCGCGCTTGCGGCGTTGACTTGCGAACGCCGCTCCTAGAGGCAGTTCGATGGAATCGTCCCACGATGGTCAATCTTCTCCTTGAGCATGGAGCACATGCCACGGAAGCTTCTAAGAATCCATTCAGTGGGCAAGCTTCAGTGTGGACCGCTCTACATGTCCTGGCGTACGCAGGACAAAATGATAGGCGACTAGTCCAACCCCTTCTTGACCACGGCGCCCCCCTGGACGGTTTTCCAGACGAAGTCGGCAAGACCGAATCCCCACTACTCGTCGCCGTGCAGAACGACCAGTTCCAGCTCGCTGACAGCTTCATATCGCATGGCGCCGATATCAACTTGACCAGCATGAGCAGCGGCCACCTGAGCTTCACAAACCCCACAACCATCTTTGGCCATGTCATCGCCTCCAACGCGCGAAATTCAATCGCCCGTCTCCGCTACCTCCTTGGCAGCGCAGACTGCTTAGATTTTATCGTCGAGCCAACCCGGCAGTGGACGGCGCTACACCGCGCCGCAGCCGCTCACATCGACGTCGAGTTCCGCGCGACAGATGCAACCGAGGCGGCTGAGCTGGACTGGACCGATATCGACTGGAGTGCAAACCGTGAGATTATGAATGAACTACTACGGCAATTTGACGATCCGGAGCAGGTTGACGCTGTTGAGGGAAGCATGGGGCTAACGGCGATGCACTTGGCAGTTCTCGCTGGTAATGACGCGGCAGTGAAATTGCTTCTTGACAAGGGTGCCCGCAGTGACGTGCCAAGTGCAGATGGAAAGGGACCCACAGCCGCTGAGATGGCATTTGGAATAGAGATGGAGAGATTGTCTGTAAACGAAGAAGGTGCCCGACCTGGCAAGGAGGAGGTGGCGGCTCGTAAGAGGTGTAATGATCTTCTGAATCCGCGAGCCCAGCCTGCGAGTCGATAGACAGGAATTGTTTTTGTGATGTATTCGCTAGATACAGTGAGTGAAAAGACGGAGTAACAAATGCCGAGGTCGAGAAGACGGGGGTGAGTAGAATAATAGTGTTTCATCTTTGAAAAGCTTTGCGTTACGATCCATGAGGGATTCTGCTACTTGTGGTTGTCTTTCAGCAGACCTGAGGCATAGAAATTCTAAATACATACACGAGGCAAAACGTCGATGCTGTTTTCATATCAATGCCAAAATGAACGCATGATGGGTTCCCTTTTGGAAGGCCCGAATTAGTCATTTAGTTAGTCGGCGGGTCAATATGGACCGGGATAGGGATGATCTTGAACGAGATATGAGCGAGGCGACCCATATAGACTAGTGGCAACTAAACGAGGCATTGCTTACAACTAGCAATGACCCTCGCCTCAGTAGCTCAAAATATAGGGGAAATAATCTTAGTGGGGAAAATCTAGGGAACGAGGTGGGAACGAGGCGGGAACGAGATAAACAATGGATCTGCCGACTGCGCCGTATTTTCCCCACGGGGAAACCCTCTCATTTCGGCATTGCTAATCCAGATACGAGTAAGCTTGTCCTGCCGAGGGTCAATATGCAGCGATGTCATAATTTAGATAGTACCTGCCAAGCGTTAGTCTCGCCGAGAGCTTTCCCGAGAGGCGAGGTTGTAAAATAGACTTAAAAGGAGAGATTTTCTGTGTAGTGCTTCTTTTCGGTCAAGTTGGAGATTCTCAAGGTCGGGTCTCATCTAACAACACAGACTGGGAATTTGGACATCATGCGTTTGTCCAGCTGCAAATTACTCGCCTCTACGGCTGCCGTTGGTATAGCCGCCGGGCAGTACATTCCTCCATCGTCCAGCAATGGCAATGTCTTCAAGGGGTTCGAGACTCCTACGACTGAGTATCGTCCCAAGTTCAGATATTGGTGAGAGAGCCCGGCTTGCTTGCCCCCAAGGAAGAGGAAAACCCTTGACTGACACACTGTATAAATAGGCTTCCAGATGCAGACGTCGACCACGATATCCTCAAAAACGATGTCCAAGACCTCAAGACGCTCGGCGCTGGCGGTCTGGAATTTCTCCCCTTCTACAACTACGGCTTCAGCGGCGTGAATGACTCCAAGATGGAGACATATGCTTTCGGTAAACCTGCGTTCAGAGACGTCCTCCAGATTGCGCTTGAAGCTACCAAGGCAAATGGTCTATCGATGGACGTCGCCCTGGGTGCTAGCCAGGGTCAGGGCGTGCCCTCCAAGCCACTCACCCCTGGTCTTGCCGTGCAGCTTGTCTATGGCAAGGCATCCGTCAAGGGGGGAGAAAAGTTCAATGGGGCTTTGCCAGCTGCCGATATTGACTGGAACGAGAACTTAGGGTATATTCACCCCCAAGAAAAGTTTGGTGGTAACCGTCTCATTGGAGTTTCCGCCGCTGCCGTTGCATCTAGTGAGTCACTCGCCCGTGCACCTAACTCGCTGTCATGCTGATGCCTTTTCAAGAGAATGCCTCGGACGAGAGCAACACCTTCATCTCTCTTCATGAGAAGTCGCTCGTCGACCTCACCAAGAACGTCAAGGACGGCAAGCTCACGTGGACGGCGCCAAAGGATTACAAGGAGTACGTTCTATTCGCACACTACGAGCGCTATACCAACCAGCGATCGTGTAATGGCGTGCCCACCGATGTCATCGCCAACGGCTCCTGGGTCACAGACCATTTCAGCGCCTCGGGTGCAAAGCTGGCAGCTAGCTTCTGGGAGAAGAACCTGTTGACGATCCAGATTCGCCAGCTGCTTAAGGCGGTTGGCAAGCACAGTAAGCTCAGTCCCTCGCTAGGTTGATTATCTTTAGCCATTTCTAACAAATGCATAGCTTGGGAGGACAGCATGGAGATCCAGGCTTCACTTTACTGGTCTCCCAGCTTCCTTGATAACTTCAAATCGAAGCGCGGATACGACGTGGTCAAGTATCTGCCGTTGCTATTCCACAAGTCGACATCTTTCCAGGCTGCTCGCGCCCCCTATAACACCACCTTCATTCTTGATGGCACCCCGGACAACGGACAGAGCAGGTATCTCCAGGACTACCGGCTCACCTTGAATGAGGGCTACCAAGAGTACCTGCAGTACTTTGAAACCTGGGCTGCGTCTCTGGGTCTATCACACTCGTGCCAGGTTGGATACGGTGTTCCTTTGGACGTGGTAAGTCTCTTACTCCTTGCATTGACTGGCCAAATGTTGACCCTTTACTAGCTAGCGGATGTTTCTATCGTCTCTGTCCCTGAGCTCGAGTCTCTGGGCTTCTTGACGCCAGATCAAATGTCGCAGTTCGTCGGCCCGGCGCACCTCGGCCGTCGCAATATTATCTCTACAGAGATCGGGGCAGTAGCACAAGGAGCATACAGTCTCACCATCCCCTCACTCGTCAACCTGTTCCACGAAGCTTTCGCAGGCGGTGTCAACGCCATGATGATCCACGGGATGACTTACACTGGTGAACAGCTCGGATCGACCTGGCCGGGATACACACCTTTCCAGTATATCTACACCGAGCTCTGGAGCCCCAAGCAGCCGGCATGGAAGCACATGTCCGACATGATTGCCTACACTTCCAGGAACCAGTTTGTTCTGCAGCAGGGAGTCGCCAAGAAGGATCTGGTGTTTTACTTGTATAAGGATCCCTATGGCATGATGGACCAGTACAACGGCACGAATCTCCGTTCTAGTGGTAGGTCCTGTACATTATACAATGGCTAAACCTTTTGCTAACATCATCTTAGGTTTTACCTACGAGTATCTGTCGCCAGCCAACTTTGGATCCAAGACGTTCAAGGTCTCGAACAAGGTTTTGGACGCTGCAGGTGCAGGATATCGCGCGTTCATACTCGATCAGCAACAGTTCATCACCGCCGAGGCATCGCAAAAGCTCGTTGAGTTGGCCGACGCAGGCCTTCCAATTCTCGTCATCGGTAGTCTCCCCAGCACTACCATCGGAAGCAAGGGACAGGATGTTGTGACTAAAAACATCTCGAAGCTCAAGGGATCCAAGTATTCCAACATTGTTTTCGTCAAATCCGCCGATGACCTACTCAACGCACTTAACAAACTTTCTGTCAAGCCCCGAGTGACCATAGGCTCAGATGCTGCGAAGAACCTGTACACTGTGTGGAGGTCGGCCAAGGACTCAGACTATCTTTTCCTCTTCAATCAGGGCTCATCGGGAACTTTTGAGATCGCGGCCGAGGTTGAGCAAGGAAAGGTTCCTTACAGGCTCGACGCATGGAGTGGACAACAGATGGCTATGGCATCGTTCAAGAGGTCCTCTGGGAAGGTCAGCTTCCAGGTATCTCTGAAGGAAGGTCAGACAGCGATCGTTGCGTTTACAAGTGGGAAGTCGAAGGCAAGCATAGTCTCGCAGTCAGCCAATGTCATCGACGCTTCCTATGGTTCTGATGGCAAAGAGGGTATCTCTGTCATCCTGGGAGATGCTAAGGAAGCTTCCCTGACATTGTCCAACGGAAAGATCAAGAAGATTTCCGCTACCAGCAGCAGTGACAAGAAGAATGCTCTTAACATCGACATAGGCAACTGGAACTTGACGCTTGAGTCGTGGGTCCCCGGTCCTGACGAGACAAAGTCCACATCTGTCAAAAACGTAATGAAGCTTGGCACTCAGAAGACCTTGAAGCCCTGGTCCGAGATCTCTGGAGCACAGAATGTATCAGGCGTAGGTACATACACAGCTACCTTCAAGGTGGCGCAACTCCCAAGCAAGGATTCCATCGCTATACTGCAGTTAGGTCCCGTTCTCAACACCATCCGAGCATGGGTCAACGACAAGCAGCTCCCAGCGATTGATCTTTACGATGCTCAAGTCGATGTGTCGGATTACCTGGTTAAAGGAAGCAACAAGATTAAAGTGGAGGTGGCATCTACTTTGTTCAATGCGGTCAAGGCAAGAGTTGATTATGTCAAGGCGAATGGCGTTGGTCCTGCGGCACCTGTCTTATACACTTCTGCGGATTGGCAAAAGCAGGGATTGGTTGGACCAGTGTCCATCAAGACTCTCCGCAAGGTTAGCTTGTAACATGTATGTTACATATTTAGGTCAGGCAGAAAGGGGAGGTTTGGAAGTAACTGATAGTGCGTGATGTAGTCAGTGGTTCATATATATTAGGACAAGATTGTCTTGAATGTTTTAATTATTGTGGGTGCATCACTCTTCAGATATGTACAATCCCCTCTAATCCACGATGAGACAATGAAGATCAGACTGAATGTACTAACGTTAACCGCTGAGGTGGTGCAGATGACCCACCTCGATTCCTCGGTCGCTTGCACCTTGACCGCCTAGACTTCCCGCTGGAGCTGTTATTGCTAGACGCGTTTTCTAGCACCTGCGCTTTCCCGGCCCGGTCGGCCAACTTACTCTTAACTTCATTTCTTCTATAGGGCAATACTACGGCTATATCAATCTTTTTACCAACTACCTATAACATTTCCTACTGCTATTCCTGCAGCTTTACAGTTAGCTTTATGGTTCTCAAGGTCCAACGCATTGCTACAGTAGAACCCCTACTATGCACTATAATCACGTTACTAGTCGCATCCATTCTGCAGCAAAATCGCTCACGGCCACGCCGGCTCCTACGATTCCCTAACCTGCTATAAAGACTGTAAACATTGTCCCTAATCATCTAGATGCCAGCCTGATATCTTGATTGTTAGACTAGCGTCAAGTTGGGTGGATCTGCTCGTTCCAACCGTGTCAAGATATCCCTGTCTGTCAACAATATCTAGTCACTAAGAATCTACTTTCCACAGGAAATCTATGTGTAATAATTGGGTATCTTCCATTAGATAGAAATTGAGTGGACTCTCTGTTAATGCCACTATAGAGCTAAAAGGGTAAAAGTTTCTGTATAAAAAAGCATGAAGGAATTGAGACATTAAAGGTCTGCCGCCTTTTGCTTATCTTTGGTGACCCTTCAACTAAAGCCAAACCTCTCATCCTTCTGTGTTCACTAACTATGTTATAGTGGCTATGCTGGGAGTAAGTATTTGGAGCCTTTATCTTTCGCAGGCCTGAACTCACCGTAACATGTATAACCCCAGCTTCGTCGGGCCCTTCTCAGAAACAGGCTCCTCCCCAAATTGTTGAACCTCCAGTGGGACGACAGCAGGATGCGAAAGCTGCCGTGGCATCATTTTCCTTTCAACTAAAGTCAGCTCTTGCTTAAGATCCCACTATCCCGGGAAGAAATTACCGAATTCTGCGAAAGAACTTGGCCAGAGAAAACGCAGAATTTGTTCTTGCTGTCCCAACTGCCCCGGACATCGCCTTTGGTATGATGAAATGTAACACCATCGCCATCTGTACAACAAGTATTCGCGGTTTTATCAGCAATAGCTTGTTCGTTTCCAGTACAATAGCACTTGTTCCACTGTGTAACAAGGTATATTTGTTAGTATAAGCGTGTGATCGGATTGAGATGTCCTGAAATGGGAAGATCAGGGGAAGGAGAGGTTTCGTGGACAGAAAAGACATACAGCAGAAACGCTTGAGAGTAGAAAGACCATCAAGAATGCGTATATCTTCATGGTGGCAGAGTCAGGGCAGTTTTGGTCCACAGATTAAGGCTGTTTGTGAAACTGTGTTGATTTTTATTTTTGTTTGAAAGACCAGCGATATTTATATTCAGGAAATGTGGAACATCTACTATAGAGCTATCGCAAACTTCCGAGCTTAGGCATTGAACACGTCACTGACCGCATGCCACGGGTGGCTTTTCATTGAAATCTCAACTCCCTCGATTTGGAACTACCCAGAATTCTAACATTCAATAGACTCTTCCGAAATTAATTGCTGGCGAAGAACTGGTGGTCCGGAAGTGAGTTGGGGTTGTACTCAGGTAGGATCTACAGACCTACCCCCGTTCGTTGTTTTCAACTGTAGGTGCCCATGCGTCAAGCACGGGGAATAGGCTGACTAGGTAAGGGAGCGGGTGGCTGGCGAATAAGTCACTCCTTTAGTCGAATTAACCCTCTTTGCTACAATAACAATGCCCGTGATATGTCGTTACCTTCGCAAACGTCACGAGGTAATCCCTACTTCGGCTTACCTAAAGACAGATTTCGTGTTTCAGAGCATGAAAGAATTAGCATGCAAAGAAATAAGGACCAGTAAGAAAATGACACGATTGTACCAACAAAATATCCGTTTCATGAGACACAGACCAAAATTGTGGCCGTAGCGGAAACTCTAATCTGTCCCTAGAGTGGCTGTACGTGACGCATAGACGAGTGAGCAGTGTAGCAGCCCTTTTTACAAGCTAGTCGCCCTCGAGGTAGCCTGCCTTGCCCAGAAGGTCTAGAGCTAAACGGCAACAGAATTTATTACCTATAGTAAGCTACCGTTGAGAACAAAACCTATCTGATGGATACTATACCTTACAGTAGCGATATAAAACTTGACCCGATTTAATGGAAGTTTAAGACCAGATACCTAGTCCCAGAGTCTTACAAGCCGCGCGAGCGAAATCTAGACTACTGTATGCGGGCGCATATGGAGTAACCATACCTGCTCCATGTCCTAACCCTGGCAGGGCATGCAGATATTCACTGGAGGCTTTGATAAGAACCCCCCAGATGCTCATTTTGGCCATTAAACACAAACTAAGAAATTGAAAAAGTTTTATAAAAAGATCTTGCGTTTAAAAATGTAAAGTAAGAGGTTTAAAGTTTAACCTCTATCTTAAATTTATTTTAATCTTTGTAAGGTCATGGCTTGATACGTGGCCTGATACGTGGCCTTACCTGTACGTTGTGTTCAATGTACGATTTAGGAAGGAGGGAAAGGTGTGTGTCCTGGCTCTAAACCTATAGAAAACCTGAAACTAGCTTCTATCCTGGAATGTGTTCTTTATGCCACACTTAGCTAATTATATCTGTGTGCAAGTTTACAGAATATGTATAAATAATGCTAAATCTTCAATATATTAGATATCTCTTTATATCATTTTCCACCTTTTATACAACCTTGTTTAATACTATCTGGAAATAAATCCCCGATTTTTCATAAGTCTTAACTTAGTAAGGATCATGAAGGGTTCGGCGCCATCCAAAATTCCTCCAGAAATTAAGCATTTTGCATTAACAGCGTTTTAGTTTTCTCTGTGTTGGCTCTATGCCTCGTCGCCGTCTCGGCCACTCCCATGAAGCCTGACAGTAACGCCGAACTTGAAGGCGGCTTATCTAGGCGTGAGCCTGAGCCTCAGATCTCGAAGCGTTGGAATTGTGCACGATGCTTTTTTGCCGCTTGTGTTCAAGGGCATGACTGCTGTCGATGCCCTGGGTGTACAGCTATCACTTGTGTGTGCTCTCTAGGCGTGATGATTCCTTTAAGAGTTCGCAGGCTAATAAACCTCATATAGGCTAGACAGATTATCAGTGTTGTACAGCTAGCTAGTTAAGATAAATAGAGCTTCTAGTTCAGTTGCTAGTCTTCTCTGCTTGAGATGTTTCGCCACCGAGCCTGTCCTCAATTTTCAATATGGCCCTCTTGCCAAATCGCCTACCTATTCAGTATAACCCGCTATTGTCACGGTGCCTGTTGAATATAGAGTTAGCCATAGTTAAGCGAGACTTCTTTCATCTATAGAGTTCCTACAAACGAAGTCTTACAAAACGCCTGAGGCATCAGGGACGCTGACCTTTTATATAACCTCAAGTTTTCTGTTTTGCGCTGTTGCATATTATAAAGAAATGGCAAGTATCGAGGTTGAGCTCTAGACTTTGGCATGTTTGGCAACGGAAATGGGAAAGCTTATCTGCGTCAGCCTACGACATGTTGTCGCAATGCACTCCTCTGGCGGGGCGTACATCTACCCTAAAACAGGAGGCAGATCACTGGCCAGCATCGTCGCAAGAGCGAAAAAGTATAGATTTTAGTCTACTGACAAAGCGTTACCGCTGCCTGACAAGGAAAAGGTCAGGCTTACTGACACAATATGCTTACTATGACTAATAGAGTGTGACAGAATAAAAGCTTCCCGTTACCTGGGCTTGCAATAGCCGCGGATATTTTACGCCAAAGCAACAGTTAAAGGTCAGTAAAGGGACAGAAGCAGCGGCAGGAATGTGTCCCAGAGTGGCCAGTGCTAATAGGGAACCCATTATCAGAGCCCTAAGGAGGCTCTGAGGCGGAGCCTGGAGAGGAATAACGCAATAAATTATCCTTCATGTTGGACCGTTCCAGCTATGGTATTCATAATAGATGCTAGGAATCTTTATTTGAGTAAATACTATACCAATGAGGGATTTGCAACACACAGAAGCTCTGCACTGCCTCCAGATGCTATGTCCTACTTCCGACATCGGAGTATTTAGAGAGCTGTATACAGTCCCGATTACTGATACGGAGACTACATTTGCTCTACTGAATCCAGAGGGCTACTCAGTCATCGCAGAGTCAATGAGTGGCGAGACTGATACCCATGAGTACTGGGGATTAGCAAGAGACCGTATTCCGAGGTCACAGACGGATACTCTTGAGCCAGATGGCTGGCCATCACTCACGGACGAATCACAAGCGTCTGGCTCCCGCGGGAGACTTGTTACTGTTGAACCTCACGAAAATCTTTGGTATTATGGTTTTACGTAAGAAGGACCAGTCTTTTATGTATTTAAACTGCCATAACAAATCAGCGGCTTACAAGTGTTTGAATTAGGAGCTGAAATTACTTCACAAAATTAAGCTACTAGAAATCATCCCCATGGTTATTACTTTGAAGTATAGTAGCAGAACAGGATTTCAATTGTAACCGGTTAAACAGAGTGGGAAAGGCTACGTTTGCGGGGGCTAAATGACAAAGCAAATTTATTATATAACACTAAAACATAACATAAAACCCTAAACTTCTTGGCATTTTCATATTAAATCATGTACTTGTTTCATCCTTGCCTTTTTAGCGGCGCCCCTTGTGAGGGACCGCCTGTTATTCTTCCAACCAGACATCTATAGATCAGAATGTTAATGCTGTAGGGGTTGTCACAGATCCCCACGGTCCGGGCATCTTGCGAATCTTGACCATTGATCTGTCTTTGCTCGCGCCCGTCGGATCCGAACAGCTTCTTTGGCAATGTTATCGATTTTCTTTTTCACAGCTTTGCTTCTAAGATATGTCTTGGTGATATCTGTGATTTCCTCAATTGTTAGTTTGCCAGTACTGGCTGGGCGCCAGTCGTCCTCAGGCATCCAATACAAGCTTCTTTCAGTATCGAGTCTGTATGCATGTTCTAGGCCATTTGCCTTAGCAAGAGTCAGCCACTGCCTCGTTTCTTCTTCAGTGTCATAGGTTGTCAGGGGTAGAGAGGTTGTCCTTGGATCTTCCAGGTTGCGCCTCTCGATAAAGCTAGACATTTTTAGGTTCGAAATAGATGTCTTGGTCCTATTCCCATCTGACCCTGCTCCGAGACTGACAAAGACGGAGGGAGCTTTATTGTGTTCTGAGAGAACTTCCTCTAGGACCATTTTTGATGGATTAGTCGCCACCAAGTCTCCAGTAGTGTACACCGCGCCTAAGATCTCCATGGTGTCAAAATGGAGTGGGCTGGCAGAGGTCGCGAGGGCGACTTCCCCTATGGTAACTACATCCCATTTTTCATTCAGTTCGGCGTCGATCGGAACAAAGCTTCTCCAGGTATGTTGCATCCTATCACCGTCCCGAGTACAGAGAGAAAAGGCCATCCTTGAATGTCCTTGTTATTCATAAGATCATCAATGGTTGAGGGGCTTAACTCACGTTCGAGTGCGACTGTTTTGGCTAGTGAAAGGCTCAAACCTGGCGAAGTCTTGTTTCGCCCGAATACCCTCCATATCAACCATATCGCTGCTCATGAGGATCTTTTCGAAAGCGTCGCGAGCCCTGGCTGATGAATATTTAGGAGTCGGCAGAAAGCGTGATGACACGCCGTGTAACGCTCTAGGATGCCCGAAGACGGAATTACAAAATTCGATAAAATGGTTGATGGTTCGTTCTACAGACATATCGAGCCTTCCTAGCATGATAGCGTTGAGGCTATGGGAATGATCAGCTTGTGGTGCGGCTTGAGTCGCCTCTCACTTACCCTCCAGTTGAGGATCCAGCCACATAGTCAAAGTAGTGCCAGGGGAGATATTCTCCCATAGTCTCTGGTACACGTGCTTCCTTGGGAAATGGCCTGAGCTTTACACCAGGATATGGGCCACTTGAAAAAGCTGGGCCGTCATCATGTCCAATCTCAAGCCTCTGAATTTGCTCCATGATACACTCCAAGATCAATAGGCTAGAGAGGGAAGTCACTCCTCCACCATCTAAATATATTGGTTAGCGTGAGCCTAGGTTGGATTGTAGGACTAAGATTATACCAAATGTCAACACTAATCTCTCTGACCAAGGTCCCTCATCATCAGACGTGTCAATGTCTGCTAGAGCACGAGGGCGGGATGAAGCTTGGGGGGGTATGGGAATTCCTATCGCATTTATATCCTTATTTTGTGGTCCCATGTCCTTTTCCTTTCCTTTGTTCGTCCTCGTGGCCTTTGCGATGCGTTCAAAGTATTCTTGCTGAAGGTCCGTATACCACTCTAAGGATGGGCTGTCTGCAATAGACCCCGATCTACGCAGTACGGAGTTGACTTCTTCTATCAGCTGCGTCGGATTTGGCTCTCCTAGTTGCTGTTTTGGTATTTGTGAAATGCTGCAACCTAGTTCTTCGACAAATTCCATCACAAGAACTTCAGGTGCATTGCCAAGCAGTGAAAGGCCTGTCCAAAAGGGGCTGTTTTGTTCAAATGCCTCTAATGGATCGCAAAGCATCCTACGCCGTGACCTTGCCAGACGAAGTGTGCTCATCATGCGAAATGTTGCCGGAATATCTGACTTATCAATAACGCCCTGAAGCACTGGCACTGCTTCCTCGTACCTAGACTGGCCGATGAGGGAGTCTGCCAGTGCCAAACAAAGATAAATCCCGTCACTCCGGGTTGAGAAATTTGAACTGAGTCGGCCTTGGAGGGTGCTTCTCAATCTTGACTCGGCCAGTGCTTCCTGACGGAGTATGTTGTAACAGTTAGCGAGTTCGGCTGTGACGATTCCGAGCTGTATGGAACTCGACCCATACACGGAGACGACTTCCGATCTAGTTGCCTCCAAGATCTTCGCCGCTTGTTCATGTTGCTTTCGTCGTGAACGCAGGAGACCTTCCATCACCCTGGCATCCAATACCGGAAACGCTGGTCTACCAATCAAGGCTAGATGAGACTGAGAGCAGAAGCTGGTCGCTGCCAAATACTCCATCGTGGATGGGATGTTGTAGGGCAGAGGTTGCCAGGTTGATAACGCCTCAGAGAGGTGCCCATCGTTCAGTGATAAGAGGTATCCAAGCATGGCGTGACTTCTTTCGTCGACCTTCGTTCTAGAGGACAATGGCCTGCACTCCAATACATCTTTCCCATTGTCTTTGAATCGCTTCAAGATATCCATGATCTTCTGAAGGGTGACGATGCTGTCATTCACTGTATCGTGAGGGAAGATATTTAATATTCGCTCTGGTAATGACAACGGGAGTAGACAGTGTTCAACTCCTAAGATACACATGGCCTGATATAGGAGCTCAAGGAGACAGAAAATATATTCCAATCTGAGATACTATAATTAGCTCGTAAAATACATCAATTGTAAGTATTGGAGACATACTCTCTATGGTTCTTCGGAAGCAGCCAGTCTTTTATATCTGCGTCGGTGACACATGAGAGCAAGGGCAGGATAGATCTCGTCACGATATCCTTTAGCCTTTTAACAATTTCTTCTCCAATTATCTCGATATTGATAGAAGGAAAGGCTTGTAGAAAAACAGCAATGCGCTCTTGGGCCATACAGCGTTCATCTGCGATTGGTGAAAGCTGACAGAGCTCGGCTTCGGGCTGGCTTGCTGTCGGCACCTCAAAGTATGGAACGCCGTTCTCAATTATGATTTCAATGCTTCCAATATATGCTCCATATTCGGGATCATGGAACAAGAGTTTGTTTTTGTTGTAGATGTCGATAAGCCATTCTGGGACCCCGGCCTCTAATGGTAGCCTCTCAACTACCTCTCCACTTGATGACCAAGTCGTCTTCGGCTCGCATGCACGAATCAATAGGTCGCAAGGAACCCTTTCGCATCGGAAAGATCGAATGAAACGGCAGAGCCTGAGAAGACTGTGTTCGTAGGGGTCCATATCGCGTGAGGCACGGTATGATGAAAAGAGGCCAACTGCGGGGCGCGTAAGGATAAATGTATAAGCAGGAGTCTTGAAGGGCAGAGAAAGGTTCATGTATGTTAGTTAAGCATACATTCGACACTTATCATGCAGAATGTATTGAAGTCAAGAGAGGTTAGCTTACGTGGCAGAAGCTGAACGCCGGCTTCAGCTTCGGTGCGCCTCCTACGTCCAGGTCACATGCTCAGTCATGTCTTTCCTACCAATCACACCCCTCCTTGTCTTGCAGATCTGAATGCTAGCTCGGACATATTCGTATAGCCGACGCGTCTCGACGTTCAGTCGCAAGTTGCAGCAAACGTGTCAGAATTGGGAGATAAATCTAGTCAATATCCATATATACGGAGTACTCCTTCATTGTGAGTTATTCTCAACCTTCAAGCAGACTAGATCGAAACGACCTGAGTTCTAAAATGATGTCTGGATACATGTTGCGCAACCTAACCATCTCTTGAAGTGCGTCCATCGCCTCTAAAAGTGTAGGCTTAAGATAGTCAGCTATTTCTCCCTGTTCTTCTATTGAGTGTGTCAGCACCCTCCAAGCCTTGACACAATTCATCAGCATCTGAATCCTCGTATTCTCCTCCAACAAGGAGTTTCTGTCCCGCCGAAGACTGTCTTTCGTCTCCATACAGGTGTTCACGAACTCATCTACTGCTGCAGACGACAAGTCGATCGGGTCACCGAATGGATCGTCTCCCTCCTCTACTTGTATCCCGTGTAAGCCTTCCACCCAACTGATTATGCTTTCAGGCAGCCCTAAATCATTCAGCAAGATTCCCAGTCCTCGGCAAACCTGAAAGCAATGGAGAACATGCGGCTTGATCTGTGCTTCTCGCTCATGCGATGTGTCCACTAAAGCGTGGCATAGTTGCAAGAACTGTCTGATGAGATCCACTCTTCTGCGTTCATCTAAACGCAACAATATGTACTGCAACATGAGAGGGTGTAAATCAAGGGCTCTGGGGTGAGTAGACGAGTTACTCTGGAGATAGAACGAGACACCGCGCAACTTGGATAGCCAATTCGATATGACAGTGTAACTAGACTTGAGCACCACCATATCTGGTAGCTCCTTTTCACTGTAAGCTGGCAAACTCTTGTTCATCTTTAAGAAGTCATCCACGCGGCCATTGTCACAGGACAAGCATGGAAGTATCTGAAGAAGGCTGGTTGCGTTTTGGGGGTTCTGTTGTAGCTCCAGACGCTCCAGAGAGGTATGAAAGACTTCCCATAGTGATCGACCTTCAAAGTTGAACTCGAGAAATACTTTGCGCTCGTCGGGATCTTGACTTTCGAATAGCTGCGAGAAAGCGGCGCCAGGACTCTCGTAGGTGGACAGATAGTCCATTGCGAAGGGGATAGCATTTCGAGCTGCGAGGGGATGACCTCGGATTGCATGAGCGATAGAATCAAGACTGTCCCAGAACGCCGAATCTGCACAGAGACTTTCGAGTGTACTTTTCAAGATTCTTATTGTATCATGATGACTCAGGGGAGACAGTCGTAGCTCTCGGAAGACTCGATCCGCTCGTTTCAGGTTGGAGTCTCGGGTGGAAATCAAGATGTGTTGTGCTGGATACTTCAAGATGACGGGGATTTGAGAGTATCCAAAAGCTTCAATATCGTCTATGATAAAGAGCGACTCTCTGTTACACCTATCCCCCAGCCATTCGATGAAGATCTGAATGCGCTCAGTAATGGGAGTGCTTCTCCACCGTTCCTGATTATCGGCCGGACTCTCAAGCATGTCGAACCCAATTCTTGTTGACAGCTTGGAGAGAACACTGTCGAGTGTCTCTCTGTCTTGGGGGCCTAAGAGGAAGACGTTTCTGCGGCCTCTTTGCCTAGCTGCTAACTGAAGAAGTAGCTCGGTTTTGCTACAGGGACGTTAGTATCCTGTATCAAAAGTCAGGGTGCTCAAGACTTGTACCCTATTCCTCCAATACCCTTTACTACAGTGAGACTTGGGCGACTTCCATCTCCAACTAAAGACGATTGAAGAGTATCCAGCTCCGTGGATCGCCCAAAGAAAGGCTTGGTCGATGTGAGCTGATGTTGAATACCGTTCAGTTCTGTGCCCTCCCACCAGAAACCTCGATCGGGCGGATATGCATGGGCAAGAAAGCGTGGCTGGCCAAACATCTACCGATCATATTAGGACTTATCTACTGGTCTATTTCATCGCGGGCTGGTACACGGCGCTCTGGTCGAGCCTGGGACTGCTGGACGCCACCAGTGGACACGTCATTGAGCAATTTCCACAGTTCCATGCTGATCGTCGTGAAAGGTCCCAGCTTTGACTCAAACTTGCAGATTGAGCTATGGTCAACATCCATGATCATGTACGCCTGGCGCGTTCCGAGGGTCGCGGATGCCTGTGTGACAATCTGTAGAGACAATTCAAGTCAGCAATCGTACAGCAGACGACGTGTGAGGCGCGTGATTTAAGCATCAGCAGTGACGGTTTCTATCAACTCAAAGTACAGCAGACGACACTCAGACTTACATGTTGATTAGTGCCTTTAACCCGCATTTTGAGGCCTTCTGCAAAGCATCGAAAGGGTGGGCATGGATTGAGATCGAAGAATGCTGCGGTATCCCAAACAGAAGCAGTGTTGAAGGCCTGAAGTATCCTGACAGTCTCTGGTCTGACGCCTCCGATTGTATGTGCGGTCGCGACCAAGAAGTTGCTCCAGTCCGCCTTTGTCGACCCACTGTGCGGTGTCGCAAGAAAGACAATGCCGCACTGCGATAGTGTGATATTTGTGTATTCGGAAGTAGGTTGGAGCTGTGGCATAGCCTAGAAAATATGGTAAGTTGCCGAACACCTGTATGTTCGTGGGACCTTGCCTTTCGTACAACCAGTCCTCCCAGAGAATGGGATACGAATAACAGAGGACGTGCTTTCTCCTACATTTATCTGATCAGCAATGTGCCTATCGAACACCTCTCAGGTAATAGAAGCTACCTCGGCCCCAGTTCGCACTTCGTTCAAAGACCGTAGAAGAGTGTCTGCCCAGTTCTCCAGTTCCATCACGGTACTTCTGTCCGTAAGGTCCGAGTCATAGCCAAAAGTCATAATGCGACTGTTCTCGAAGTTTGGGTGTTCTGGCAGAAGGTCTCTCAACCACATTTTACCACGGTCGGTAGTCCAGGTATCGATAGCATTCCCGCCCAGCCCGTGGACCGCACAAATACTCGTAGACAGTCAGTATGCACCAATAACCCTGTGAAAGGCGAAACTTACTCGAACTTCGCATTGGGCCCTTCATAGAGAATGGTGACTCCCTTGAAGTTGTCTTCGACAACCCAGTCTTTCCAACAAGACTTCTTATCCTTCTCACGTCGGGCTAGAGCTTCATTCTTGAGGGACTCGCTCTCGAAAGAGATTGTCCCAACTGGCAGACCATTCTGGAGACAGAGAGTGGATTCTTTCCAACTCTTTGCTGTCGATCGAAAATTATTGAGCAGTGGTGCAGCTTGCTCCCCTTTACCTTTTAGAGTCGAAGGTGGAGGGGTCAATTCGGTTTCATCCTTCGACTTTGCATCTTCGTCTACCTCATGTGTTGATGCTGAGGCTGATGTATCTACTAGTAGCTTCGACTTTCTTTTAAAGTGCTTAGTAACCCGAGAGAAGGGAGACTTAGAGGGCGTCTGCGGCTTGGTGCAAAGATGCTCAACAAAGTCAAGATATTGTTGCTTCGTAGTACCAGCGGGAATCTCATGGACCTTGACTGTTCTCTTGCTTTGCAATGGCATTTCAGCAGTGCAAGAAATCAAACTAGAGAATTCAAGGTAGGATCTAGTAAGCTGAATAGTGGATTCGGTTGATTAAGTTGGGGAGATCGAGTATCCGGGGAGTTTTGCCGTTGAAAATGGAACTCAAACCATGCAAATGAGGGATTTAATTTTCAGTCCGTAAGATAAGCAATTAGGCCCCTTAGTAAGCTTCATTTATCATTGGGTGAGCTGCCAGAGTGCGCAGCCTGATCGCCCGTTCTGTGTGTAGGCGCATTTCAGCTTGCAAGGATGTAGTTAGTCTGGGTGAGGCTGGTGCACCAGCCACACATAGTGTGGCTTCTTACCCTATGGGGGTTGGACTCCCGATTTTTAATGCTAAAACCGGAGAGAGTGCTCTTGTTTACATAGGTCTTGAAGGAGAAACTCCTTTTTGGCCAGATAACTGATTGCAATTTTTTCTTAGTTCTTCTCTGTATAATTAACTTGAACTTTCAGACCTATGCAGCAATTAATTTGTTAGGTGCTTCAAAATGCGCGCATGCCAATGAGAGCGTTATGACAGGCAACGCGTGTGTGAGCCTGAGCAAAGATGCACATATATCCGAGGTCACGGATTACAATCTTCAGGGTAGGGTAAGATGATATCGCGGCTGTTGCCACACTTCCTTGGACACTAAGATGGCTCGGAATATTTCAGGTTAGCCCGTCTTCTGCTTTTCACCTCAATTCGCCCTCCTCCTCGTCACAATTCTGTAGTTTAATGTCCCCAGTTCCAACTTTGCGACACTTAGTCGTCTCTCTAATAGGTAAGTACCATAGGAGGAGTCAAACGTTGAAAATTAGCTTTGAGAAGCCAGTACATACTTTGTTACTAGTTATCTTGATCCCTGTCAAGTTAGGGGACATATCCTCCAGCCCAAGATTGCATGCCAAGTTGATTCTAAGCCCATCTGAATATCCTCACCGATTAGTGTAGATTTAGCCAAGTTGTTTCACATGAGCTAATGTTGATACAGTTTGTATTCTTGTTTAACAATATTATGCAGCGCCTATCATACAGCCTAACAGCCGTATTACAATCCAAAAACCCAATCTTCCGATCTTCTAAACAGTCTGACTCAAATCCTTCATCAACTGGAATGCTCCAGGAGTCTCAACCCAAGATGCAAGACAATACCCAATCATCAGACAAGCTTCCTCCTTCGTTTCATGTGAATACATTCCAGGTCTTTGAGATGCGGCTGATACTGGACTACTCAACATCAAGCGCCAGAAGTGTGGGTTATACTCATTCATGGATCTGTAAAGCTTAACAATCTGGCCCTTAACCTTCTTGATAAGCTTAGAGAGATGTTCTGTGCTGCCCAAGAGGATGTCAGAACGTGACGCTACAGCACTGCCGACAAGTTCACCACGGATGAGCCCCACGATCTCTGGTGGGATAGTGCCGTTAAGAGCTCGTGCGGTGTTCTGAGCAGACTGCAGATCAAGCAGGATTCTCACTTTGATGAGCGTCACAGCCGCTGCGTGGCCTAGGCTGAGATATTTCCCGTTCGACCAAGTCTCCAATGGTTCCTCCAGTACATCCGCATTCCTGATATCGAGGTATGGTTGATCCATGTCACCCCAATCATACTTTGACTCGGAACCGGTAGTAGCGTACCACTTGACAAAATCGTAGGCTTCCTGATCCCTGTCGAGCCGGATGTACAAATGCGGCACAAGATCCCTCACACCCATGTTGTCGCCCCGACAAAGATGAAGCATATCAAGCAGATGATCCAAGGCCTCTTGAACAGCGTCAATCTTACCGCCTGGCGCGCCATAAACCTGAAGTAACACGTCGACCATATGGTATCGCGCACGCATATACGCACGCGTCTCATGAATGCCCCAAAAGTGCCCAACGCCATTCTCAAAGATGTTCGGAGGCATAAACATATCTCCAGGGTGGTCGCGAAGTTCTTGCTCCTCCTTCTCTACCGCCTTACGTGCCTTTTTGACGATGGTGCAGCCATTTTTGTGATGGCTTCGGTCAGCTGTTTGATGCGATGCTCCGCAGTAATACACGGCCTTGCAGCTCGAGCAGCGCTTCAAAAGACTTGTGTCTGCTTCGCCACAGGTTGCCAACTCGCAAACTTGAGGAGTGAGCTCGCGTGGTTCTGGCAATGGCATGACGCGTTGTGGTGTGCTTTTTTGCTTTTTGCGTTTTTGGGTTTGATCTGACGCGGGGGGAAGTGAAAATTGGTGATTTGGGTACGAGGTGAGAAGGGATCGGTTTCAGGAATTGCAATGAACTTGGTTTGTAGTTACGCGTGACAGAAACGTGAGAAGTACCAGGTTATAAGGCATGAGGTGGTGTTACTTTCTGACGGTGATGATATAATTGATCGGATGCTTGAGGCGAGGGAGGGGCATCACCAGACCCGCACGTGACCATGAGGTACATCGGCTCGGCAGATAGGATAAAGTTAAGCTATGCGTACTATCATCGACCATAGAATTTTTGAGGGGGCATTTTCGATTCGCATGATAAGAGTCTCGAGCGAGACTGAATATCCATTCTTCTAGTGTTATCTCACACAAGTTCAGGGCGTCCACGATGTGAGAAATATACAGCCATCTCTCCCTGTCTCTATCGGGTTTTATCAAAGGTCCAGTCTATTCCCGTGCTATATCCAGTCCTGCAGTCCCAATATAAGTTATAAAAAGACGAGCCGAAAACATGAGGGCCGTTTACATCTTGTCATTGATTCGCTACAAACTTTCCAAGTTAGTAGTCACAACAACATTTTCAGCCATCTGATGCTGATGATCTATACCTCTGCTCTCTCGCAACCTCCACGGCCTTTTATACCCTTGCTTCCTGCTCCACCTTCTCAAAAACGGGGCAATAATTGTGCTCATTGATACCAGCAATTCCGGCTCATCCTGGATGTTAGGTCGCATCACTCGTACCAGTAGTGGTGCATCGACTCGCCCGATGAGATAGGCCTCGGAGTTCTTCAGAGTCCAACTTGTTTGTTGTGCTACTATTTCCTGCGTGACTACGCGGTCTTGGCACAGTGATACAGCCGTCGAGAAGAGGGCTGTTGTGTTCTTCCATTGCTCTTTTGGGCCTCGGCATCTAACAAGGTCCGTTTCCAGGCAATTCGTCGCTACGTAAGCGAAGGACGCTACGTCCTCAGAGTCGGCAAGTATCCGAGTCCAGAAGCTCTCCTTCTCGATGGGAATCTTGAAGCATTGGATTGCTGACCCTGGGGGCATGCACCCAACGACGAAGTTTTCGCCCTTCCTATCTACACCCGTGTCTTGCAATAAGAACAGGACGGCGATAGCGAGAGTCTCGAATTCTGCTTGCAGTTCACGATCTAGCTTTTGGTAGCGTATCCTGAAGTCATTATCTCGCAATGTCTGGCAGATATTACAACTTTGAAGTCTGTTCCAGTTGCGGGGCAGTGTAGCGAGATCTGCAACGTAAACGGGTAAGACATCAGCTAGGAGTTCTCGAAGTTGTACTCGTCGGGCGATGCCAGTACAGAAGCTAACCTGCACAGCGAAGGGCCCTTCCAGATCGGCCATGGAAAGGGATCTTTTGGCGAGGATGTTGGACTTCTTGGTCTGGCCCAGTCTCTTTACCCATGTCTGGGCGAAGTTCGTAGTTACCACAGCGCCTTTCCCGGCCTGTATTCCAAGTCCCAACTGCCTTTCAGACACCTCCCAGTAGCTCGGGAATGTTCCTAGCTCCTTCAACCAGGGAATAGCCATCTGTACCTGTTTCTTAGGAGTAACCTTGCAGGCCTGATTTATCGAGACTTTCGACCCGATGATCATTTTTTCATGGCGGGGAAAGGTTAAGGAGGATGATGAATTGTACTCTGATGCTGGGCTCCAGTGTAGATTAGGCAACTGATGGCTCTCTGTTTCTGCCAAGGTAGCGGTAATTAGGCCACCACCAATGGAGATTGCGTGAATGTTTTCTGGGTCATCCTTTGGCATAATAAACTGTCCAGGACCCCAGGTATCCAGTAGATCTTCAGGGCAAGCCTTTAAGTCGAACTTCGTATCAGAATCTGAGAATACCTTTGACCTTTCGAAAGCCTCAAAATATTGAAAGGCGAACACTCTGCGCTGAACCATCTCACCAAAGCAGCTCAACTCTACTGCAGAAGCGAGGATACAAGGCCCATTAAAACATGGGCCCCAAACCTGGTTGCCGATGAGCAGTATACGCTTCAGGGAAGTGTCAAGGAAGAATGGCCTGAAGGGCTCGCAATGACCTTGCGCATAAAGAGAGAAAGCAAGAGAAAGGAATTGGGCAGTTAGTGAGCTCAGTAACTGTTGACCCAAGTCCGCAAGACTGGCTTCTGAGTTTACGCGCGACGTTAGTGATTCCAGGAATGATGTCTTCTGAGGATCCGTTCGTTTCAGCTCAACCAGAGACTCTTGTCTTGCCAGAAAGGTGAAGGAGTCGCAACATCCACCGACCTGCTGAAGGGCACCAATGGCCTTCTCCAGACCCTGTAATACATCTGGAATAGCTCGAAATGATTCGTCACTCATCAATGAGACGATTGCCCTTGATTTAGCGTTTTCAAAAACCACCGACCCAAACTGGAGACGGGGCGACCCATCAGGCATAGGGCTGACCCCTCCGATACCACATAAGTACTCGATTGTCTCACGAACTGAGTTTTCGGAGCCGTCCTCGAGACTCATTCGAACTTGGCTTGCCTGAGAAGATAATTTCTGCACTACCTCGTCATCTTTCGAGCTATGAAGACATTCAGGGATATGAAACTCATGGTGATACGTGCCTAGATCAGGCATATTGATCTTATGGTAGATCCAAGGCCCGTGTTGAGACCTCTCCAGTAGTTCATTGGCGATTTCGTCCGTAGAAAGATCTAAAGCTTTCAGCTCCAACAACCACGAATACTCGCCAACGGCAACTTTATCAAAGGAGTTCCTTAAGATACCATGGACTCTGTCGTGGTCGACATCCTGAATTGCACTCTTGAGAGGTCGAGTCCATTGGTCCATGTCACACAGATCAACGCATGACTCAGAGACAGTGGAAGAACCATCATCCAGGTCATCAAATGTGCTTTCCTCATAGTCCGAAATACTAGAGGGGATAGGGCTCGTGTTGTTGACTTGAGGCTCGGTATCACTAAATGGTGAGCCACTGTAGATTGCACTCAAAGCTTTGTCAATCCAGGACTGCCTGATCTCTACAGATGACCAAGGGTTGGCAGCAGACGATGCTAGAAGTTGTTGAAGTATTCGCTGAGCCTCTGTTCGGGAAACAGCCATCCCGGCATATGGAGGTGGCGGTGTTGTGCCAGGAAAACACTTATTCCATATGACGTTCCACTTTGCAGTATTGCCCATGACCGTCGCCAACGCTGATCTGAGGTCATCAAGTTCCTTAGGCACTAAGACCCCCGTATCCTCAATAGTAGCTGGTTGTTTCCTGGCTTCACAAGCCGTCGTATGGTCATGAAGCCTCGTATCAGCACCTGGTCCATGAAATTCTTGGCGGCACCATGTGCAGTAAACACAAATCTCGTCTGGCGTGATACTGGGGCGTGACTCAGTACTATCATGTATCAGTACGTCTCTCAGCATATGCCGTCTGCCGATGTGCTGCGAGACATCTCCCACGCGACGAAGTCGAATCGAGGAACATTCATGGTACTGCGTTGGATGGCATTCATAAAACGGGCATGGGAAGCGCTTGGGTACTTTGACTGGCTGCGGATATCTAAGGCCGTCGAAACTGCCTCTTCGGCTATCTTCGCCATCTCTATCATGACTACCAGCCTTGTCACCGTAGCCTTTCGCCGCACGCTTCTTCCGTCTACTTCGACGCCGTGTCTTGGTCTTTCGATCAGATTCGTCTGGAGATCTCTCTTGGACAGATGGTTCGCCAGTAGCCATGTGATGACCGTCGCCTGCCGAGGCCACCCGGGATCTCTCCATAGCTTCAGGCGGCTGATTCTCTAAAGTGACTCATTTTAGCTCGAAAGGTTAATTATGTAGTTATGCTACTTACCATCTTCTTCAACGCCCGGGAGGTGGTAGAAGCTCATGCTGCAGAAGAGTTTGTTGGAATAGAGTGTTGGGAACAATCTAAGGTTTTAGCAAAGATGAAGAGAAGGGTGCGAAGTTGATGGTGGACTTGGAGAGGGATTTATTTCAAGCTGACCCTTTCTGCCTCGTTTCGCATTAGGCAGCAAGGGTGTTTCCAGCATTGCATTCTATCGCCTATTGTGTGCTCTCATTTGACGAGAGCTTATGCGGCCATACGTCTTACAGCCACTTACGGAGTCTGCCTCATATGGTGGCTGGCCTCATTAGTGAGTGGTTCGCCAGCTCTGACATAAATTGTAGGGCCAGTAATATTAACGGATTTTATTAATGCTAATATTGCAATATTAATGCCTGAGGATAAATTTCTTATATAACACATTATACCCTTGTTTAAAAGAGCTGGAATTCACCATCACTAAGCAAAAGGCAGTAATTTATTTTTATTATATTTTGATGGCTTCTTCGGTGGGAAAGGTTGAAAATGTTCTAGTTTATTGCACATTTCCCCAGGCTTAGGTTGAAAGACCATCAACTTGTGGCTATAGCCACCGCCAACGTGTTTGGGATTTAGCTAATATTGTCTCTGGCCAATGAAACTATCCACCCGCTGCCTTCTACGTTGCCGCGGGGCTTGTCTAGACGCTTGGCATTGCACCAACTCGGGAACCTTGACTACGACTAATCTTCCAACCGACTTTATCCTAGGGGTCCAGGTTGTGAAGCTTCATAAAAAACGAAGACTATGATCCATCCATGTTCTAGAGTCACCGCCGAAGCTATGCGAAGCACCTCAAGCTTCCTGACCCCAAGGCATGTGATCAAGCACCGAACGGGCAGTTCTACTCGCTAACGAGTACACCAATGTTGGGCAATGGCAATGAAGCTTCCCCTTTGAACTCTGTTGCCGATATGGCAAACGTACGAGTGATTAAATTATCCGGACTGGCCTTAGCCATTGATATTACCCAGTCGTCTCGGCGGAAAGCAAATGATTCATTATTGGAGGTATGGCGCAACTATGATTTCTCCACCGCTCGGGGATCAATCAGCTTCCATATAGAAATGGTAGTTGATGGTCAGCGAGACGGCAAATTCGACTTCCGAGAAGGGACTCGACACATTCGCCTGGATAAGCCGCAGCGATGGCCCGGGCGAAATGGAAACGGACTGTACTCTTCTTGTTGTTGGGATCACCCCTCCTGAGATTGTCACCAGAAGACTTGGTATTGCATATGTTAGAATGATGGACTTCTTGGTTGCCGGTGCTGTAGTAAAGGAAGTACTTTTGGGAGGCTAGATGTCCGCATCGGGGTTGTTAACCTTAATCAACTTGCGCGGTAGCAAATAGCCTCAAGATGGGCTGTTAAATGAAGCTTAATGCCCCCTGAGATTTATCTCCAACCGTTAGCATCAGTCGCAGTTCTCCCAAGATCTGTAACACCATTTTCGGCTTATTTCCGAGCATCGGAAAATCGGAACCGAAACCGAGTTGCTCTTGATCCATGGCCTCAACGTGATAGGCTTCTCATGTCTTGGCTTTATTTTAAAGCTAGTGATGGACATCATCCGAGGGAACTAAGCTTATTCTATCTTCTGATGGTGTGCAGCGCTCTAGCCCCGGTTTCAACCCCCGCACACTCATTCCACTCAATCACTTGTTACCCCAGATTACCCCGGAATCGGTTATTGCAGGTTGGACAGTCAGTTGAATCCGAGACGCGGGGTAGTCAATCCTGGGAGATTGTTGTGATACCCCCAGGCTCCGTAGTAGATAAGAAGGTGTTGGCCTTACTAAAAGAGAAAGGCCATGGCAGATCCTAGCCTCATTCTTGCATCTCCATAACTCGACCGTTCAAGTCAATATCTCAAACTCATTTCTCCATATCGACAGCGGATCCTTAACTCTTTACCAACACCAACATCTTTGCCGCCATGTCAGACAAGATCGATGAGGTTGGCGGTCCGAGGATCAGCCAGGATGAAAACCCCAAGAGCGAGCAACAAGCGTTCGATCCGATACTCGAGAAAAAGGTCATTCGCAAGGTTGACCGAAATCTTGTCCCGATCCTCTTCTTGCTCTTTCTCTGCGCATTCATAGATCGGTAAGACCTCTTCCAGATATGTTCAAGCATCATCCCTAATATGATCTGATTTGCAGAATCAACATCGGCAATGCTCGAATCCAAGGCTTGGAGGCCGATCTCAACATGTCGGGCGAGGACTACAACATCGCGCTATTCACCTTCTTCATTCTCTACATCCTCCTCGAAGTGCCGTGTAATATCTTACTCAAGAATATGCGACCGTCGCTGTTTCTCTCGGCTATCATGACAGGTTGGGGCATCGTCACGATCTGTCAAGGGCTCACCCAGTCCTTCGCTGGGCTGATTGCATGCCGTGTTATAATCGGTGGTCTTGAGGCTGGCTTCTTTCCGGCGTGCGTGTATCTCCTTAGCATGTATTACTGCCGACACGAGTTGCAGTGGCGTTTCAACCTCTTCTTCTCAGCCAGTATCGTCGCTGGTGCATTCAGTGGTCTGTTGGCCTATGCTATCGCTCACATGGACGGGATTGCTGGATATGGCGGTTGGAGATGGATCTTCATCATCGAAGGTGCTGCTACCGTTCTCATCGCAATCTGGAGCTACTGGATGATTCCAGACTGGCCCGAGACTGCTAAGTTTCTGAACGATGATGAACGAGCGCTGCTTGTTGATCGTCTTGCGGCGGATAAAAAGGATACTCACATGAATACATGGGATAAGAGAACAGCCAAGAGAATTTTCTCAGACGTCAAGATTTATCTCGGGTAAGTAACACGTTAATCTCATGAGTGGAGTTTCTTTCTAACCCTGATAGTATCTTGATGTACATGGGTATTGTCACTACCAGCTACTCCGGCTCCTTTTTCACCCCAACTATCCTCAAACAGCTGGGTTGGACGTCTATCCGTGCTCAAATCATGTCGATCCCTATCTTTCTATTCGCAACCGCTTGTGCACTTGTTTCCGCCATCGCGAGCGACAAGACGAAGCACCGCTCGGGCTTTATCCTTGGAGGCTGCCTTTTCACGACCGTTGGATATGTCATTCTCCTCAACATGATGTCTGTCAGCGTTGCCATACGATACATGGCCCTCTTCTTTATCGTCGGTGGTGGGTACATCGCCCAGCCAATCGTGTTGGTCTGGGTGAGCAACAACATGGCAGGTCATTACAAATTGGGTGTAGCTTCTGCAATGCAAATTGGTTTCGGTAATATTGGTGGAATCATCGCTAGGTAGGTTCCTGATGTTTAATCTGAGGCGATGTCACTAATAACTGCACAGCAATATCTTCGTCACAACTCAAGCGCCAACATATCCCCTAGGATTTGGTCTAGGTCTTGGCCTTGTCTGGCTCTGTGGTCTCAGCTCGCTTGTCTTTCTGTTTTATATCAGACGGGAGAATAAGCTAAGAGATGAGGGTAAAAGGGACCACAGATACAACTTACCAGAGGATGAGAGGAATAATTTGGGGGATGACCATCCAAGCTTCCGCTTTACATATTAGATACGCAAACACAATCGCTCGATGGTCGGAGTGGGAATGTCATGATGGCTCTTTGAGTGGGAAAGTTGAAAATGTTCTAGTTGATTGCATGTTCGCCTAGAGGAAGGCCGATTAGGTTGAAAAGACATTAACTTGTGGCTATGCCGCGAACGAGTGGTGGCATTGCTAGCTACTGTTGTCTCTAGCCAATCAAACTACCCAATGGTTTCGTATTATGCAGGCGCCTTGTTTTGGTGCGGCTGAATCTGCCTTGTAATTCTGGTGGAGGCAGTGCACATTGACCAGAAGAAATACAACACTTCACCCCATTTCAATCCTTCTCCTTCTATTTTTCGTATCACCGGTCATGCTTCAATGGATCCTCTATCCGTCTCGGCGTCCGTTGTAGGACTTTTAGGCGCCGGAGCCAAAATCACATCATGTCTTTGGACATTCGCGGCCAACGCTAGTGACGCCCCTCAACTCGCACGTCATCTTGTCTCTGAAGTAGCCGATATCACAGCTGCACTTGGATCGCTTCAAGCCTACGTGTGCGGCCAGGCTCAAGCCCCCAGTGAACGCGGGGCGTTGATTTTGTTGGAACATGTTCTTACTGCACTGACAGGATGTGTTGCTACGTTCTCGGATCTCCAGAGCCTTATGGACCAGCTGAATCTGAGCCCAGAAATGGGGACTATGGATAAAATGAAGTGGGCTCGACAAGAGTCCAATATCGCTGCTTTTGTCCATCGTCTGCAGAATCACAAATTGTCGTTGACATTGATGTTGACCGTATTGCAGTGGTGAGTTTTCTTATTTTATTCGTGCGCCTTTTTGGTTATACTAAGAAGAGAAGTGAAACCATGAAAGAAGCTCAAAGTTCAACTCGCCATCTCTGTACGCTTGTTCAGGAATTACTGCGAAGCAACCAAGATCTTGCCAGTCGTATCAGAGGGCTTGAGAGAGAGGGTTCTATTATTGCAGAGTCGAGGAGGGACGATGTCTCTACCCTTCGACAGACACAAGGCTCAAAGACTGTTTCTTTCATCGACACACAGGCTTCCGCTATCAAATTCACGTTCGACCAGGATCTCCAGGCATCTCGAGTGTACAACCGCGCCATAGGCAGACAATCTATGACATCTCTTACAAGCACTGCCTTGTACACGACTGCGCTGTCTTTATTCTCTAACCTGAGTCTCTCTCAAGTGTCCAACATCTCTTTCTACGCCTTACCAGTTTACTCTAATGATTTGAGTAACAGTGACTGCTATGTATTTGGAGAGGAAGGCGCTCTGGTGAAGTCTGATAGTTTTCAGGCTCCCGAGTCTTCCCCCTCACGAGAAAAGGCACGAATTAGACCAGATAACATCCTTCCACCAATGAACCCGGCTCAGGCACCTTCCCGGTTACTCGGACGCTTTGCGAGAAGGCGCAAGACACCAGTGGTGAGCGCACCAGCAAATCTTGTCCATATTACTCACGCTGGGTTTGACGACTCAACTGGGCAGTTTACTGTATGTTACAACGTTGTGCTTTATGAAATGCGTGCTCCCAATAGCTCTATGAAACCGGCTAACTATATCTAGGGTCTACCTCAAGAGTGGCAGAGTTTAATTAACGCATCCAACGTAGAGGTCGGAGATCGGCCAACGCAGGGGTTAACGATGGTCGAAATACTGAAGTTTTTTAAGTAAACCACAGAGAGGAGTCCATCTGGATCTTAATAGTTGCCATCTGCTACATCCTTCGAGTATTTATATGTCCTTTATACTTACTATAGGTGCTGACTGTGCACTGTAATAATAGACTTCTTGCAAAGGTGCTACTTAGTACTAAACCCTACGGCCGACCTACTATAGAATTCTTCTCTTATCTGAAGACCTAGAAGCTTTAAGATATTAAATTTCAATACTGGTATATTATTTAGAAGCTTGATATATTAATATGAGAAGCCGGAGTTTATTAGTAAGCGTTTAGTCTCTGATATAGATACGGCTTAGCGCCTAAGCCCTACCTTGAAGTGCTATTGATTGTTGAAGGTGCCTGAGGCACCTACCTCGTATATCAGCCGGACCACCCGGCCCGAGACCTTAGTTAGTCACAGTCAATACACACACATCCCTCTCAACATTGATAACTATTCTAATAGCTTTTACCCACAGATATAGTGCTTAATAACATCATGGTCCACAGCTCCACAACTAATCTTTTTTCCATAATCTTTACCTGAACACTTTCCGTACAGAGATCCATCCGCTCTATAGAGTGCAAAGTCATTTGTGCCGCAGTATGCAGCGTGATCTGAGTCAATATCAGTAATTGTGTCAAGGCGTGTAAATATAAAACCAACACTCAGTATTGTCGCCAGGCAGTTTGAACTTCATAGAGCACAGGCTCACAGTCGTATAGCCCATCTCGACTGCGCTTTTCGTACTACAGGCCGACTGGCCTTCCCACCAGGCAATGTGGTGATTTTCGCGATCGTAAAGCTTTTCCTGTTGACCAAGGCTGATAGCTGCGTGAGCCTGCGAGCATAATGCTACTAGGAGCACCTGTTCGAAACGCATTCTGGGGAATTGGTAGAGAACTGGATGAAGTATTGAATTGACTCTGAGTGTTTAGTCTGCCGAATTCAGTGTCGTACTGTAATCATTATCTATTTATACATTATCTCGTTTTATATATCCAGTACCTCGCAGACTATCTCTTACATAAGAGCTTTCTCTTATTTGTCATTCTCTACCCGTAGTCACCTTCCTAATAGGTCTGTGACATGATCTGATTACTCTAAAATTAATCTAGCTGATAAGGAGGATGTAAGCCATCATGAGTAATCAGTGCCGAGCATCTTGTTACCAGGAGATAGAACGGCTTACAGAGGAAACCGAAAGCTTACTAGGCTTGGGGAGGAAAGATAACTCAGGACCCTGATCCTAAGTGATGAAAAGATTTAGGTACTTTAGGATATCTTTTGCTGAGTTTATTTTTAACACACCGAGGCTAGGATCTATTTACAGGGAGGTACACATAAGCCGCGTGGGATTTTTCACTAATTAGTCATAGTGTTATTAAATATCGGGCTGGCTTAGTTATTCACCTAAGTTGACTATGGGGAATTAAAATAAGTATAGCAAAATAACCCTCAGACATTTAAACTATTATAAATATTCAGTCTAGACGAAGTTACAACCAGATAGAGGCAACGCACAGAAAACAACTAACAATCACTTCTCCAACATCCTCTTTGAACTAAACACCATGCAAGCCAACCTCTTTCTACTGTCAGCCCTGGTCTCCCAAGCATTCGCGTCGAAAATCAGCGTTGGCCAACAGCAATCCGGAGGCCAGAACTACCATATCGCCTGGTGGGAGGGCGAAACACCATGTGATGGAGGAGGTCACATCCTAGGCAGCGTCGATCAAAGTCTATGCTCTTTCCACTTCCAACTCCAGAACCAGGGTTCAATCTGTAAGAATTGGAACCCTTAAACCTTTTGACAAACCCTGGACTAACTATTCTGTTGACCACTTTGCTTATTGTGGTACCGATGACCTGGCTATCTATAGACTTGATGGGTCTTTATACGGGAAATGCTCGTCGAAAGACTATAATAAGAAACTTACATGCCAGAACAGTCATGATGTTATCAAGCATTATGTGTGTGGCTAGAGTAAAATTGCTAGGGAAGTGGGGAAGAGTATAAAAATTGTCCACCTGGCCTGCTGTTGGTTGCTAGTTGTTGGGTTTTGTTTCCTTAACATTTGCCGCTGAGACTGATGGCTAAGAGCTTAAATCAGTAGACAGAACTTAGTTATAGTGAAACCAGTTTCTGATGCCCTTGATATTGTTCTATGGAAATTTGGCCACTAAGCAAACACCCTTCTGCCTTGTGTTTAGATATACTGCAGGGTATAGCTTTCCCGAAACGTTATCGTGTCTTTCCTCTATAAGAATGTTAGCTTCTGGAAGTCAAACAACTTACAATTACCATCGACCTTTCTCATATAAGTGTGATGTGATCGGTGGTGAGATAGCTCAAGCCGTATACAGCAAGAGAAAGAAAGAGCAGCAGAATACTTACCTAATCTTTCCCCCTGCCAGGTGAAATAAACGCACTTCTTGGTTGCATCAAATCCACAGCCCACGGTATAGCCCTCCCGATACTCTCGACTAAGTCCCCAATCGTTTTTAAGACTATTTGCCATGTCATCGTACGTACTGCCACCCAAAAACTCATAGCAGTATGTTAGTGCATGCGCGAGGGATCATTGCCCATTAGACATTTTTGCGCCATCAATGAGGCCAATACCCACGTCGCTGTAAGACATGGTTAGAGACCATGTATATAACTAAGAACGTCGAAAGGCAAAGAAAATTACTCACCGTTGCTCGTCAGGGCAACCTTTTTTTATAGTGATTTCAAAGTGGTAGTTCTCGTCCGTTGGAATAGGATGATCTGCCCGGGCCACTGCATATCTGTCTTTACCATCCGGATAAGCGTCGTTGAGCGTTGCTGATACGACCTAATAAGCGGCTGGAGTATCGAGGTTGCATTAGACTTACTCGTTGACATGATCTCTCTACGGTCCGCGTTATCGTCCTTCTGGTAAACGTTCGGATGTCGGTCGTTTTTGTGCCATCGTTGGGGCATTTTAGTGACCCCTTTACCTCTTTTGTCTACCCTGTTCATGCCGTTTTGTTGAAGCCGATCCAGAATCTTCTTCTTCATTTTCAATTGATTGTAGACTGTGACGTATTTCAAAGGAGTCCAGCCATCTTCATCCTCCACGCTTCCAGTAACACCAGGCACGTTGATAAGCTGATCGAAGAACTCTTCTTTGCCAGCTGCAATAGCAGCATGTAGAGCTAGTTCACAAAGCTCAATGTATTGTGAGTGGTTCAAATTCTGACATGAAGCATTAATCACCTTAAACATGTCCTTCTGGCCAGTTTGGCAGGCCCGATACAAGGCGCTGTGTCTGCGAACGCTGCCTTGAACAGAATCCAATTTGGTGTGGCGACAGAGTATTTGTGCCATTTCCCAGTCCTGTGCATCAATTACGTGATCCAATGCTGTCTTGCCTTCATGGTCTTTGATGTTGGGGTCAGCGTGTGCTTGGATCAGTTTTTCAACGAACCCTTGGTATCTTATCGCTGCGTAGCTCAACGGCGTTCGACCAGATGGACCAGGAATGTTGACGTCGATTCCGGGTTGGGCAAGAATGAAGTCGAATATTTCTTCGCTGTTAGACATGACAGCAAGGTGTAATGGAGTTCCGAGGTCGTCGTCATACAAATTCGGCTGAGGGTAACGTTCAAAGACTACCTTAGCAATTAGAAGCTCCTCAGACGCCAGAGCCATATGCAACGCTTGTGCAGGACCCGGATCGAAAGTCAATAGCTTCTTGACCGAAGATTACTGAGAACAGGCAGTCGCGAGGATCAAGGGGGTCCAGCCAATAACGTAGGGCTCCCCTAAGTCGGGATACATTAAGGAATTGAGAGAAGCCCCACGTGTTACCAACTCCTCGATGCAACTCACATGGCCTCCTGCTGAACAGATATGCAGCGCAGCTTCTCCTTCGTGATTCTCCTGGTTTGGATCGGCATTGGTATCCAGAAGTTTTCTTACTGCCAGAGCATGGCCATCCTGGGCGGCTCTAGAAAGAGGTGTAAAGCCGCGTTTAGACACTAGGCTCGGGTCGGCGTTAAATTCTAGAAGCTGACCTATCGCCTGAACATGTCCTCTTCCAGCAGCTTTCAATAGAGGCGTATTGCCGTGTTTATCACATGGCACGTTAGGGTCGGCTCCATGTTCGAGTAATAGGTTAAAGAGGTTGTCACTACCCTCTTTCTCTGGATCAAGAAACGGCGCTATGATAAGAGCGGTTCTCCCACATTCGTTCTCTTTGTTATCTCTAGGCAATCTAGCGTTCAGATCCACCTTATCCTTCGCCTTCTCGAGCAATTCGTGTATGACAGGTACTGCCTTTTCGCCATCTAGGCATGCTCGCAAGAAAGGAGTGACGCCTGCTTTGTCCGGCTTATTAACAATGATATCTGAACTAGAGTCCAGCAAAGTTCTCATGATATCTGGGTTATTTAATCTCATTGCTTTTATAAAGGGAAGTACGCCATCTCCATTCTTTAAATTTAGGTCCGCTCCAGCATTAAGAAGAGTCTTTATTACATCTACATAAGCGCTTTTAATAGCAATATACAATATAGTAGCCTTTAAAATACCTAGCCTATAGGTATCTATAAGTACCTATCTTATAAAGGTAAGTACTTAAAAATATCTATTTTAAATACCTACCTATAGGCAAGTACTTAAATAATATAATTATATAGATATAAGTATTTATAAGTAAGATTTAATAATAAATTAATACTTAAATAAAAATTTATAATACTTATAATATAAGTAATTAAAGTTATTTATAATAATTAAATATAATAATTACTTTAAATTAATAATAAGTAAATATTTTATAAATTTTTAACTTTTTATATTTTAATAAATTACTTAAAGGAAAATATAAAATAATAATAGTTTAGTTATTACTTTACTTTTAAGGCTACTTTTTAAGCTACTTCTTAGGCTTTTTTTTAAGCTATTTCTTAAGCTCCTTTTTAAGCTACTTTTTAGGCTTTTTCTTAGGCTTTTTTTTAGGCTTTTTTTTAGGCTATTTCTTAAGCTCTTTTTTAGGTTACTTTTTAAGCTACTTTTTAGGCTACTCTTTAAGCTACTTTTTAAGCTACTTTTAAAGCTACTCTTTAAGTTACTTTTTATTTAAACTCTTATCTTTAGGCACTAAAATAGGGTTATCTTAGCCTTTAACCTTTTCTTAAGGCTTTAAGTTTTATATATTCTTATTATTATTAAAAGTATTTTAAAAACTAATTACTAGGTTTTCTAAACTACCTTATTAATTAAACTTTTATTTTTACTATTTGTAAAGTTTAGTATTCTTTATAGTATATACTTAATTTAATATATATTTTTCTCTTTTTTTAGCTTAAACTTTTTTTATGTTTACTTAATTTTTTATATACTATTTAATTTATATATTTTAATTAAAAAATAAAAGTAATATAATACTTTTTAATTTAATTTAAGGCTAAAGGTAATTATTTATAAGGTTTATTATAATATATTAAATATAATAATATATCTTTATATTCTTTTTTTAAATAGTCTTATAGCTAGTATAAATAAAAAGAAAATTAGTACTTAAATTTAAAATTAATTATTATAATTAATTATTATATTAAATTACTATAATTAATATTATCTTTAAAAACTTATTATAAAAAAGCTTTAATTATTTTTTTTAAAGTACTAATATAATTAAGTATAATATAATTAATTAATTTAAAATAATTTTTAATTATATTATAAAGGAGTTTATAAATAAAATAAATAAATAAAGTATATTAAAAAGTAAGCTAATTACTTATAATAACTGCCTTTTTATAATTTTTTATTTAGTAATTTATAATAATATTAAATAAAAAAATAATAATATAAATAAAATACTTACTATAAGTAGTAATAAGACCTTTTAAGTATAATTTTATTTTTATTTTTTAAGTATTATATATATTTTTACTAGTAATAAACTTTTAAGGTTATTTACTAGTAATAAACTTTTAAAGTTCTTTACTAGTAATAATCTTTTAAGGCCTTTTATTACTAGTAGTTTTTTAAGCTTATTACTAAGTAAAGCTTTTATTACTAATTATATTAAGTAATTAGGAAATTAAAAGTAATTATCTTAATAAATTACTATAAAAAAAAAGGCTAGGAAAAATAAAAATAAAAACTTTAAAAAAAAATAAAAAGAATTAAAAATTATAAAATTTAAAAGGTTAAGTAGTATTAAAACTTTTAATATAGGCTTAGTAAAAGTAATTATTTTAATTAATTATTATAAAGAAATTAATAAAAAAGGTTAAAATAAAAAGAAATATTAAAATTTACTAAAAACTTATAAATTTTAAAATTTAAAGGGTTTTAAAAAGTTAAAGCTTAGTTAAAGTTAAGATTTAGTTTTTTAAGTAATAGGCCTTAATACTATAATTTATTATAAAATTTAAATTAATTAAATTAAAGTATTTTATTAATTATTACCTATTTTAGCCTAATACTTTAAGTTTAGAATTTAATTTTTTATTTTTACTATAGTACTAAAAATCTTAATTTTTTCTTAAATTTATTTCTTTTAAACCTTTAATTTTTTAACTTTTAAAATATAATTACCTTAAGCTATATAGTTATTAATATCTATACCTTAGCCTTTATTATCTTTTTATATTATAAAAAAAGCTACTATTTTTTATTTTTTTATATAGTAAAAAAAATAACTAGTAAAGGCTATAGTAAAGAGCTTATTTATAATTATAGTAATTATTTAAGCTAATTAAACTAAAGTATTTACCTAGTAAGCTATTATATAAGTAAAAACCTAAGAAAGATTTATTAATAAATCTTTATATAAAAAAACCCTATATTAAAATAAATATACTTACTTTAAAATAGTTTAAATATAAAAATATAAAAAAAAACTTTAATTAGTAGTAAAGTTACCTAAAGACTTAACTTTACTAATATATAGACTATTTTACTATAAATAAAGTAATTAAAAAGGTACTTAAAAAGATTACTTTTAATAACTATAATATAAACTAATAAGTATATTTTACTTAGTTATTAATATTTAAATACTAATTTAAAGTAATATTAAAAAGGGTAAATATTATAATTTTTTTAAAAAAAAAGTATTTATAGTACTAATTACTAAGGCTAGTAAAATTTTATAAGATAATAATAATTCTCTTTAGGAAAATATTATTAATTTTATTAAGGAAAAAGATTATTAACTTACCTTTATTAATAAAAAGCTTAACTAAGATAAAGATTAAGCTATAATTTAACTAAAAACTAATAAATAAATTAAGTAAAAAAAGATTATAATATAAAAATATAATATTTTTTAAATTTTATTTAAGCTAATCTTTTAAGTTAATCTTAAGATTTATATAGCTTATATTAAATAGCTAATAATTACTATATTATATTCCTTATAAGTTAAATATAATAAAATAATAAACTACCTTTTAAATATTTAATATAAGCTAAAGGCTATCTAAACTAAGTTAAATTTCTTTAAGTAAGTATTTATAGTAATTATATATAGTAATTATTTACTTATAATTAGCTATAAAGAATCTATACTTTTACTTTATAAATTAAATATCTTTTCTTAACTTAAGTTATATATTTAGTATATTATAAAGCTAAAAAACCTAAAAGCACTTAAGCTTTTTAATTTATTTTTTTAAATTATTTAAAGATAACTAAGCCTTAATTTAAAAGCCTTTTAATTTAAAGGTATATTATAATATCCTTTCTTTTAAATTCCTTTTAGCTAAAAAGTAATAATAAGATAATATTATTATAATATTTTATAATATATTAATCTTTTATAGTAACCTTAATAGATTTTAAATACTTTATTATTAAGGATAATAGCTTTAATAAAAAGCTTATTAATATTTTTATTAAATTAGTAAACCCTTTATACTTAAAAAGATTTAATAAATTTATTATTAGTAAAGGTATATATTTACTATATAGAATTACCTTTTTAAGCTTTTATTTTTTTAAAATAATAAAACTATATAGTAAGTAGGCCTAAGTAAGGAAGTATTATAGTATTTTAAAAGTACTAATTATTTTATATTTTAACTTTTTATTAAAACTAGTAAGCTATTAAAGTTTATTAAAACTAAACCTTAGATTATATTATAACGATTAAGATAAGTAGCCTAGAGTAAGAGGTCTAGTCTTATAAGTAGGGTTAAAAGGATATTTATATTTATAAATATAAAGCAATAGAATCCCCTTAGGACCTTAGCTTCTTTATACTTTTTTAAATTAAATTTTATACCTTTTATCCTTATATTTAATACCTTTAAACTAATTACTTAATTTTCTATTTAATAATAAAGACCTTATTTTAATTCAATCTTTATAGCTATTTATACTTAGCTTATAATTAAAACTATTAGAAATTATTATTTTTTATAGTCTTTTTCCTTATTATTACTCTTTACCTTTAAATTAGTTTTTAAAACCTAAATAATTTATTTTATTAATAGTTACTAGCTAAAAGGACTTTAAAACTAACTAATTACTTAAATTAAAAAGCTTTTTTATATTACCTAAAAGCTATAAATACTATTAAAAAAAAAGATATTAAAATAAGAAAATAAAAGGCAGAAGGCTATAATAATAATAATAATAATAATTTACTTATAAAAATAGTAAATAGTAATAAACTCCTTAGTTACTAAGCTAGGAATAATAAGACTAAATACCTTTTAAGTATAGAAAGTAATACTATAGTTACTAAGCTAAGATTACTTTATACTTACTTTTTATATTAAAAAAGTATTACCTTTTAGTAACTATAATTTAAGTAACCTTTATTTTAATAACTTAATATAAGTAGTTTTAACTTAGTAATATTATAATAATACTATACTATACCTTTAAATTACTTATTTAGTTAGGGATAAGACTAATTAGGATTTTTATCTTAAGGCTAAGACTTAAAAAAAACTTTTCCTTAAAATAGCTAAGATAGCTAATATTAATAATACCCTGGAATTTTAATATAATATTCTTTAGAATTAATTAATTAAATAGGTCTTTAAAGTATTACTATAAGATATTTTTATATTAGTAATATTTTAAGCCTTTATAAAAAACCTAGTAATTATAATAATAGCTAGTATAATAGTCTTATAAAAAATAGATATAAAGAATACCTTTAAAAGATTATATAAAGTATAGAAAAATAAAATAACTATATTAAAATAAAGTAAATTAACTAATTACTTAATATTTACTATAATAAACTTTACTAATACCTTTTTTTAATTTAATAAAATAAATACTTTTTTTATAAAGGTAAGATCTTAACTAGTTATAATAGCTCTTACTATAACTATTACCTAGCTTTAAGCTATTATTATAGCTATTAAAAACTATTATAAACTATATACTATAGTTAGTAATATTACCTTATATATTAAGAAGTTTAATAGTAAGAATATTACTAATTACTTTTATTACTTTAAATACTATATAAATAACTTTAATATACCTAAAGAAAAATATATAATAACCTTAAAGGCTTTTATAGTCCTTTTTCTTATTAATAATATATACTAAGCCTATAAAGGCTATAGTTAGGAAAAGGTAAAGAGAAACCTTAAGGAGATATTTATAGCTAAGAATAATACTGCCTTTAATAGCCTTAAGGCTAAGCTTAAAAAGCTAAACCTAAAGTAGCTTTTAAATAACTACTTTTAAATAATTAAATAGTTAATATATTACTAGTTTAAGTTTAAAAAGCTAGAACCTAACTATAAGGATATAATAAACTAGTTTAAGAATATACTAAATATTATATATTAAGAAGTCTTTAATAAGGTTTTACTTTAATTTAAAAAAAGCTAGGATAAAATAAAAGCTATACCTTATAGTAATCTTACTTATATAATTAAATAGATAGCTAATAATAAGATCTTTAAGGCTAAGAATTACTATTATCTTAAGGATATTAAAGATATTTTAGTATTTTTATAAGCTATTAAAGTTAAGTTTATAAAAATAATTTCTAAGCCTATTCTTAAGAAAAAATAAAAAATAGTTATAGAAATTACTATAAATAACCTTACTAGCCTTATAAAGAAAATATATATTAATACTATAAATAAACTTAAAGGCTTTTTTTAAAATATAATATAAAATATAATTATTAAGTAAGTAAATAAAAAGGCTATAAACTAAATAATAGCCTAGCTATAGTATACTATAATCTAAACTTACTTTATAGCTATTAAATAAAACAATTTATTAAAAAAAAACTATAATATAAAAGTTAATATAAACTATACTAATTAAAGGTAATAATACTTATATTAGTATTATATTAAAAAAGAATACTTCCTTAAGACTTATTATAATTTAAAGTATAATAATAAAAATAGCTTAGTAAATTATAATATTATAAGCAGTATAGCCTAGATAGGATACTATAAAATACCTATTTTACTTTATTTAATATATAAAATAAAAGGTAATTTTAATATTAAGAAGCTAGTTTATATTTAAGTCTTTTAGTTCTTTAAATTCTATTTTATTATAAATACTAAAAAGATAATAACTTATAATAATACTAAGATTAGCTAGAATATATAAAATAAGGTTATAAGTATTATTTAAAAATACTTAAATAAGTAGCTAAACCTTAAGCTATATATCTCTTTATATACTTACTTTAAGGATAATACTTATTTACCTATAGATATTACTAATAAATTATATAATTAAACCTAGCCTAAAGCCTTAAAGTTAATTTAAATAAATTTTATTATATTTAATAATAGTTTAAATATAAACCTAAAAAATTAAATACTTTTATTACTTATTAAAGTATAAGTTTTTAGTATTAGTATTAATATAAATATAAAAAAGTATATATATATTAAAAATAAAAATAAAGTTAAAGCTATTAAAGTCTTAAAATAAAAAACTTTATTAAAAGACTTAAAAAGTTTTAGTTCTTTAAGGTAAGGAAAGGAGTTTAAAGGATTAAATAAACTTAAAGCTTACTAAAACTAAGTTTATTATAAGGTTAAATTAGACTTTTATACTAAAAAAATTAAAATTACTATTTAAAATATAATAATACTTAATCCTTAACTTAGTAAAAAAATTATAAAGAAACTTAAAAATATAGCTAATAGTATTACTAAAATCTTATACTAAATAGTAAAAAATATAAAGGTAAGCTAAGATAATATAACTTTTATAAATATAATTTAGTTTACTAAGTAGGATTATAATAATAGCTACTAAAAATAAATAAATATAATAGTTAAGATTTATATTATTTATTTTAAGACTAGTAGTAAAAAATAAACTAATTAATTAAATAAGCTTTTATAGAATTATAAAGAACTTAACTTAAAAAGAAAAAAGTATATAATTATTAAGAATAAAAGTATTTCTTATAAAACTTAAAAAGTTATTTAAACTATAAGCTAATATATTATACCTTAGCTATTTAACTTATAAAAGGCATTTAAAGCCTTTTATTAAGATAAAATAGTTTTTTATAATAAAAACCTAAGGGATATAATAATTAATAATCTTAATATAAACCTTTATAACTAAAGTAAGGATAAAGCTTTAGTATAAAGGTAAAAGCTACTAAAAATTATAATTAAACTTAAGAACTTTAATAAAAAGGTTATAAAAGCTATAGTAAATACTAGGTTTAAAGGAAATATTATTTTAAAGAAAATTATAAAAAACTATAAGCTTAAGATTATTAAGGCTAAGGCTATAATAATATTTTATATAAGAAATAAACTTAAAATAGTAAGATAAGCTAAAGCTAAGGTATATTTAATAAATACTTAAGTCTTATAGTATTTTTTTATTACTTTATAAAAAGTTATAGTTTTTTTTATTTTTAAAATACTTTTTATAAAATTAATTTACTTAATATTTAATTATTTACTAAAAGATAAATTAATATTACTAATTTACTATCTAGGTAATATAAAGTTTATTACCCTAGCTATAAGATTAGTTAAATAAAAGCTAGTATAAACTAAAACTAAAGGATTAGTTAATTTAAAATAAATATTAATTCTTATACTAAGCTAAAAGTTAAGAATATAATAGGCTTAAAAGAAAATAATATTTTATTTTTAATTAAAGTAATAAGCTAAGAATCTAAAGATAAGGTTATTAAGCTAATTACTAAGAAAAGTATAAAGTAATATAAAAAGGTCCTTAGGGCTATATCTTAAGAGATTAGATAGTATATAAATATAGCTAGTTAAATAAAAAAAATATTAAGAAAGAGTATAAGTATAGAAATAATAAATATTAAGGTTAATATAATATATAAGTATAAAGAAGTTAAAATTTACTTTATAAATAATATACCTTTAAATAAATTAGTTTTAAATAGAAATTCCTTTTAAAAGAAAAAGAAATAAGCTAAAATTAAAAATATACTAAATACTATAGCTAAGTATTTTAACTAAATTACTTTTAAGTTCTTTAAAATTAAGTAAGGTAATAAGCTAAAAAAAGAAAAGCTATTAATATTAAAAGATTAAGTAAGTAATATATTAATAAAAGCTAAGCTAAATATATTCTTTAAGGTAATATATAATTAAAAAGTAATATTAATATAGGACTTTATAAAGTATAAATAGCTAGACCTAATTATAGCTTTTTTATAGGTTTTAAAAGTTATATTTTATAAAGTATAGTAAGCTAAAGATATTTTTATCCTAAAGAGGTATAAAGTAGTAGTTATTTAGTTATTAAAAGAGTAGCTTACTTAAAAGGTACTAAAGGAATTATATAGTACTTATTAAAATCCTTAGTTTTTAATTATAAAAAAGGATAGAAACTTCTATTTAATTAATTTTATAGCTTTAATAAATAAGGTAATTATAAAAAATAGCTTATTTTTACTATATATAAATAAGTTTTTAGTAGATTTTACTATATATAAAGTTATATTATTATTAAACTTTTTTTTAAAATATAATTAATTCTTTTTTAATAAAAAGAGTTAAGATATAACTATATTTAATATATTAATAAGACTATTAAAAATATATAGTTTACCTTAAGGTATAATAAACTTAGTAATATAGTTTATAAGAAATATTATTTATATCTTTAAAGATCTTATCTTTAAAGTCTATAAAGCTTTTTTTAATAATATTTATATTAAAAAACTAACTATTACTTATAATAAGGAAAAAGTAGCCCTAGGGATTAGAAAGTATATACTTAAATACTTTATTAATATTAATAAAGTTTTTCTTAATATTAAATTATTAGGCTATATTATAGTAAAAAGGAAAAGCTAGTTTTATTAAAAAATAATAATTATAGTAAAATATCTTTATAAAATATATAAAAAAGCTTTTAATAATATTAAGGTAATTAAAATTATAAAATAAAAAAAGTATATTAATATAAAGAAAATATAGTTATTTTTTAAAATTACTAAGTACTATAAGTAATAAATTTATTACTTTACTTAAATTATTAAGCCTTTTATAAAGCTACTTTAAAAGGATATTAAGTTTTATTAAAACTAACTAAAATAAAAGATAATAAATACTTTAAAAGCTAGGATTATATAGCTATCTCTTTTAATTACTCTTAATTATATTAAAAAGGTAAGAAAGGTTATTTTAATAATTAATATAAGCTTAACTAGCTAGGAAGTAGTATTAATATAAGTTATTAAAAGGAAATATTATTTAGTATAGTTTAAATTAGGTCTTTAGAATAAGGTAAAGTTAATATATAATATAATAAAAAGGAAGTATTAAGTAGCTTTATATATATTTAAAAGGCTTAGGGAAATAATATATAGTATTAAGTTTACCTTAAAGATTAATATATAGGTTTTAGTATATTAGCTAAATAGTAAGATAAATAATATACCTAGGTAACTAATCCTTTAATAAATTAGCTATTTACTACTTTTTAACTTTAAGGTTAAATATATATTAAGTCTAAAAAATAGAGTTACTAATAAACTATTATATAAGCTAGTAAGACTATTTAATTAATTAAATATAAAGGTTAAGGAGGAT
Organism: Fusarium fracticaudum; assembly: GCA_003353625.1. Taxonomy (NCBI): domain Eukaryota; kingdom Fungi; phylum Ascomycota; class Sordariomycetes; order Hypocreales; family Nectriaceae; genus Fusarium; species Fusarium fracticaudum. The sequence continues at coordinate 12,114 of PDNT01000015.1, read as the reverse complement.
ATAAAGGATTTTATTAACCTTTACTTTAATATAATTAAAGTTAATAGTTTTCCTAAAGTCCTAAATAGGAACTATATACTTAAGTTAAAATACTTAGCCTAATACTTATTAATATTATAAAGGCTATTAAGAATAATAAATTCCTAATATTATATTCTTTAAAAATAAAGTAAGGTATTCTTTATATAAGGCTACTAACTCTAAAAGTACTTATAATAGTAATAAAAGTAGCTAATATTAGTTAAAAAAAACCTAGTAATTTAAAAGTAAGTAATTAGGTAATATTATAAGGCTAGTAGCTATAAAGGGTATAATATTATAGTAAACCTTATTAAAAAAAGGTATTACTAAAAGAACCTTTAAAAAGATATAGTAGTTATAATTAAATTCTATAAGACTTATTAAAAATACTACTTATAATACCTTAAAAAGAAAGTTTAATATATAGTACTAGGTAATTCCTTTATTAAGGTTTATTTTAATACTTAGTATATACTAAATAACTAGGGATATAAGTATTTACTTAAGGTATATTATAATTTAACTAGTTAAATAGAGATTAAGCTATTAAAAGCATTATTAATAAAGGTAATAGTATATTTTATTAAAGGCCTTATTTTATATTATAAGATAATTATAATTATAGTAATAAATAAGGGACCTAAGATAAAGAAAAAGCTACTAAAAGCTTTTTAGTAATATAGTATAAGGACTATTAAGACCTTACTATATAACCTTAAGGTAAATAGCCTAAATAAATATAAGTATTATATTCTTAGGAAAGTCTTAAAGAAGCTAAAGTATAAAAAGAAGTATACTTAAGTAAATAACCTTAAATATACCTTATTTACTAAATAGATAGTACTAAAAAAGTTTTATAAATTCTTTTCTTTTTATTTAATATATAGCTAAAAGCTTATATATTTATTAAAAGTTAAGTACTTTATATAGTAATTAATTAATTAAAATAAGGTTTATATACTAAAGAAAAAACTTAAAATATAAATTTATATTTTTAAAATAAAAAAAGTAAATATAAAAAAAGTAAAGGTAAAGGTTACTAAATACTAGAAATAAGTAATAGCTTAATATAATAAAAAGCTTAAGTATAAAATATAGTAATAGCCTTTAAAAGTTAAGGATCTTATTTTTAAATATAATATTTTAAAAGTAAATAATATATTAATTAGGTATAAAATAACTAAAAAATAAAATAGCCCTTTTTATATTATTAAGTATTACCTTAAAGCTAACTTTTATTTACTTTAAAAGCTAGGTATAGTAAGGCCTTTAAATAAGTTAGTTTATAAAAACTAGCTTTAAAAGTTTATTAAAAATAAAAATAAATAGTAAATCTATAAAAAGGACTTAAAGCTAAATAAGAAAAAGGAAAGTACTATATCTTTATATAGCCTTATTTTTAGTATTAAAAATATTAAACTATTTAATTAATTAAAACTAAAAGTAATTTAATTAATACTATAAGCTAAAGTAATCTTTAACTTTAAAAATAAAATTAGTAATAGTAAGGATAAAAAGAAAAGCTTAGGTATATTAAACCTTATACTAAATCTAAGTTATAGTTTAAAGATATACTTTAAGGTATAATTAAAAGGGCTTTTAAAAAGTAAAAAGAATACTTATAAATTAATTAATTAATCTTAAATTAATTAATAAAAATCTTAAAAGCCTTAGCTTTAAGGTAATTAAAATATAAATTTTAAGGTTATTAAGACTAAAAGTATTTTATAGTATTTTACTTTAAGTAAAGAAAAAGAAAGTAAGTAATAATATAAAAAAAGGAAACTTATAATATTATAATATAAAGAAAAAAGGCTTAAAAAAAAATACTATTAAAGAAAAAAGCCTATAATCTTTAAAAGAATTACTTTATATAAAAAAAAAATAAAAAAAATAGTATAAAAAACCTAAGTTAAAGGAAAAATATAAACTAAAAAAAGACTAAAAAAGAAATACTTAAAAAGTATAAATATAAAATACTAAATAAAGCTTTAAAAGTAAGGAATTACTTAAAATAAAAGAAAAATAGCTTTAAAAAACTAATATTTTACTAAAATAAAAAAAGTAAAGTTTAGATAAAAAAAAATAAGTTAGCTTAAATATACCTTAAAAACTTTAAATTTAAACTAAATACTGCCTAAATACCTAAATAATATATTAAATATATTAAAAATATACTTTTAATATTTTAAATAAGTATTAAATATATTTTAGATTTTTTAAATATAGTACTAAAATTATAGATTTTTAAGATATAAACCTTAAAGAGTTTAAATAAAGTAAGATTTATTATAAAAAGAATATAATCTTAAGAGCTAAGGTACTAACTAATTACCTAGTTTTATAAATTTTATATTAAAAACCTAGTCTTTATTACTTAAAGATATTTTATTTTTTACTTACTAGCTAGTTAATTATAAATTTAATACTTCTAACTATTACTATACTATTTAGTTTATTATTTTATAGTATTATAAGCTATTAGTTAGTAATTCTTAGAAAAAACTAAAAGTTTAATTAATCTATAAAGACTTAATAAAACTTTCTAGCCTATAAAAAAAAGCCTACTTTAGTAATACTATCTTTTCCTAGTAATAAAGCCTTAAAAAAGCTAAATAAGAAATTATTAGCCTAGTAAATAGAAAAAGAATACTAATTATAATTAGCTTTTATATTTTAAATATAGTTAAAATATTAGCTACTTTAAAAACCTTTAATTAAAATATAGTAATAAAAAGGCTAGAAAAAATATTTATTATTTTAGCTAGTAGTAAAAAGGTAAAAATTAATATAGTTTTAGTATATTTTAAGATTATAAAGGCTAAAAGAACTAATTAAAAAGGCTTTAAGGTAAGGTTTACTTTTAATAAGCTTAGAAAAAAACTAGCCTTAATAGTAAGTAAACTTAGCTAGGATATATATAAATTAAAGTAATTAATAAGTATACTTAATAAGCTATTTAATAAAAGTAGTATTACTTTAGCTAGTATATTTAAGTATATTTTCCTAGAAAGTAAAAGCTAACTTAATAGTTAATATTAAGGAATTAAAAAAAGGAAAATATAAAAGCTTAATATATAAGGGATATTATATATAGTTAAAAGCTATATTAATATAAATCTAAATATTAAAAAACTTAAAGACCTAAAGGATTAGTTAGTATAAGAAATAATATAAAAAATAATAATATATATAAATATAAAAGAAATAGACTTTTTAAAGCCTTTTATACTAATCTAAATATTACTATATAACTACTAGTAATAATTAACTTTATAAAAAAACTTAAACTTATAAATATAGTAATTAGTAATTATAATAAGATTTAAAAAAGCCTTTTTTTTTTTTTTTAGAAAGTTAAGGCTATTAAAAGCTTTAGTAAATATAATAGTAAGTATTAGTATTAAGAAGTTAAAAGTAAAAAAAAAGATTAGTTAAATAAAAAAAGTTAAGGTAAAGGTTAAAGGAATTAAAAAAAAGGAAACTAAATAAAAAGTAATAAAAAAAGGAAAGATCTTAAGTTTAAGATAAAAGCTTTAGATATAAGTTATAATAAATTACTAATATAGCTATATAAAGGGTTTCTTTAGGTATAAAAAGCTTTTTTTTCTTTTTTTTAATTTCTTTTTCCTTTTTTTATTTAATATATTATATATTTCTTACTTTATTAACTAACTTACTTTTCTATTTATATACTTTAAAAATACTTAAAGCTATTCCTAACTTACCCTAACTTATACTTTTACTATTATAAATTCTATATTTATATATATATTTTCCTTATTATACTAAGGTTAAAAGTATTTAATTAATTAGTTTTTATACTTTTTAAATTTAATAAAAGCCTTATTCCCTTTATAACCTACCTTTTATTACTTATAATAATATTTAATAATAGCCTTTAAACTAATAAGTCCTTATATATATATACTAGGATCCCTAACTAAAAACCCTTACTTATACTTAAAAAAAATAATAAGTATTATTTTCTTTACTTTATTAGCTTAACTATATAATACCTAATTATTTATAAAAAATACTATATTAAAAATAGTAAAAAAGACTTTTATAGTATTAAAGAATATAATAATATTAATAACCTCTATCTTAATATAACCTTTATAATATAGCCTATTATAATTTACCTATAAAAAAACTAAAAAGACTTTAAATTATTTAATTTTTTAATATATAATATTATATACTTCTTTTAGTAATATAAGGTAATTATTAAAAAAGCACTAGTATTAAATAGCTTTAAAGTATAGCTAAAAAATAGTAAAACTAATATAACTTAAGCTAGTTACTATTCCTTACTAGTTTAATTACTTAAGTAAATAAAGTAAAACTAATATATTAGTAATAAGACCTTAATATAGCTTCTAATAATAACCTTATATAAAATAACTAATATTTATTATATTTATAAGCAGGCCTTTATTATTATAAGTAATAAAAGCTTTACTAACTTTTTATTATTAGCTAATACTAAATAATTAATTAGCTAGTACTATAAAAAAAAGCTTTTAAATAAAGTATTAAGAGTTAAGATAGACTTTAGCTTCTATACCTTTTTTACTAATTAAAAACTAGTAGTTATTAAAAGAAGGTTTATTAGCTTAATAATTTACTTTAATAATACTAAATACTAGGTCTTTATTTTATAAAACTAAGTAAAGGGTTAACTTTATATTTTTAATATTTATAAAAAAAGCTAATTTTTCTATATTAAAGCTATAATCTTAGCTTAAAAAGAATAGCTAGTACTATATAGTATTTTATATAACTTTAACTACTTTATACCCTTATTAATATATTAGCCTAATTTTAATAGCTATAAATTACTATTTATTTAATTACTTAATCTAGCTATATAATTTTATATTAGTTCTATATATATAATTATAAAAAGCTTTAAATTACCTTTTATATTAAATATTAATAGTAAAAAAAAGCCTTCTTAATATAATACTTACTTTTAATATAGTAATTAAGTACTAATCCCTTAGAAAGTTATAAAACCTAGCCTTATTAAATACTAAAAGAATTTAACTTATACTTTAACTAAAATAGCTATTATTAAAAAGCTTAAAGTAATATTTAGGAAATACCTTTACTAAAAAAGAAAGAAAAATAGTAAGCTAACTAAAGCTATATATTAAAAAAAAGTATATAAATAAGTTAAACTTTTAAAGTAAGTTTAAGGTATTCCTTATAACCTAGATAAGTTATAACTATTTAGTTACTTTAAGAAATATAACTATATTTATATTAAAAGGCTAGGCCTAAAGATAAAGTTAAATTAAAGTAAGTATAAGCTTTAATAAACTAAATTTAAGTCTTATAATAAAGTACTTACTTAAAAAAAAGAAAAGTTTTATAAGCTTATTTTTATAATAAGGCTAATCTAAGTAATAAGCCTTTAAGCTACTAGACTTATAAAACTTAAAGTAAATATTTATAGTATTATATTAAATTCTAATAGTTTTTTTTATTAGTTAAGGCCTTAGTAAGTAATTAATCTATTTAATTAGTTAAACTCCTTTTTATAAAGATTATTACTAATCCCTATATATAGCTAGAACTATAGCTTAGTATTACTAATATATTTAACTTCTTTACCTTTAAAGGCTTTAATTTACCTAGCTTATATAACTATTATAAAGCTAGCCTTAAAGTCCTTTATAGTACTAAACCTGCCTTATTAAGCTATAAAAAGACCTATTTAATATCCTTAAACTATTTTTTACCTAGATAATAAAATACCTATTTAATATTCTTAAACTTTAAAAAATATAATTACTAGCTAAAAGTCTATTAAAATTACCTTAATAAGGTAGTTAATACTTATAAGCCTTACTTTAATACTAAAACTAAAAGATTATATAGGTTATAAGTTACTTATAAATTTACTAAAATATTAAAACTTTAGTCCTTTTTCCTTTTTATTTTTATTACTAGGATATTAAAGCCTTAGTCCTTTTCTTTTTTTACTTTTATTACTTAGTATTAAGTATACCTTTAAGTTAGTTATATAGCTAAGTTTATAGTTTAAGGGCTAGAAACTAATAGCCTATTTAAGCTTAATATTAAACTAAACTACTATTATAGCTATAATTAATAAGCTTATATTTATTAAGAATACCTTATATATAGCTTACTATAAGATAATAAGTAAAAATAAGAAAGCTATTAAAAGGATAATTTAAAACCTAGGGGTTTACTTCTATAAAATAATTAAAAAACTAAAGACCTAGGCTTTACTTATTTAAAGAAAACCTAAATACCCTTATTTTTTAACTTTAAAGACTTAAGCTACCTTTATACCTATAGGGCTAATAAGCCTTAATTAGTAAGATAATATTTAAAATACTATAATTAATACTTTTTATCCTTAAGCTTAGCTAGGCTAATTATATAAAGAATAAATAGTAATAAGGAATTAGAATTAAAAAAAAGAAATTAATTAGTTTATTAAAATATTAATTAATTAATTAGTTAGTTATAAAGGAAATATTAAAGAAAAAGGCTTATTATATATATATAATTACTTTTAGTAAATTACTTACTTAATATAGTTTTTTAGGTATAAGGGTATATATTAAAACTATATAAGGATTTATATAATAGTTAAGATAAGTAGCTTAAAGTAAGAGGTCTAGCTTTATAAGTAGGGTTAAAAGAATATTTATATTAATAAATATAAAGGGATAAAATCCTCTTAGGACCTTAGCTTCTTTATACTTTTTTAAACTAAATTTTATACCTTTTATCCTTATATCTAATACCTTTAAACTAATTACTTAATTTCCTATTTAATAATAAAGACCTTATTTTAATTAGACCTTTATAGCTATTTATACTTAGCTTATAATTAAAACTATTAAAAATTATTATCTTTTATAGTCTTTTTCCTTATTATTACTCTTTACCTTTAAAATATTAATACCTTTAAAACTTTTTAAATAAAAAATCTAATTAATAAATATATAGCTAATATTAGTATAAGTAACTAAGTATAAGGAATTATTATTTACTTAAGTTAAAGTATAGTAAGGAGTTAATTAAGTTAATTATTTATAGTAATTAATAAATTTATATATTATTTATTATTTTAAAAATCTATTTTAAAATTTTATATTTTTATAAATTATTTTTACTAACCTTATATTAATATAATATAAAGTAATGTATTTTATATAAATTATATATAGGTTTAAGCCTAATTATATTTAATTAAATATTTTTAAAATATTTATATTAAACTTACTTTTAAATAGTATAATAATAAAGCTTTTACTTATTTCTTATAGTACTTTAATTACTAATAATTAAAAATATAAATTAAACTTTATATTTAAATTAATTTTTTAAATAATTTATTAAAATAGTAATTATAATATTAAAAGTTTAGTTATATATTAAAGTTAATAGATATTTTAAAGAATTTTTACTTATTAAATTAATATAAAAAATAAAAAGTACTTAAAACTTAACTTACTATTTTATTTTAATTATTACTATATTTAACCTTAAGGCTTTTATTTATTTCTTATTATATATTTTCTTTTTCCCCTGTTTATACTAATAGTATACTAATATTCTAGGTATAATAATTACATGCCCTGTTACGTAGTTAATTAGCCTTTTTTGCTAATTACACTAACGTTATAACTTTAGGTCTTTGACTTTAGGCTCCTGAACCTATATAAAACTTAATACATTTTCCCCCCGGCTGCAGGGGTTAACGTAAGATCTTTTAAAGTAGGTTACAGGAGGAAGATTTAGGCTAGCTAAAGAGCAAGTAAGGCTTCTAAGCTAGCCTATCTATAGTAAGGTTTAGGCTATAAATAAGGCTACTAACTTAATAATATTAACTTAATAAAGCTTTACCTTCTAAAAGGTAATTAATATTTAAATTATACTAAACTTTAAAGATACTTAAATATATCTTTTAAGGCTAACTTATAAACTTAAAAAAAAAAATATATATATATATATTTTTTTTTTAATCTTTTTAGTTTATTTTTAATATTACTTAATAGCTTTATATTTAATTAATATAATTCTTTACTATATTATAAAGTAAATCTTAAAGTATATAAGCTTAATTATTAAATTAATTAAAGTTATATTATCTATAAAATTATTAATAAATAAATAAACTTAATAAAATATTAATATACTATATACCTTAAAAGTTATTTTACTTTTAAGATTATTAAGTACTATTTTAAAAGTAATATATTAATATTATTTTTAAATTTTTAAAATATTATAAAAAAAAAGAAAAAATTAAAGTAAAAACACCTATTTTATAAATAGCTAAATTTTTATTAAGTTTAAGTAATACTAGTTTATTTAGCTAACTTAATATAATTTAGTATTTATATAATAAAATATATTAAAGTCTTTAGTATTAAATTAATAAATAACTTTAACTTTATATAGCTTTAATATATTATAGCTAAGATTAATTTAATATAATTATAAATTTTTTTATTTAATATTATTAAGTAAAGTAATAATTTTTTATAGTAATTCTTTTATAAATTTTCTTTTTATTTTTTAATTAATTTTAAAATATTCTTTATTACTATAATATTTTTATAAAGCTTACTTAGTTTTAAGCTAACTATATTTAATAAGCCTTTTTATATTATTTTTAACTTTTTTATAGTTAATACTTTTATTTTATAGTAAAGAATAATATAATAGTAAGTACTTTATATTAATTTTACTTTTAATACTTTCTATTTACTTTAATTATTAAAGTTTAAGGCTTTAAAAATCTTTTAAGGAAAAAGAAATTCTTTAAGCTAGTTTGAATTTAATTAAAGTTTATAAAAATTAAATAAAAAACCTAAAATTATATACTACTTTTACTATATTATCTTAATATATTTTAATATATTTAAAATTAATATATTAAGTATATATAAGTATTTAAACTTTATTATTTATAAGAAAAAAGCTTTTAAAATAAGGTTATTTTAAGAGATTAATATAATATATTTTAATTTTAATATAAATATATTTATAGTAATTAAATATAGTAATTTATATTTACTTTTATTAAATTAATATTACTAAATAGTAATTTAAATCTATTTACTACCTTACTTATTTTATTACTAATAGCTATTTATTTATAAATATTATAGTAAATCTAGTATTTTAGTAACTTATAGGCTTTATCTTACTATACCTTTAACTCCTTAGTAGCCTAACTTTTACTAAATAAATTTAAAATAAGTCTTTATTTTTATAAAATATAATACTTTAAACTTTTTCCTTAAAAGCTAAAGTCTTTTTTATATTAAATATATAGTTAATACTTTATAATAAGTTTATTATTTTTAATATCTTTATATATTTTCTAAATACTTAATAGTAACTTAAAAAGGTTATACTTAAATTTATTAAGATATTTAAAAACTAAAGTAAGGCTATACTAAACTTTTATATAATATATAGTCTATAAAATTATTATTTTTTAAATTACTTTTAAGTAATTATAGTAAATAATAGCCCCTATTTATACTAATAGTATATTAATATTTTAGGTATAATAGTTATATGTCCTGTTATGTAGTTAATTAGCCTTTTTTACTAATTATACTAATAGTCTTTAACTTGAGGCTTTTAAACCTATATAAAACTTAATATATTTTCCCTCTAAACTTTATAATTATCTCTCTTTTATTATAGATTTTATATTATATATTATTAATTTCCTTTAATATAAAGTATACTACTATTAACTATACCTTAATCTTATATAGCTAATTATTATATATATTTTTATAAAGGGCCTTAAGAAATACCTTTTACCTTTATTATAGCTACTTTCTTTTAAAAGCCTATCTAAGAATTTAAAGGCTTTATATCTTTTAATTAAGGAAGTTTTTACTAATCTAAGGGTTATTAAGATATTACTATATAAGCTAGAGAACCTTATAGCTAAAAAAGGTAAGCTTAATATAGCTATTATTATTTTCTTTTCCCTAGGTTAGCTTAATCTTATTAGCTAAATTATAAAGCTTATTATAATTACCTTAGCTAGCCCTTTAAAGACCTTGCTTAATTATAAGGATTATATTAAGGTTTTTTATTAAATAAGGCTTACTAGGGCAAGGTCTTTATAAGCTTTTTCTAATAATAAGTATTATAATAGTATAGCTATAATATTATTAGTAATTATAATTAGAAGGGAAGTTAGGTTAGATAACTTACTATTAAAGTATATTAAATAATTAAAGTATATCTTTTAAAGTAAGTTATAAAAGGAAGATTTAAGCTAGCTAAAAAGTAAGTAAGGCTCCTAAGCTAGCCTATTTATAGTAAGGTTTAGGCTATAAATAAGGCTATTAACTTAATAATATTAACTTAATAAAGCTTTACTTTTTAAGGAGTAATTAATATTTAAACTATACTAGACTTTAAAGATACTTAAATATACCTTTTAAGGCTAACTTATAAACTTAAAAAAAAAAAAAAATATTATTAGTAGTTATAATTAAAAAGGAAGTTAGGTTAAATAACTTACTATTAAAGTATATTAAATAATTAAAGTATAGTATATTATAGGGGTTAATATAATATCTTTTAAAGTAAATTATAAAAGGAAGATTTAAGCTAGCTAAAAAGTAAGTAAAGCTTCTAAGCTAGTCTATTTATAGTAAGGTTTAAGCTATAAATAAGGCTACTAACTTAATAATATTAACTTAATAAAGCTTTACTTTCTAAGGGGTAATTAATATTTAAATTATACTAAACTTTAAAGATACTTAAATATACCTTTTAAGGCTAACTTATAAACTTAAAAAAGAGTAAATAATAGTATATATCTTAATATTAAGAATTTAAATAATAAGATTAAGGCTAAATTATAACCTATACCCTTACCTTACTTTTATTTTATTTAATATATAGCCTATATTCTAAACCTTATTATATAAGAAATTATAAATTATATTAAGATTAAGTCTTAAGAGTTATTAATTTTAAAGGATAGAAATAAGAATAATAATAAAAATAAAAAAAGTAACTTTTTTTAATATAAAGGCCTTAATAATAAGGACTTAATAAATAATTAATTTAATACTTTAAAATAGTAAGTTATAAATTAATTATTTAATCTTATTAATATTAATTACTTATTATTATTTATTTTTTAAGTATATATATTTCTTTTTTTAATATATTTCTTATAATAATTATTTATAGTAATTATTAAGTTTATTATAACTAATAATTTTATAGGTTTATTACCTTACTATTAAATTTACTTAAAGTTCTAAGCTTATATAAAAATTTAAAAAAACCTAAGCTTACTAAGTATAAGATAAGATTATTTTATAACCTTTAAAACTAATATATAATATTTTAATTTAATAAAACTTAATAATTATAATACTTATAAAAGCAAGGATATTAAAGCTATCTATTTAAAAATAGTTTAAAGATTACCTTAATAGGAATTATAAGATTATTATTAAAAATTAGTAATAAATTAATTACCTTATTAATTATATTTATATTTTTATTTATCTTTTTAATTTTATTAATTACTTAGCTATTAATAGCTTATTTACTATATAGACTTAGCTTAAGATTATTAGCTACTATTTTAGTATTTATTAAAATAGGCTTTTTTTACTTAAAGGTAACTAAAATTATTAACCTTAAGTTAAGGTTTTTTCCTATAGTATTTATTAAGCTATAATAAAGCTATATAAGTATATAAATTTATTTATTATAAAAACCCTTTACTTTATTATTTTTCTTTTTTTACTTTTATTAAAATTAAATTAAAATACTTTTTAAAGTAATATTTAATCTATTCTTTTATCTTTAAGTATAAGTAATATTAAAAAATAAGCTAAAACTAACTTTATTTAATTTTATACCTTTTAGTATATATCTAATTATATAAACCTATTTATATTAATATTAATAAAAAAATAAAATCTTTTTTTTAGTTTTTTTAGTTTTAAAAAGGTATTTATAGTAATTTAATATAGTAATTATATACTTATAGTAATTTATAGGCTAGTTATTTTTAAAAATTAGCTTTAACTATATATAAAT